>CM046442.1:76548948-77148948 GCA_025506515.1 Flaveria trinervia
GGCTCATTGGTTCTTTGGTCCAACAGTCAATAATATCTGATACTGTTGTATGTAATGTTTTCGTAAACCCGTGAAACTCGCTCAACTTTATGTTGACTTTTTAAGCATGATTTTAGGTACATAGGAGCATGGATGGTGGTATGAACTGGGCTGGGCAAACGTGGATGTGGCATCTTTTGGTTTTATTTTGGCTATTAACTTAAAAATACGACCTTTGTGTATGATCGTTGTTAAACAATTTGAACTTTTTCTTATTTTGGAATGTTGTGACAAAAATCCTGTGGTTTGTAATTTAAAAACTGATGTTTTAACGTTGCCTACATATCATGTTGGTTTCCAACTTTGTCATCGCTATGCTTAACGCATATACAATTCCGCTGCGATATTCAACGTCGTTTTTGGGGTGTGACAATACATGACTTAAAGAAACTAGTCAACTTGGAATTAATCAATCATAAAGCTATGTTTAGAGGGTATGAGTTTGAAGATATTTTAAAGATGTTTAAAAGGATAGACAACTTCAATTCATTAAAGGCTATTTATTTGTATGAGGAAAGACAGATCCTTCATAACCCTCTAGAAAAGAAGAAAAAGACTAAATAGGTAGAGGAAGTGGTGTTTCCCGAGCTGAAAGTGAAGCCACAGATTCTCTAAAGAGGAAGATGGTAGCACACACTCAATCCTCTAAACCAATCTCTAATGTTTTCTATGATGAGAAGACTTTTAAGTTGCTAACTGAAAGGACGTGGCGAGGAAAGGAGGGGCCTGAAATCAGATTATTTAGTGGATACGAGGTGAGATTGCTTGATGAATCTATATTCAGTATATCTACACCACGCACTTCAGAGAAATCAGGAATAAGCTAGGAGAAGCTGATATGCACTTCTTGCTCAAGTGTATCAAACTTTTAAAGATTGCCTATGATAGAATAATAGCCAGAAGGGAGCAAAGGAAGAAGAAGAGTGCTTTGTAGTTGGGTAACATTGTGAAGTTGGCGGTTGATGTTGAAGGAGCTCTGCTGGTCCATAGAGATGGGTTGTGCACTATGTCAATATGGGAACCCATTTCTTTGAAGAAGTTGCCCATTGAAGCCATATACACAATGAGCCAAAAGAAGATCCATGTGCTGAATAGAGACAAGATATCTGAAGCTAATGATTTTGTCAATATGATCAAGGCTATTCTGGATTCTTCCCCGGGAGAACCACTGATTCCTACTCCTACTGCTGAAGACCCAACAAAATTTTCACAACCACATCCACCATCAAACCCTTGAAGTACATATGCTGTATAATCCTTGTGGGGAGTATTGTTGGACCCTTAAAGGATCATACATGCCAATTCAAGTGGTGGTTGATGGTTATTCTGATGGAAATCTTCCTAAGTCCAAGAACCAATGCGGATGAAGAATCTACACATCAGAAGACAAATGTCGGCCATCTGAATTTTCTTATGCGGATGAAAATGGAACAAATGCTCACAAGCATTTGTTCTTCCATATTAACAAATGTGGATAGCCGAACAAATGTTGCCAAGTATTTGTACATTCACATTAACTAGAGTGGATGTTTAGCAACAAATGCGCCAAGTGTTTGTTAATCCACATTTCTCAATGCTGATGACCAAACACCTATGCATTGAAGAAAACGAAATGTTGATGAAGATCAACATATCCGCATTAGTTAATGCGGATGAACAGAAGAAATGTTGATGAAGACTTTTGTACTTAGACTAGATTCCTTATGTATAGTATAGGGGTAGTTTAGTCTTTTTGTAAATGCATGTTGTCAGCCTATAAATAGAACAGAAAACCCCACTTATGGGTTGACTTGACAATTAGAATAGTTTTTGTATTCTTTTGTTTTAGAGGTGTCTTGTTATTGTTTAATGCTAAAACCCTAGCATTCATTGTAACTTTACACCACCATCAATACAAAAACATTTATGAGTATTTCAAGCATTCAATGATCTGTGTTTATATGATTCCGCAATATATTCACTGACTCAATCATCATATTTGGTCCTAGTTGATTCACATCAATTGAGAATTTCATTCTCACACCGAGTATTTAAATAATTAGTTATTTCCTTTCCATAGGCCTACATCAAACCTGCCTAAGGTCATCACAAATATTCTAGTAGGAAACCTATGAACTTCTAGTTCTATGTCACAACCTTCTATCAGATCAGAAATCCTGGTAGACTTACCTATGGCAGTTTCTATATCGAAGGGTTCATCTACATTTCTACTTCTAACAGGTAAATTAGCATAGAAAGCAATAGATTGAAACTCTTACAAGGACTAGAATCAAATAACATAGAAGCAAGAGTTTGGTTTACTAGAAACATACCTCACATAACATCATGGTCTGTCCTCACATAAATGATCCAGCACTCTCTTTTTGCCCTTCAGTTCTGGTTGTCTTCTTTGCTCAGAAACTCTCAACCCTTGGCTTCTTGCAATCCCTGCTCAGGTGAACCTCTCCACCATGGTTATAACACTTCATCACCCCATAATTCCTTGCCATATGACCGGGCTTCTCATATTTGAAGCAAACATTCAATCCCCACCTACACTCTCCATTTGCTCCCTTTCGCATTTACCACACCTCTTTATCCTTGCACCGGGTGTGGCTACACACTGGTCATCCACCCTAGCAACGTTGTTGCTTGGAGTGACACTGTCTGTCACACCCCAAAAACGACGTTGAATATCGCAGCGGAATTGTATATGCGTTAAGCATGGCGATGACAAAGTTGGAAACCCACATGATATGTAGGCAACGTTAAAACATCAGTTTTTAAATTACAAACCACAGGATTTTTTTCACAACATTCCAAAATAAGAAAAAAGTTCAAATTGTTTAACAACGATCATACACAAAGGTCGTATTTTTAAGTTAATAGCCAAAATAAAACCAAAAGATGCCACATCCACGTTTGCCCAAGCCTAGTTCATACCACCATCCATGCTCCTATGTACCTGAAATACATGCTTAAAAAGTCAACATAAAGTTGAGTGAGTTTCACGGGTTTATGAAAACATTACATACAACAGTATCAGATATCATTGACAAACGATGTGGTAAGTTGTAAACTAGCTAGGAATACAACTTAATGATAGCACCTGGAGCTATAATCAAACCAAAACACGAAGGCTTACATAAAGTAAGCAATCCCCACGAAACGAATTCAACATATATTCACTCGCATCTGAAACACCTGATCAGAGCTACTGATCGCGAGTGCGGGCTGTCAAACCCAAATAGATCTACCAATATACATTGTGGCCTTCCCCTAGGCTAATGATTATATGGGAAAGGGGGTATTCATGAACGACTCACATGAACACAATAACGAAACACCCATACTCGAGGTTATCATACGAACGCCCTACGAGTAAGTCACATAATCCTGATACAACAATGAAGCCATGTATTTCCCCCACGATTTTGTAAAACAAAGACAAGTTAAAACGGGGCCGTGGAAACTCACCTTGATTAATGAAATTGAAAGTACGTACAATTTCACCAACGAACATCTAGTCAATCCTAATAGTGCCCTAAATACGATAGACACTTTAAGAATTGATACTCAAGTCTTACAAGCAAGTTGTTCATCGAACCCACTGGACTTATACTATTTTTAAGAAAATATTTGTTTACGCAAGTAGTTGGTGATTATAACACTCGGTTAAGATCTTAACGAAAACGGTGAATTACGCCTTACTTACACACGTACTAGTTAACAACCAAAATGTGAAAATTGTAACCAAATATACATTTAAACTCTCATATATGTATACGTACATAAATCCTAAGTCACATTTCATGAATCAAACAACTTAACCAACTGGTATAAAAGTCTCTAAATCATGGCAATTTCTACGCATAAGTGACCATTTAGGCATCATAAAACATGTTCAAACGCACATATCACTTCATGAAACAATTGTACCTCATATGGCCGTAAATAATACATACAACAAGTCCATAACTATTGATTAAAACTCAGACCCATATTATGCCTAATCTTCATGCCAAAAGTCAATGTTCTTACGACTAGTTAAGCCTAAAACGTAATATAATGCATGCAATCACCAAGAATCATACATATTATTAAAAATACATTATTTGGACATAAAATATCATCACATTTCAGTCCTAGTTCCAGATTTCACTAGTTTCTTTTATTCCTACAAAAATACCTAGTCTAGCATGCATTTCGACATAAATCTCAACCATAATCATTCTAATCACCCAAACAATGATCCGTCCACGATCTATCATGTTTTCATGCTACATATACTCCAACTTAATGTTCTAAACTATCCATAGCAAACAACTTAGTGCATGTCAAAGATCAAGTCTTATTTCATCACGTTTCGCAAGATATGAACCAATACATGCATATATATATACATATATATATATATATATATTATATATATATACATATATATATATATATACTATATATATATATATATATATATAATATATATATATATATATATATATTATATATATAATATATATATATATACACATGACATTCATACACACCTTAAATCCATCAAAATCCTTCAACAAAACACTAAATATTCTGTTCTAAACCATCCGTAACATTATCCATACTTGCATGTTCAAATCTAATCATAATCCTTCATTTTTTGTAAGAACTAACACCCTGCATGCATACGGTTATCCATCCACACACTTAATACATGTAAACCTTCATCAAAATGTCACAATAGAGGATCTATAATAGATTTCACACTTAACTCTACTTGCATGGACAATTTAACATCAACAATGCATCATCAAGCAACAATCTAGCATCTAAATGTTAACATACATACATTCACACGTATGGACACATACATACACATATATAACTCATTTTCATACCATATTTTCTGTTTCAATACAGGTTTTTCCCAATATCTTACTTGGATGAACAATCTATAGATTTTAGGTAATCATTTTTGTATAAAAACGTAACTAAAATGAAATATTAAGGTTACCTTAGTCCTAGCAAGCTATTTTCACGAAAAGAACATAGAATGGTGGTTTTTCCTTCTTGCTTCACCACCAACGAGCCTTCTATTGCTCTAATATGCTTGCACCTTGAGTTCCAAGTGAAGATCTTCAAAGAAAACGTGACAAAAACGAAAACGGTGTGGGGGAGGTGGTGTGGCCGTAGGTTTGTAGAGAGAGAGAGGGAGAGTTCAATTTTTTTTCTTGAAATGAAGTGGAAGAGTGAAAAGAGAGGGGGAGGAAGGGTATTTATAAGGGGAGGGGAGGGAAAGGGGGGGTTAGAGGGGTAGTCGAACGGTCATTTTCCTTTTTCTCCCGTCTCGACCCGACTTTCAAAACCTAAACATGTTAAATTCTAATTTCTTGCGAAATTCTAGTCCAAAACAACTATTTACATGCCCCAGAACTTGGTTTTGTCATCCACTTGGGCATTTATTGTTTATCTGCTAGATTGAGCCATTTCGCCGCACTAAGGCGCGTAATGCTGTTATCAGGTTTTCTCGTTACGATAGTCGTTTCCTCACATAATAACATTAATATAAGTGTAACTACGATTAAATTAGGCCAAATTCTCATTTTTACCTATGACGTTAATATTTATTTTCCTGGTCGGTTCGTAGTGGCGTTTATTTCAGACATTCGCCGGACTAGGGTTTTCATGGTCGATCATGCATGAAATAGAAACGTAAGCACACGTAGGACTCTAATCAATCTTTAGATTAGTTTATTTAGTTCTATATATTCTAAAACAAGACTGAGCATAGAAATCACGATCTAGGGTTTCTAGAGAAATTACCGGAAATCGAGGGTTGTCACAAACACCCCTATGTCCAAACCTCTTACCATTCTAGTTTCAATCACCAACACCTTTCTTAATCACCTCTAGCACTACCACCTCCCACTCATCATACAACCTTTCTACCAGATCAACCACCAACCTCAATGTGCTTGGTCAGGCGACGATCATGTGCGTGCGATATCCATTGGTAGACCCTGGATGTACCTCTTGATCTTTCTTGATAGTGACGTCTCCTGATCTGGCACCAGCCTCACCATCTCATTGAACTTAGTGGTGTACTACTAGTGTGTCATAGTTTTCGCCTCCAGCTAAAGGAACTCCCTCTTAACATTATCCAACTCCTTGTGAGGTGTTAGATTTAGGAACAATAGGTCAAGATCCTTTTGTATAGGCTTAGAACTTTATTCAATACTTGCAATAATATTTTTAATTCATTATTTTGATGTATGCATTATGTAAATAGGTTAACCATATGTGTGTTGATTTATGTGTATGATTGCAGATTCAAACATTATACTTGGTTAATTTCTGAAATTGACTAAGTGTAAGAAACATCTACGAAGGAACATTGTTGTTTTTTCGTAGTTACTTTCTTACAGGACATTCATCTGAAGATCTTGTATGGATGAACATCGATGCAGATAAGAGTACTACAAGACCAAAGATTCACTGATGAACAACATTACACATGGAGAAACTAAAGTGAAGACTTCTACGGAAGACCAAACTCCTGTGGAAGACAAGTTGTTGCGGAAGACCAAACACTTGTACTTAAATGATACCAGTAATTCAAGTAAACAAGTCAATAAGTCAATCACGGATTCCAAGAGATTCATTGTTTCCTTAATAGAAACACGCGTGTCTATACATATGTGTCCTAGGTTTCATATCAGAGGGACGAGTAATAAATGGCAACATACAAACAATCACATCGTTTTACACGATCAACCAAGCACAAAACCCTAGCAGCCGTCACATCATCACAACAAATATCATATCCACAATAATAGCATAGAATATTGTTAGCAATTATTATTTGATTCTTTGTATTCATTAAGCAGTTTTAGTGAATTACTTTTGATTCAAAACATTTTCTTGTGTGTATAGATTGAAATCATTTGAGTGTTTCAAAACATTCTAGTGAATTACTTTTAATCTAACATTGATAATTCCTGAAAAGCGATCCTTGGATTCACAGGTGGTACCAGAAGCTGGTGCTCATTGATTTAGATCGATTGATCTATCAGTGTTAGAATTGTTTAATTGAATACTTAATTCACTAGATCTATCAGTTTTATGACTAGATCAATAGATTTTAAGCAAAATTGAATTGATGTGATGTTTTAAAAATTGATAAAATAGTGATTTGTCTATTAGCAAGTACTGTTACATTGCTCGGTTAACATTGATTTATATTCAAAATTAATTGAAACATAGATCTACGTTATTGACTGACATTCATTAACTGTTCAATCGACTGAACAAAAACATTAACAAAAATCTTTGATTTGATATTAATTATCAATAAAAGGATTGACTGATTTGTGACCTTTACTACTTAGTTAATTCAATAACTAAGTTCTTGCATTTATTAGTTCATTAATTCATAAGAAACTTTGTTTTAGTTAAAGCTTCAATATTTGACTAAAATGAGTAAATTTGTTGGTGGATCACCATACCAGCCTCCAAAGTTGGAAACAAAAGCGGACATTAAGTCTTGGAAAATCAAGTTCAGGAATCATGTGAACTACACTGATTCTGACTTATGGGTATCTATAACTGAAGGTCCTTATATTCCACCCACACTTGGGCCGGATTATAATGAAAATAATCAACCCATAAGTATAAAAGATCTATCACCTGAGGATGTTAAAAAGGTTGAAGTTGACATTAAAGCATGCTGCTGCTTAGTATGGCTTTAGCTAAAGAAATACTAATCAGGTGTGAGAATTAATAAAATAGCAAATTACTTGTAGAAGATACTTTATACACTCTATGAAGGGAGTGATGAAATCATAAGCATAAGGGAAGATACACTCCACTCACAATATGAAACATTTAATCATATTAAGGGTAAGTCAATTCCTCAACAACTCCACATGTTTATGCAATTGGTAACCAAGATGAATATCTTGGAGCTGAAGTATACCAGTGAGGAATTAAATAAAAAGATGCTTCATACTTTTCCAGAAAGTTGGAAGCAAACTATGTCCATGTTTAAGAACACCATTGATCTCAAAACCAATGGTTTAGACACATTGGTGGCTAAAGTTGAAGCTCTTGAAATGGATGAGAAATCAAGAAACCAGAGTGTGAGAACACATGTCACTCCTTATCATTTTAAAGATAGTAAAAGAGCTGGAAGTTCCTTTATTTCTAATGAGGTTAATGACAATTCTTGTGCTATGAGTGAAAATGAAGAAGTTAGCTGCTATGCATCAAAACCATCAAAGAAATCATCTCAAAGCAAATCAGGAAAAGAAAAGGGAAGACCTAAGGAGAGAAAAGATACATCTTCATCATTAGCAAAGACTTCATCAAACAACAATCAAGCAAAACCCATTACTATAATTCTGAATTCTGAAGAACAAAATGCAGCATTTGCTGCTTTCAACTCATGTTTTCAAGCTTACTTGGGAAGCATTTCAATTCTTGCCAACATCTTCTAACAAGACCTAGAAGAACTACATCCAGATGTTGTAGAGGAAATGGATCTTCATTGGCAAATGGCTGTGATTGCTTATAGAGCCAAATAATATTTGAGAAGAAACAAAAACTTAGTTGTAGCAAGCAAAAAAACTAAAATTGGTGTTGATAAGTCAAAGGTGAGATGTTTCAAATGCAATCTCTATGATCACTTTTCAAGAGAACGTAATCAACAATCATCTGCTGGCATGAGACAAAATCAGCAACAACATCAATCTCATCAACCATCAACAACTCAAAGATCTTTCAGACAACCTCAGTTAACTAACTCATCCCCACCAGCCACAAATACATTAGCAGGGCTTAGTACTTCAAAAGAGACTGGGTTGATCATCTTACAAGATGAAACCTATCACTGGTGCACGTATGAGAAGGAAGTATTGGAATAAAATCAAGCACTGATGGCTAACATGGAGAATTAAGTTCCACCCATGGCTAGAGAGGTAAGAGAAAGATTATGTTCATCAATATATGTTGAGGAAGTTGAAAGATATCGAGTCCATGCTCAACAACTGGCTAACAAAGTAAAACAAACAATGATTTTAAATGAATCTCATGTAAGAGAGCATAAACTATATCAAATCAAAATTAACTCTTTATAGAAAGATTTAGATAAACGTGTTTCTGAAAATTATAGTCTAAAAGCCCAAGTTGAGCATTTGACCACTTCCTTAACAAAATCCATGGCTGATCATGCATCAGCTGAAATGAAACTTCAAAGTTTTCAACTTTCATCTCAGTAGTATGAGAAATTATTTAATTTGCATATTCAATCAAATAACATGTATGGTTGGTTTACAATGCAGTTGCACTCCCTCTAAATAATAACTATACATATTTACCCGAAACAATGACAAACAATTTATCAAAACATTTTGTGCCAGGTACCAAGATTGAATCTAAATCTAACAAACTGGTAAATAATAATGAGATCGAGGTGAGTGAAACTGAGTCTTCTAAATCAGAACAAGTTAAACATAATGACTCGGAATTTCACTTTGATAAATTTGATGACGTGGATGATTCTGATGAATGTTATGATGAATATGTGGATGAACCGGATACTCGTATGAATGTTTCATTTGAACCAATCATTATTAAAGTCCTTGATGAAACAAAGTTGCCTTATCCTCCTAAACAAAGAAACATATTGAAGACTATTTGAAAAAGGATAGCTCAGTTTAGTGAAAGAGTTCAAGAACTTTGCAATCAACAAAAACATTCAACTGAAGTCAGTGATAAGTGCATAGCTATGGAAGATGTAAAAACTTTCATAGAAAAGAGAAAGCAACCAAAATTCACAGAACTTATCCGGAAGAAGAACATTTCTACATCTGTTGAAGATCTAAAAAATAACAAATCTACTGAGTCAGTAGAAGATCTGTGGAAGCCAAAAACATCAATAAACAAGAAAAAAATAGAAAGTAGTGAACTCAAGCATCAAATTATAGATGATAAACATGAATCTTTTGATATCATGTTAGGAAAAGGGAAGGGGTCAACTGCTGCAAAGTTTGAAAAACAATTGAAGCCTCAAAGGCAGCAAAAAAAGAAGAAAGTGATTGAATCTGAGAATGAGTATGAAGAAAAATATTACAAGTGTTTTGACATGAAAAATACAACACTGAAGACTATTACTTCAGCAACTATTGCTCTGTTTGCAATATGAACAATCACATGATTTATGACTATTACTTCAACAAACATTGTACTATATGTAACAAAAATAACCATTCAACTTAGGAATGTTGTTTCAACAAAAATAACAAGAAAAAGAGCACAAAGAAGAAACAATCTGAGAAGGATGAATCAGAATCTCAATCCAGTGATGATCAAGAAGATTCAAAATCAAAGAAGCAGCAACAAAAACAAAAGGTGTCAAAACTAAAGGAGAAACCCTCTGCTGAGGTGAAACATTGAAGAAAAGACAACCACAACAGCAATCCAAAACACCTCAGAAAAAGGTGGATTTGACAAATGATAATACTTTCTTTCATAATTTTGAAAAAGGAACTCATGTTCCACATTTGAAATCAAAGGATGATAAAACATTCAACAATCAAGGTAACGGTATCAAAGTCAACGCCACAAACAAAGAATGAAAACATGCATGAGGAAGAGATTGAGAAACAAGAACAAAATTCCACAAGCTTATCTTTAACAGAATCATCCTCACCACAAACAACACATAAGAAATCAATTGAATCTAAATATTAATACTGAAACTTCAAGACTCATACATAAGGGAGTTAAAGTTTAGTCACCACTAGAACACCCAAGATCATTAAGGATTGGGTTTCCAATTCTAATTGATTTCTTTATTTGTGCAGGAACAATCTTGGAGAGCTAACAACAAGTGGTATGTTGATAGTGGTTATTCCAGACATATGATAGGAAACTATTCTTTTCTCCATGACTTCAAACATAAAAATGCTTCTTATGTGGCATTTGGTGGGGATAATGTTAGGGACCGTGTACGTACGTAGTTAGGATAATGCGTGAAACCAAATCAAGTAGTGTAGAACCCTATTTGATTGGCGATCCAGTCAGTGAGAACGCAGTCTTGATCAATCTAACGATTAAAGAAATGTTAAGACTGATTAGAACAAGATCAACTGTGAACTATGAACTTGGAACAGGCTTTCAGGATGTTCTGGACGGCTAGGGTATGAGTATGTGTCAAAAGTTTCTCAATTGCTATATTGATCGGGACTGCGTTCTCACTGATTGGATCGCCAATCAAATAGGATTCCGCACTATTTGATCTGGTTTCACGCATTATCAGTTAGTACTCCATACGTACACCGCCCCTAACAAGTGGTATCAGAGCAACATATGCATTCTGGATTCGATTTGAAAGCTCATCAAAACCCCCTTTCCTTGATGCAATGCACTTGAGGATCACATGCACCAAGTACTTGAACTGGGGACACATATTGCTTGTTCAGCACACCAATGTTTATGTCCCCAGAGTACTTGATCCTCAGAAAACATCCTCGCATAGTCAGGGGATGTAGCCTAGTCGGGCAGTCTCCGTCCTCTCCAAACTCCAACACTCTCCTGATATCATCCTTGCTAACCGTAATATCTTGTCCAATGATGGTACTCTGAACACAGTGTGGCTCAAAGGACCTGTCCTCAACCGCGCTTTCCATAAAGAATGCTGAATGGATCTATATGGCATGCACAGTGTCGAGATAGCCTTGAAGATCCTCGATCTCCGTAGAAAGTAATACTACCCGCAAACTCAGAAGCGTTCTAGGACGTGACGTCAAGATGAGCACAGATGTTATGCTTTGTGCTCATCGTCCACCTACTAGCCATGTTACTGTTACACAAGACACATAAACGTTAGAATTTTGATAAGTGAATGACATTTGAACTTTAAAGAGCTTGAAAACATTCTGTTTAGTCATGCGAATGTACAATGCGACTGAGCCTTAGTCGTGGGATTGAGCTCGTTCGTATGATTGAGCCTGCGACTGAGCTTAGTCGTATGCTATACCATACGGTTGAACCAGTCATGCGATTGAACTCAGATGCATGGTTCATTTTTGCGATTGAGCCATTTGCCTAGCTCAGTCGTGCGATTGAGTCATTTGTCTAGCTCAGTCGTGTGATTGAAGTTCGTCAGTGAGTCTATTCGCATTGATTGAAGTTCGTCAGTGAGTCTATTCGCATAACTCTCTGTTGTTTTAATTTAAATTCAAATCTTGGGCAAAACTTGTTGTTAAACATTGTGGATTGGCTCATTAGACTCACAAACGATCTAAATAACATCTAATGCTCTTTAAGTTTGCAATTTAGTTTATTTTATAGGTTTATTTTGACAACTTAGGCTTGGTTCTTATTTTGAACAAATTCCGTCAATTAGGGCTTGATTTAATGGAATGTTTAGGTCAGGATCTTCACACAGTACCTGTAGATGTAAGTAATAATCATTAGAATCAACAAGAACATGTGGAAAATGCTCAACTCAAATTTTGGCAGAGTTTGGGTGTAGTCGTACGAATAGAGAGCGATTTAGGGTTGGTGACAAAATGCGACCGACTTTGCTCTATTTATACTAGTTTTACTTTCATTCGTGCAACTGGACCTATTTGCACGCTTCATTCGTGCGACTGGGGCTCAATCGTGCGACTGGCTCAGTCGGTCACGTTCAGTCGTGCGACTAGGTTTCAATCGTGCAACTGGTTCAGTCGGTCACCTCCATTCATGCCATTGGTTCATTCTGGTGATCCAATCGCATGGATTGACCGATGCTTATGGTCCAATCGTATGTCTGGTCCATACGTGTGGTTTAGTCGTGCGATTGGGCTCAAACGTATGATCCAGTCGTGCAACTGGTCCATACTTATGATCCAGTCGTGCGAATGGCTCATACTTATGAGTTTGACCTTATGACCTTTCAAACACATAACTTGTTAATCATTGATCAGACATTATGACTGTTGATCATCTCAGACATGATCCTTTCCAATTTAAAAAACTTTTGATCACCTCAGACATAATCCTTTTAACAAAACTATTGATCACCTCAGATGTGATCCTTTTAATTTAAAAACCTAATTGGTCACCTCAGACGTGACCTCTTTTAAATGAGTGATTCACAGATTGAATCCAAATGCAGTCTGAATTTTACCTATCGAGTGACTAGAATAAATAAATAAGTAAAAACAACTAGAAATTTAAAAACGAAAACAAAACATATGTTTTTATTTTTGTATGGAGATGGATTTAAACCTATTAGAGTACTTCTAATCGATTTTAATTCCTAGACAGCACAACTTCAATTCTAGTTTATCATTTCTCGTATAACACATTATGGAATCATACATGTATATCATAATCATTTGGAACATTTTAATAAACATTTTTAAGCTAGATCCTTGTTTTTCACTGAGAGTCAATAGCAATTTTAGGAAATCATACTAGAGCTACAAGAAGCACCCAATGATTTTGACTTTCAAGAACTGCAGCTCACGATGATTGTCAGTATGCTTGTCCTCTTAAATCCATACATAGATTTTGGACACCCATGGTGATGAGTTAAAGTTTAATTATTTCAACAACCATTTGTGGATCCCATGCGTATATGGTAATCAACGTTCCTCAGGAGATTTTTGAGCGGTCTACGGGTATATTTCTAGAAGAAACTATTCTAAGAGCTTTCAAAGAGATGCCAAGCCTCAGGTCAGTGCCATCGCGCAACAAAGAGGTGCAAACAACAATGAATTCTAGAATATTTAGGTTTGCTTATCCTCAGGTCAGTGCCACCACACAGCAGAGAGACACACAACCTATCTTCTTGTTAGAGCATTTATGTTCTTTTTGCACATAATGCAGTAACAACATAAGTTATTAGCTTGATTGCATTTTGCATTTTTCCATGTGCTTTTCTCATTTTTATTGTCTTCTGCACACATTTGTGGCGTTTATTTTGCTCTTCACCCCTTATTGGAACTGCGTTGATTGTGTTAACCAGGGATAAGATGGGAACCCACAGCAAGTTGAACAACTTAGTTTGAGCCTGAAACCACCAATGAGGTCTACTTATCTATTGTGTTGAATCTACCGACACATCATATAATGAACTAGCAACCTCTAGGTCTACTTTCTCTATGTTACCTTGGTAGCATACTAGTTTTACTATCATATTTCCTTTTATTTTGCTTAGACTTTTCAGACATAAACTTTGAATTTTGCATCTTAATCAGCTAAACTCTTTTGAAGTCCCCAATAATCAAATCCCTGTGTACTATCATTTTTCATATACATTGAATTAGTATCACAGATTTGATTACTTTCATTTTAGCTAAGCTGTCCTTCTCCCATGTTTTTTAAGTAATTAAATAGAGCAGCTAATTTAATACTAATCTAACCTATTCTCCCCCTAAAGTTCTAAAACCGGAAATATTTTTGTATTTTTGGATTTTAATAAACAGGAAAATAAAATAACATTAAAAATAAAATAAAATAAAATTTGTCGGACTAGACATTTTCTTCCTCTAAAATCACATCACTTTTCTTTTTCACGCCATTAACCTCTAATAGATATTGTTGGATCAAGAAGAAGGCTGGTGCAACCAAAACCAAATCACTTAGATAATTTTGGTGCTACATGCAAAGGCTTCCGAAACTTAGCATGGAACTTCCGAAGGTTATAGTGTTCTTCCGAAGATAAGTGAGAGATCAACTTCCGAAGATAGAACTCTACTTCCGAAGTCAAGAGCATGCTTCCAAAGATCAAGTCTTAGAAGAACAATCAGAAGACTACTTCCGAAGTATGAAGAAAAGAAGAAGTTCCTAAGTCTCGAAAGAAGCAACCTCTTCCGAAATATAAGTGGCTTCGGAAGTACTTGTTCTTCCGAAGCCATTTAACCTTCGGAAGACACTGCTATGAACCAGTGGACATAAGTATGGACCCTGACACTCCACTGCAGACCTCTGATATTATATAGTGTTTTCTCAAAGACCCATGCAGTTGACCATACTTTATTCCACTATTCACCTTTTATGATAGTACATGTTACCAACTTTAGTTGGTGACAAAAGGTAAGTCGAGGACATGTCTTGGCTACCATATCTCAGATAAGATTTTATCTGAGATATCATAAACTTTAGCCTTGTAGTATAGGCTTTAGTTATAGGATCCCAGCTGGTTTCAAAGTATATCTGGCTGTAGGTAGTATTATATGTAGTTTCTCATTGTAACTCGAAAAGATAAGCTTGTAAGAGTCTTGTAATATTTGAGTTGAGAAGCAATATATGCAAGTACCTTGAAAATTACCTTTTGTGTTCTTTATTACTTACTATATTGTGATCAACTCTTATTGACTCTATCTTCATCCGAGTGTTATTCAAAGTGAGTTTCAGAGAAAAACTAAGTGTTAAGTGACCTTAACTGATCCTGCAATTGGTATCAGAGCATCTTAGGCTCTTGATTGCGTGATCTAACCATCCAAATCAACTTGTTTTTCACTCCTCCCTACAACTCACTCACTCAAAATGGCCCTTAACAAATACGAAGTAGAGATGGGAACTATGACAAAGACTCCCATCATTACTCTTGAAAATTTCAGGTCATGGAGCAGAAGAATGGAAGGCTTCATCAGATACCAAGACAGCAAGATGTGGAACTCCATTGTCAACGGCCCGTATAAGCCAAAGGTGGCATCACCTGGTGGAAACGGTGCCATGATAGAAAAAGCTGTTGAAGACTATTCTGACGAAGACCGAAATAAGATAGACAATGACAACAATGCTATGACCATTCTCATGACTGCAATACCGAACTCCATCATGGTGGGGTTTGAGCATTATAAGTCTGCAAAGGAATTGTTTGATGCTGTTGCTCAGATCTACTCAAGCTCCAACGACTCAAAGAAGGACTCACTGAAGTAGCAATTTGAGAACTTCACTTATATTGCTGGAGAGACCCTCAGCGAGCAGTATTTCAGGTATATGGACCTTATCTCCTCTCTTTAGTCTGTGAAGATCACTCTTGAACTCAGAGATCTCATGAGAAAGTTCATGAGTCCAGGCACAAATAGATCTCTCCTTCAACATTTTCAACACTATGATGGAGGTCCTGTCCAATTTGGAGGTGAGCCCGGAGGATATATTTCTGGAAGAGGGAGTATATCCAATGGTAAGTTAAAAGTTGACAAAGTTCACTTTGTCAATCAGCTTGAACACAATCTGTTAAGTGTTTCTCAACTCTGTGACCAAAAGCACCAGATGCTTTTCACATAACATGAGTGCATTATCCGCAAACCTGGGATGACCATTCCCCCGGAATTGGTGCTTCTTAGATCTCCTAGGAAAGGGGATATGTACAAGCTGGATATGAACAATGCTTCCCCAATGGGTGAAGTATCATGCTTTTTTTCCATAGCTGATAATGATGAGTCAACACTTTGGCATAAACGTATGTGTCATGTAAATTTTAAACAATGAATAAATTGGCTAAAAATAACTTGGTACATGGTTTGCGTAAAAAGGAATTTTTCAGCAAAGATAACTATGTTGCATGCTTGAAAGGGAAGCAACACAGGACATCTCATAAATCCAAAAATGTTAACTCTGTCACTACTCCATTACACTTATTGCATATGGATCTTTTTGTTCCCACAAGTATAATGAGCATTGGAAGGAAACCATACTGCCTTGTGATAGTTGATGATTTTACAAGATTCACATGGGTATTCTTTTTAAGAACTAAATATGAAAGTGTTGAAACATTAAATCATTTATTCTTAATATAGAAAATCAAAGTGATCACAAGGTTAAAATAATTAGAAGTGATCAAGGGAGTGAGTTTAAGACTTTGTTCTTGACTCATTCTGTAACTCAAAAGGGATTGCCAGACAATATAGTGCTCCCAGAACTCCTTAACAAAACGGTGTTGCTGAGAGGAGGAACAGGACACTTATTGAGGCTGCTCGAACAATGTTAGCTGATTCCAAACTACCTCTAACATTCTGGGCAGAGGCAGACAGCACTACATGCTGTGCAGAATAGAGTTCTTGTAGTTAAGCCACATGGAAAAAACACTTATGAGCTATGGAACAAGAGGCCACCGCTCATTGGCTTTCTAAGGTCCTTTGGCAGCAGGTGTACCATACTAAACACAAAGGATTGCTGAAAAGTCAGATGATGCTTTCTTTGTTGGATACTCTTCTAGCTCCAAAGCTTATAGAGTATACAACAACAAGAATCAACAATTTGAGGAGTCTTCCAATATAATTGTTAATGAGCACACTCCTTGTGTTAGGGGGAATGGCACTGATCATATCTTTGATTTAGAATTGTTTCCAAACTATTCTAAACCTTCTTGTGAGAATGTGTCAGTTGGAATAGGTGCTCAAAATGATGTTGATGCTGCTGTTGATGATCAACTGTTTGAGCTACCCAGACCTCTTCCAAATTCTCCAAGAGTTGCAATAAACCAAGCTTCCACTATTCACAGATATGACAGCTTAACCATATCAAGGAATAGTGAAGCTTCAGCTAGTGAATCACTTGCTGAGCCTCAAAACTCATCAGGTTATCCACCACAACACCAGGCAGAAAGAAGTAGTGTTTTGAAGGAACATGCAATCGTTAATACTACTTCTCAGCCAACCATTGATGATGTTTCTCACTCATTCAATCAGTCCTCATGGAATGATTTTGAAACAGCAGCTGGACAGAGTGTACCAGTTCTTGAGCAGAATATGTCTAATCTAGATCCATCTCTGCAACTGGAAGTGCTTCCACGTCTTAGGATTCATAACACTCATCCAACTAAGAACATAATAGGGGATTTCTCTCAAGGTGTGAGAACAAAAGGGCAGACTCATCATGGGAATGTCTGCTTGTACTCATGCTTTTTATCCCAGATGGAACCCAAGAAGGTGGAAGATGCCTTGAAAGATAGTAGCTGGCTTGAATCGAGGCAAGAGGAGCTGCTTCAATTCAAGAGACAGAAGGTTTGGAACCTATGTTCGCTACCATCTGGTCAAGTACCTATAGGCACTAAATGGGTTTTTAGAAACAAGAGAGATGATAGAGGCTTGATCATCAAGAACAAGGCAAGACTTGTAGTTCAAGGGTACACCCAAGAGGAAGGAATCCATTATTCTGATGTCTTTGCACCTGTTGCAAGACTTAAGGCAGTTAGGATCTTCCTTGATTATGCTGCATCCAAGGACTTCACTCTTTACCAGCTTGATGTCAAGTGTGCCTTTCTATATGGGGATTTAGATAGGGAATTCTATATGTGCTAACCTCCAGGATTTGAAGACCCACATCACCCTAACTATGTGTGCAAATTGGATAAAGCTCTATTTGGGCTGCACCAAGCGCCTAGGCTCTGATATATCTAACAGCCAGTAGACCTGATATCATGTTTGCTACCTGCATCTGTGGAAGATATCAGGCTACTCCAAAGGTTTCTCATCTAGCTGTGTTAAGAGAATCCTCAAATACCTCAAAGGAGCACCCAAACTAGGTCTCTGGTATCCCAGAAACAAGGATTTCAATCTCTATGGATACTCTGGCAGTGATTATGGCGGCTGCAACATTGACAAGAAATCAATATCAGGAGGATGTCAATTTCTTGGTGGAAGGATCATCTTATGGCAATGCAAGAAACAATCCTGTGTCTTTACATCAACCGCTGAAGCTGAATACATTGCTGCTGCTAGCTGCTGTGCTCATCTGCTATGGATTCAGAATCAGATGTTAGACTATGGATTCAACTTTATGAGTACTCCTATCCATATTGACAACAATAGTGCTATCTCCATTACTGAAAATCTGGTGAAGCACTCCAAGACAAAGCATATTGATATCAGGTACCATTTCATTAGAGATATTCATGAGAAAAATCTAATTAAACTAATCAAAGTTGACTCAAATGAACAATATGCTGATTTGTTCACCAAAGCTTTTGATGAACAAAGATGTAAGTATCTCATAACAGCTATTGGGATGATAAACATTGATTAGATTATACCTCTTTTGAAAACCTTTTAATATGTAATGATCTATGTCAATACAATTTAAGCCCTGTTACAAAAGGTTTCTCTGAAATTTTATAAGTATAAATTCCTTCCGAAGAGAAATTAACCCTCATAATTTATTTTCATATCTTCCGAAGCAAAATTTCTCAAAGGATAATTTTCTTCTCGGAAGAGTTTTTGGTCTCAGAAGAAGCGATTGATTTCATATCAGATCTACTTCCGAATCTTACACACACTCTCCATTTGGAAAGCAATCCTGACCTTCGGAAGCAAAGTCTTTGCTTCAGAAGTAAGAATTGCCTTCGGAAGACAAATTACCTTCGGAAATGTTTTATATTCGGAAGAGAGATTTACTGTGTAACGGAAATCTCTTTGGCCCCACATTGTAAAAAGAAAAGATTTTGTTAATGATGTCGGATTATTTAACTAATTTTAACCTTACCTCCACTGTCATTTCTTCCACTAAAACATCACATCACCTTAACCTAACCCCCATTACCGCCTTCCCACCCTCTTTTAAATAATCTCGACTATTCAATTTCATCTCTTACTTGAAATTTTTTATTGCCCTAGAAATTTTCTCCACTCCAACTTTACCCAAGCTCAAATTCATCCTCATTCACCTTTCTCCAATGGCACTCAACCCTCAGCACAACCAAGTCGCACTTCTTGATTCATCAAGAGATGCTGACTTCTTTGAAATCATCTCCTTTCTCACCCAATCATCTTACTACACAGCCCTTACCGTTAACCCCACTATTTACTCCAATCAAATGGCCGAATTTTGGGAAAATGGTCAAGTCGAAACCCTAAATGGGATTCATGTACTAAGGTCCAGCATTTGTGGACAAGAGTTGGTCATTACTGAACAACTTATCAGGGAGCATCTCGAGCATCATGATGAAGGAGCTCCTACTAAATTCCCCAAAGAAGATTTAGATAGCACTTATATCATATGGTGGAGACGCAAGCAGGTCGACAGTTTACAAATTCAACTTCTCCTACAATTGGAAGTTCCTCCCGCACGTTGTTCTCCACTCTCTGTCAAACAAATCTAGGGGTTGGGATCAAATCCCATATGAACTAGGATACTTAGTTCATGGACTGGTGAGAGGCCTCTACTTTAATTACTCAAGATTGTGTTCACCAATTTGATTAGGAATCTTCAAGGGAGACATTCTTTATGTATCCCCAATTCATTCAACACATAATCAACTGTGAGTTGGAACATAGTACGCTTGTGTGTGCAACTGCTCTTATTGTCCCTCACATGAGGCCTACCATCTTCAAGACTTTGAAGAAGGTGTCCACCAACTTCACTGGAAGGTACACTTCTCTACTTCCAGGTATGATTGAGCGCATAGCTCCTGGTGACATCCCTATTCACCCCACAGGTGATGAACCCACACCCGCAACCACCTCCATAATGCCAACACTGCCTTCTCTACCCATCACCATCACATACTAGAGACGCCCTAAATGAACCCTTGTTCAATCTACTCTGATTGAGCAAGCACCTCCTATTCAATCCAAAAAGACTAGAGTGGAAACATGGGCTCCCAGTCAATCTGAGGTCCTACCATCCTTCTCATTCTACCTCAATTTGGGTTTTGAGTCTCCTTAGTCTCAAACCCATGAGCCCGACACCCAAACCAACAGCCCTCAGGATGAGTATTACACTCTTCTGAGCAGCCAACAAGGGACACCCCACCAAAGGCTCAATGCCTGTAGACATTGACCAAGGTCCTGGTCAGTAGGCTTAACATCCTTATCCTTCACTAACTTCTTTTTAAAACTGATGAAAAGATAACATCTTTCCACGACAATGAAGTTGATCTATAACACCCTCTCCAAGATCAACAGAGCCCAGAGAGATCCCTTATCTCTAGCCCCCATCAGCAACCTATAACTGAGGTGAGTCCCATTGATGTGGAGGGAACTCATGCAGATTCAGCTGCCACTACAGAAGGTGCCTCAATGGACCTTATGGATAGTGGTAACATATCTGAGACTGAATCTGTGGCAACCATGCCTTTTGATGACTCTGAAAGAGATATCATTAAGCATGGGAAATCGGGGTGCCAAGAAACCACATCTGGGGTGAGGCTGAACATACTAGGTATGTTACCTCATCTCCCGTGATTCTTCAAAGAAGATGAGGGAAGCATGAACTCCTCATAAAAGACCTTATGTCTAAACTCAAACCTTGAATCCTTGGTTAGGACTTTAGAAGAAACGTCCACCACTCAGCAACTTGAGATTGACAATCTCAAGGCTCAACTAGCTGAGAAACAGACCGAGAGATCTTAGGCATGTACATGTTCAGGTCTCATCGACTTCTTCCTCCAGCTCATCTAGCTCTCAAGATGATGCTACCAAAAGGGGGAGAATGTTCAGAGACAACACTTGAGGACCCACAGATTCATACTTCAATTTCAACATCTTCTACCCAGCAACTGAAACAGTCAGGACAGAATCTGCATTTCCTCAAACTTCCGAAGCTAAAGTTAAAGCCTCGAAAGAACAAGTTGAATCTTTTGAAGCTGAAATGGAAGCTGCGGAAGGACTGTTCAAAATGTTTGAGGAACTGATCATCACAGATGCAATCCCAGAAATGGCATCTAAGGTGAACAGTGAGGACTTTCTGAATCTACCTTTATCTGAGACACCCTCTCTGCCTCTCTCACAATCAGAATCCACTCTCCAAGAACCACCACAGTCAGGCTTTTCAAAAGATAACAAAGGGAAAAGGAAGATGACTGCAGAAGAGCTTTAGGAAGAGGAGAAGATTGAAAAGTTAAAGAAGAAAGGAAGACTTCCAACTGAGAAGTTGCTAGCTGTTAGTACAATAGCAGCTACAACCAATCAGGAGGCTGTCAACAACAAAAGGAGAGAAGAGATAATTGATCAGCTCATCCAATTGGGAGCTGCTAATGAAGAAACACTCCTGCTACCACTAGAGGAGCTGGTGAAACTGGAAAAGGCAACCAGACTGCAACATGAGAAACACAAGAAGCAGCCAGGTTGGCCTTAGAGAAAGAGAAAGAAGAAGAACAGAAGGAGGTTGTCTTGCAGCAGAGGAGAGATAGGATAAAGTTCCTAATCTCAGAGGCTTTAATCTCCAAGAACTCTCTCGACACAACAATGAAACGATCCTATGGCTCTACAACAAAGAGCAGGATCAAATGAAGAAAGAGAGAAGAAAGGCTGCAAGAGAAAAGCTAAAGAAAAGGAAGAAGGAGGAAGAAGCAAAGGCCACTGCAACCAGGAATCTCAGTAAGAAGGCCTAGATGAAGGACTATCTTTGGGCTCATGGCTTCTCTGGAAGGAAAGTGGGTCCCATGTCAGAGAGGACACTCCAATAGATTGTCAGCGAAATCAAGGCTGACATCTGCTTGGGAAAGAGAAAAGAGATGTATAGAAGGGTAAAGGGGATGACCTTCACTGCAACTACTCAACCACAACCTGATCCCTCACCCTTACCCTTCACCATCAAAACTGAGCCCTTCACCCCTGAACCCACATCCTTACCCTCACCCATTTCATCACCTCAACCACCTAAACTTCCCATCCTTCAACCAAAAACACTTCCCAGAACCTCTAAACCACAACCTACCCAACAACCATCCAAACCATCCCTCAGCCTTCTCAACATCTCTCTCTTGAGGAGTTCAAGGCAATCAAGACTAAGCTCACCAACTGCACAAATTTGAGCAAAGTCTCATGTGAGGAAGACTCTATCAATATCACCTATGTTGATGGATCTTCATGTTCCCTCACAAGAGATCAATTCCTTGATTTGCCTAGAGAAACATTGGACCAGGCTGCTAGACTTCTAGGCCTCAACTCAGATTCACTAAATGATGAACAAAAGAAACTTAGAAGGAAACTGGTGACTCTGTTGGATACTAAGAAAGAGGACATGATTCCTAGTTAGTCTCTTGTGCCTAGAAAGAGAATAATCCAGTGGAGGTTCGATGAAACTTCTCACAACTTTGTTGTAGAAAGGGAGATGGAAAAGTCAACTGACTTAATGCAACCTCTCTGTTACACTCCAGCAGATTGAAATTGCTGAGTTAGTAGAGAAGCCATTCTCCAACCCCTCCAACTCTGAAACTGCTGCATCCATCAGAAATCATCTCAGCAGTCTTCATCTAGCCGAGCTAACTGTAAAAGCCAAGATTGAAGAAGAGTTGAAGTTGAGAAGATAGGAAAACAAGGAAAGTCCTCCTACCAAGGGCGCTGTCTTTCTACAAATAGCGGAGGGTCCCGAATTGGAACCTATAGTTAGATGGGAATATGATTACAGTTCCCATCAACTAACTCTTTTTATTGGGCAACAACAGAGGGTACATATCATCCAAGGTGATAGACTGGACTTCCTGTCTACCAAGGATTTGTACAAACTTCTCAGCACCATATCAGGGAAGAACAAGGAAACAGATAAATATCTACTCTCCTTGGTGCTGAAAGTTTTGAGGAGCATAAACAAGTAAGGTTTTGGTAGCATCAGCCTAGTGGAGTTTGTTGGATCAAGAAGAAGGCTGGTGCAACCAAAACCAAATCACTTAGATAATTTTGGTGCGACATGCAATGGCTTCAAAGCTTATCATGGAACTTCCGAAGGTTGTAGAGTTCTTCCAAAGATAAAGTGAGAGATCAACTTCCGAAGACAGAACTCTACTTCCAAAGTCAAAGCATGCTTCCGAAGATCAAGTCTTAGAAGAACAATCAGAAGACTCCTTCCAAAGTATGAAGAAAAGAAGAAGTTCCCAAGTCTCGGAAGAAGCAGCCTCTTCTGAAGTATAAGTGGCTTCGGAAGTATTTGTTCTTCCAAAGCCATTTAACCTTCGGAAGACACTGCTATGAACCAGTGGACATAAGTATGGACCCTAACACTCCACTGCAGACCTCTGATACTGTATGGCATTTTCTCAAAGCGCCATGTAGTTGACCATACTTTATTCCACTGTTAACCTTTTATGATAGCACATGTTACCAACTTTAGTTGGTGACAAAAGGTAAGTCAGGGACATGTCCTGACTACCATATCTCAGATAAGACTTTATCTGAGATAACTTAAACTATAGCCTTGTATATAGTTTCTCATTGTAACTTGAAAAGATAAGTTGGTAAGAGTCTTGTAATATTTGAGTTGAGAAGCAATATATGCAAGTACCATGAAAATCACTTTCTGTGTTCTTTATTACTTACTATATTGTGATCAACTCATATTGACTCTATCTTCATCCGAGTGTTGTGCAAAGTGAGTTTGAGAGAAAAAATAAGTGTTAAGTGACCTTAACCGATCATGCAGATATAAAAACCTTGGTTTATCAAATGCTTTTGTGTAGAGGTCGGCGCATTGAAAATCTGTATTTATTTTAACCACATCGATTAATTGCTTTTCAAAACAGTCACGTATGAAGTGATACTTAATACTGATGTGTTTAGTTTTAGGATGTTGGACTGGATTTTTTGTTACGGCTATAGCAACAGAATTATCAACATAGATAGGAGTGTTAGAGAATTGCAAATCGTAGTCGTGCATTTGCTGTTGAATCCAAATGATCTGCGAACAGCAACTTGCAGCAGCAACATATTCAGCTTCACAAGTTGACAGAGCAACCAATGTCTGCTTCTTACACTGCCAGGTGACTAATCTTCTCCCAAAAAATTGACATCCTGCAAACATTGACTTGTAGTTCATTTTTCAGCCGCCATAATCCGAGTCACTATATGTTGTAAGCTCAAAATCATCATCATGTGGATACCACAACTCGAGTATTAGAGTACCCTTCAGATAATGGAAAATCTGTTTAACACCTATGAGATGAGTGACTTTTGGTTTTGCCTGATATCTGTAGCAGAGACACGTCCCGTATGATATCAGGTCGAGATGTTGTGAGATACATAAGGGATCTGATCATTTCTTGATACATTGTAGCATCAACCAGATCACCATTTTCGTCAGGTGCCACATCGTGATTCGTGGCAAGTGGAGTTCCGGCAGCTGAAGCATTCTCCATGTCAAACCGACTAAGGATATCCCCTACATATTTAGTCTAATGCAGGAAGATTCCTTTTGGTGTCTGATCCACTTGTAATCCTAGGAAAAACTTCATCTCCCCATTGCTCTCATCTCAAATTCCGCATTCATTACAGATTCAAATTCTTTACATAACTCTTCCTTTTTAGAACCGAAGATTATGTCATCAACATAAATCTATACTAGCAGTAAGTCACCATCCATTTCTTTGATGAACAGTGTGCAGTCAATAACTCCTCTGCGAAAGCCGTGTTTCACCAGATGAGTTGAGAGTTTCTCATATCATGCTCTCAGGGCTTGATGGAGCCCGTAGAGAGCCTTACAAAGCTTGTAAACTCTGTCCTGATGATAAGGATTCTCAAATCCTTTGGGTTGACTCACATACACTGTCTCACGGATTTCACCATGAAGGAAAGCACTCTTACATCTAGTTGAAAAAACTTGATCTTTATGTAGGCCAGGAAGATATGGATTGCTTCCATTCTAGCCGCAGGTGCAAACACTTCATTGTAATCAATTCCTTCGACTTGTCTAAAGCCTTGAACGACAAGTCGAGCCTTTTTTTTCTAATTATGACCACTTGGTCATCTTTCTTGCACTTCAAGACACATTTGGTGCCAATTACATTAGCACCTTTTGGCCTATCCACCAGTATCCATACTCATAGCTTCTTAAATTGAAGAAGTTCTTCTTGCATGGCACTCACCCATGACTCATCATTTAAGGCTTCACTTACATATTTTGGCTCAAATTGAGACACAAAACAGGGATAAGCACCATCGTGAAAAAGCCTTTTTCCATGACTGTGGCATAATCAGCTGAGTATAGCTGATTTCTTGTTTTCACTCCCGATTATACATCCCCTATGATATTGTCTAGAGGATGATATACATTTAGTCGAGATCTGAGAGTGGTGGGAACGACTACTTCCTGATCAAGATTTTGAATTCCTGGTTTAGTATCTATAGCCGTTGGAGTGCGAGGTTCCAAAGTGTCGGAGGCATCAACATTCGATGCTTGTGTACTTTTAGTAGCAGGAACCTGTTCCTCCTGATCCACCTGTTCAGACTCCACTTCTTCATCGTCAGAGGTGGAGTCGTTTACATCACATGCTCCCCTAAATGACTAAAAGATTCACCTTGTGAACCTGATGTTGTCGAATCTAGTGACAGTGTGTTTAAGACATCGTACATCATTTTGGTTGATAACTCATCATCAGGAAGGGAGAGAAGGATGTTGAAGGACTTAAAGAATCCATCATAGTCAAAAAAGAAGGCGGGTCCCTTTCTAGTAGGGGGAGTGGTGACGTCAATGTTGCACCACACTTCTACTTGACCTGTTGAGTTGTTGTAAACTCTCTTATTGGGTATATTATATCCTAGAAAAATCCCTTCTTCAGCCTTCTCACTAAACTTCCCTGACTGAGTTTTCTTCAGCAGCGTACATGGTGCGCCAAATGGTTTGAGGTACTCCAGATTAGGTTTACGTCGCTAGAACAACTCATAACACGTTTTTCCATGACGTTTGACCACCAAGACTCAATTAAGGGTGTAACATGTATTGGCAACTGCCTCATTCCAAAATTGGATGTGCAGTTTCGAGTCTGCTAGCATCGTTCTTGCTGTCTCTATCAAGCTTCTGTTCTTTCGTTCAGCAATCCTGTTCATTTGTGGAGTGTAGGCATATGTGAACTGATGTACAATTCCTTTCTCTTTGCAAAATTCCTCCATCCACCGGTTCTTGAACTACGTTCTGTTATCTGAGCGAATCTATCGCACTTTCAGCTTCTATAGAGATTCTTATGTGGTTACCAGCTGTTTGACCGATTCATGTCTCTGATTTGGATTTTAGAAACATTACCCAAGAGAATCTAGAGTAGTCATCAGTGACTACATAATAGTACAAATCACCAGTAATGCTCTTGGCGCTCACAGGACCAAATAGATCCATGTGTAGAAGTTCAAGAGGCAATTCAATGGAATTTACTTGCTTTGTCTTGTAAGACTTCTTGGTCTTATTACCTTTCTTACATGCTACACAAAAATCCAGAAGTTGAAAATTCTTGACGTTTACTCCATTCACTAAATTATTCTGGATGATGATTTATCTTCCGTGGATTTATGTGTCCCATTCTCCTATGCCAGGAGATTGAGTCCCTCTCAGTTGCCTTTGACAAGAAGCATTGAACTTGATGATCGGTTGTGGAGGCTTTTGATAGATCCAAGACGTACAAGTCATATATCTTGAAGCTGACATTAAGATTTGGTCCTCGGGATAACGTAATCCTTCTTCAAGAGATAGCACTTCTTGTGTCAAATACATCCTTGAATCATTTGTCACATATCTAGGATACTTAAATTAAGTTGTTCTGTAATTGCTGAACATAATTGACCTTATCAAACTTTACTTTCTGGTTTCCACTCTGCCTTGAGCGGTGATGTATCCTCCTTTATTTCTAGCAAATTATACATGTCCCCCTTTAATTTGTTTGACATTCGAAAGGAGAGACAGGTTCCCGATCATGTGCCTGGATGCCCCACTATCAAAAATCCAGGTATTTGTGATAGCACCGTAACGGACACCTTTCACATTCAGAGGAAATTACTAGTTTAGGTTTGGGACCCAAGCCTTAACTGGCTTGGGTGACCCAGAGGAATCACACATCATGAACTCGACCCACTGTCCATTTGAGGGTTAGGGCATATCATTCTTCTTCTTGTTCTCATTATCAAACACTGGACTTGACTTTTCTTTCCATAAGCTAGTTTTGTGTAAGGGCTATTTGTGATAAACAAACGACTGGCTTACAGTCTGAACTTTAGGTTCATGTATACTCTTTGGTGGAGAGATATAATTCCTTCTAGAAAAACATGGTTTAGTATCCTAAAGTTCGTTTTTCTGTCTAGGAGTCTGATAATAAGGACAATTTGAAGCAATATGTCCTTCTTTCCACAACTGTAGCAAGATCTCCCTCCTACATGTTGATGGAACTGTTTCTATGGGGAAGTGTGTGATACAGGTGTGACTTTAGTCTGGTTGGGTTTGGACACTTCTTGCTTAGATGTTTTTGCTTCTTTAACAAAATTCATTGTTTGAACATTTTAACATCTTTAACCTTTTGTTTATTTGGACTTTGACGTGGAGCACGTGGTTGGTTAACTGGTTTGGTCGTTTTGGGTTCAGAAATAGACATGTTTGAACCTGACTTACATTAACCTTTTCAAAATTTTCATCCAAATTCACAATAGGCATCTTACCTTTAGACTTCAAAGTAGCCTCCTTCTGTTTAGTGACAGAATTCACTGGTTTACCATGGAATCCAGATCACTAACTACAGGAGTGGACACCACATGATCCTTAATGGATTGTTATTTCCTGGTCTACATTTAGAATTTAACATGATCTCATGTGGTGGTGGAACCACTTTGTAACCAACCCCTCCCCGTTATTTCGTTCTTTCACTAAGTGTTGAACTATGTGAGAAGAACTAGTCCAACTATGCAGTTTTTGTTTTAATGAGTTGACTTCGACTTCTATAACTACTTAGTTTCTTCCATGGAATTAAATAGAACTTTATATCATTGGCTTGACTAAAAGCAACAACCTCGGTTTCCTTATTTGTTTGTTTAAAAGTTCTATTTTCTCTTTATAACTGCCCTCGTTTTGTTTTAAAATCCGATTAGCTTCTGTGCATAGTTGTAAGTCATTTGCTAAGCTATCATTATGGTCTAATAACCTATCAAATTTTAAATCTATGCTTTCTCTAAATTTGTTACATTCAATACAAGCATGTTTTTCAAAAAGTTGGTCTTTTGTACTTACTTGTGAAGACTTGGTTGATTCAGCCATCAATGCAGAGTTTGACTCTTTGGATACTAGAGATTTTGAACAAGTCATTCTGAGTTCTTCTTCAATTAAGTGATTGACCACATTCACAGTATCTTCGTTATCTAACATCACTAGTTCAACTACGATTTCACCTTCACTCGTAGAGTCATCATCCAATCCCTCGACACATGCAATATTCGATTCACCGGAGACACAAAACGGAAGGTCCAATCCTGCCCTTTGTCATCCTGAGTAGTCAAGGCCTTTGTCTCTTTGCCTGATGAGGTAGCTCCACTCATTTGTTTGTCTTGACGGGTGAAGGTTAAGAATGGATTTCTGTTACCTATTTTTTTGGGCTTAACACATTCACGTTTGAAATGTGCCTTTTCTCCATAGTTAATACAGGTAACTTTGGTTTTGTCGAAACCAAAGGTTGTGTCTTTTGTGGCTACCAAGCAGTTAACTTTGGTTTTGTCGAAACCAAAGGTTGTTCTTCTTCAATTTAATCTGGTTTCACGTATTATTAGTTAGTACTCCTTACGTACACGGTCCCTAACAGATAAGAAGGGAGGTAAAATAGTTGGTGAAGGAATGGTAACTAATGGTGTGCTCAAATTTGAGAAGTACATTACATTTAAACTTTAAAATATAATTTGCTAAGTGTCTCAGATCTGTGGTCAAAATTATACCACATTATTTAATAACACTAATTGTTAAATTCTTATGCTAGGTTTTTCAATTCCAGATGACTGTATCCTTCTTAGAGAATCAATAAAAGGCAACACATATGTTTTGGATATGAGCAATACTACACTCACAAGCAATGAAACATTCTGTTGTCTAAATCATCAGAAGATGAATCTCAGTGTGGAATAGAAGGTTTGTTCAGTCTAAAATAAAGAATATGAATAAATGGTGAAAAATGACTTGGTCGTTGGTCCACTAAAGAAAGAATTTTATGTAGGATTCTATATGCCCAAGACACGTAGAATATTGATGCGGTTAGTACGTTATGATCCAAGTCGGGTTATACCCAATAACAAGCTTAGCAAACACCAATTAATATTCAATTGATGATATGATCATACAATTAAATATTTACACCAATTTAGAAAATGGGTTTTCTAAATAGTTGCATATGAGAGGGAACAACTTATTAGGATATTTTGTTCAATAATATTATTTGATGTGTTATTTAAATTGGTTAGATGACACCAAATAATAATGAGAGATTATAACTTATAAGTTAAATGATTAATTGTATAAGTTATAACTTGTACATACAATTAAATGGTTAATTGTATGTCTAGTTACAAGACCATTAAACTTGTGTGTATGTGTTCAATTTAAAAAAATGGGGAAACCCTTTTGGATCAAAACTTTCAGCCGCCCCCCCTTTGTTTTATTATTGGACCTTTTGCCTTGAACACCACACACATTAATAAGTCTTGATTTCCTTGATCTCCATCCAATCTCTTCACATGCAATAGAAAAAAAACAACTCACTCTCTCTCTCTAAACTTTCGGCCAGGCAGCAGCATTGGAGGAGTTTTGGAGTGATTTTGGTGTAGTGTTCTTCCTAACAAGAAGGTATTTAGCAAAGGGCTTTGGGTATACAAGCTTGAGGACCTCTACACTTGAAGTCTTGGTCGATTTTAGCATCCAAAATCTCCCTTTATTTGGTCGTTTTGCTGCTGATAAGGTAGTTATCACAGCTCATTGAAGCTGTGATTTTATGTAGTTTAACATATGTTCATAGCTTGTTCATTCACATATTAAAGATCCTTTTGATTTGAGTTTGTTTTTCATCTTAAAACATCATTAAGAACATGAATTTTCAGTTTATAAACATGTTATAATGCTATACTTCCGCGGGTTTTTCAGAAAGTTTAAAAGGTTAAACTTGTTTATTTTGTGTTCTATCAACCCATCAATGGCATCAAGAGCCGGTTATGTGGATAACTTGCTTGTTCTTAGTCTTTAAAATTGGTTTTAAAGAAGTATTATCAACTTATTATAGGCTGATTTTGGGCTGCTATATTTTGTATGAATGATTCCCCAAACTTTCAAGGTCATATCACACATGCTAGTGATTAGACCTTGAAAGATATATATATATGAATGTTGATTGTTTGGACAATGTTTAAAACCCAAATTTCAGTTATGTTGGCTGAAATTTGGTGGTTTTAAGTGGGGTTTCATTATATGTTTGGATGATATGATCATTGGATGTTAGTGTGCATAACCTAGCCTTTGGCCTTTTGATTTGGATGATTGGAATGGTTGGTTTTTATTCATTCAGTTGGGTTGTAATTTTTATGTTTATTATTTGGTTGTAATTATTTGTTCATTTGGTTATGTAATTAATAGAGTAGGTGCATTTCTTTTATTAGAAAAATGTATTAGGATACAATTTTGTAAAAGGAAGATGCACAAGATCAAGACCCAAGATGGACATCAAAAACATGGACCTTGAAGTATTAGGATATGGATTCAAGTGGGAGTCCATGGACACATATTATGTGTCATTACAAACCCTTAGGAAAGACCTTATAATGACACTTGTGATGGCAAACAAGTGTTGTCAACTTAGTGGTTGTGGTTATGCACTCATGTTTGTATGTTTATGCTTGTTTGATTGTTTGGTTGATATTTTGTCATACATTACAACTCATTAACAAAACTTTACAAGCTGAAAATTGGTAGTTCTTAATCATTAAAAGTAATAAAAGGTTATTAAAATGATTTAATGATTTTAAAGATTAAAATTGTTTTAATCAAGGACTATAGTACCTTGTATTTGAAAGCATGCAAATACAAGTACATAGAGTTTTCTAAAACTTGTATTATGAAATCTCTAAAATTTTAAACAAGATTAACACCGTCCTTTTACACAACACTTAGTCACTTGGGAACTCTTAGTGGAATAAAGGTCACCTAACCATTTTGAGGGAACTTGCGATTTGAGGTGAGAATGCCTTATTTGTGGGATAAAGGTCACCTAACCACTTATTTTGGCAAACTCACACGTAGGGGTAAGTAGGGTATCTTGATTTGCAAACCATGTCAAATGGATCACCTACGGTGTGGTTTCCAAATGGTGTTGATGGGATTAACATGCCGACTTTACATATGATGTTTCAAGTCGATCCCATATTTCTAGAAGTTGCAAATGGTTGCAATCGTCAAACGTTGACCACCTTATTAATTTAAATCGTGGGATAAAGGTCACCTAACCACAATTTAAATGTAATGTTGGGATCTAGATTTTAATATAAAAATGACCTTAAAAGGCATTAATTATTAAAAATTGGCAATATCGAAAATACTAAAATAGATCTTTGTTAAATTTTGTAGATGGCCACAAATAATGACAATCATGATAACTCATCCGCGTCCAACCAATCATTACGAGCGATCCTCCAAAAGGAACGCCTAAATCATAAAAACTTTATTGATTGGTATCGAAACTTGAGAATCGTTCTCAAGCAAGAGAGAAGATCATATGTTTTAGACGACCCTATCCCCGATCAACCTACTGAGGATGATGAGGAGGCCTACAACGATTGGATCAAGTACCTGTCCAAGTGTCTTGTCTCATGCTAGCGAGCATGACTCCAGATCTCCAAAAGGAGTATGAACATCACGGAGCTTACGACATGATAACCCAGCTAAAGGAAATGTTCCAGCAGCAAGCAAGGGTTGAGCGCTTCGAAACGGTTCGAGCATTCCATGCATGTCGTATGGACGACAACCAATCTGTTTCATCTTATGTACTTAAGATGAAAAGTCATATTGACCGCCTCGAGAGGCTTAATTGTCCTGTCTCGAAGGAATTGGCCACGGATTTGATCCTTAATGGCCTTACCAAGAAGTTCAGACATTCGTGTTGAACTACAACATGAATGCTGGGGACAAAAGCATTGGTGAGCTTCACTCACTGCTCAAAACGGCTGAGGCGGCCATGGGTAAAAGGGTTTTACCCGTTCTCACCATCAATGAAGGTGGGAACAAGAAAAGGCCTTATCTCGCACCCAAGGCAAAGGTTGCCAAGGGTAAGGGACCCGTTTTGGGAAAGGGGAAAGGGGTGGTAAGGGTACCACCCAAACCACAAGAGAAGAAGCAAAAGGTTGCTACTAATGACCCATGCTTCAAGTGTGGGGAGATTGGACATTGGGCAAGGAATTGTCCCGTCCATCTCCAAGAGTTGAAAGCAAAGAGGGATGCCGGGCAGACCTCAGGTACAACATACTGATTCATATTGATCTTAATGTTACATCTTCAAACACATGGGTATTAGATACCGGGTGTGGAACTCATATTTGCAATTTGTTGCAGGGGTTCACAAGAAGTAGGGACTTCAATCAAAGGGATGTAGGCCTCTTCATGGGCAATGGAACTAAAGTCTTAGTTGAAGCTCATGGGGACTACATCCTAAAACTTCCAAGTGGCTTGGATATTATTTTGAAGAATGTTTTTTATGCTCCTAGTTTGACTAGGAACATCATTTCTGTATCCCAATTAAGACATTATGATTATGTATTATCTTTTGTTGAAAATGATATTCACGTTTCTTTAAATGATGTGTTTATTTTAAAGCTATTCCCATCAATGGGATTTTGAATTGGTTCATGAAAATACCTTAAGTAGTACATTGTACCAAACTATCACCAAGAAACTCAAATGGATTTGAATGATACCTATCTTTGGCATTGTCGTCTTGGTCATATAAACAAAAACGATACAAACACTTCAAAAGAAGGGTATTTTGAAAACAAATGAATGTGATTCATTTGATGTTTGTGAATCTTGTTTACAAGGAAAAATGACTAAGGAACCCTTTAGTGGAACTAACGAAAGGGCAAAAGATTTATTAGGAATCATACATTCGGATGTATGTGGTCCTTTTAAACCAATGACTAGGAATGGTGAAAGATACTTCATTACCTTTATCGATGATTATAGTCGCTATGGGTATGTGTACTTACTAAGGCACAAAGATGAAGCTTTTGAAATGTTCAAAATCTTCAAGAATGAAGTAGAAAATCAACTCAACAAGTCAATTAAAGTTCTCCGTACCAATAGAGGAGGTGAATACCTAAGTGATGTTTTTCAAGATCATCTTAGGAGTTGTGGGATTGTCTCACAACTCACTCCACCTGAACACCACAACAAACATAATGGTGTGTCTGAAAGGAGAAATCAAACCTTATTGGATATGGTTCGATCTATGATGGCTAAAAGCACATTACCTCTATCATTTTGGGGTTTCGCTTGCTCTCTCCGCGGCCCGTATTCTAAATATGGCCCCAACCAAAAAGGTGGAGAGGACATTTTGAGATATGGCATGGAAGAGTTCCATCCCTATCATACTTAAGGGTCTGGGTTGTGAGGCTTATGTTAAGACTCCCACCCCAAACAAATTAGAAGTCTGATCCACCAAGTGTATCTTTGTTGGATATCCTAGAGATTCTATGGGATATTATTTCTATGATCCACTGGAACAAAAGGTGTTTGTTGCCAGAAAGGATGAGTTCTTAGAAGCAAAGTTCCTTATGGAAGGAGCTAGCAGTAGAACAGTGGATCTTGAGGAAGATCAAGAACCACAACCCGATGCACGTTTGGTTGAAACCAGCACTCAACATGAGGATGTTGAGGAGGATCAAGGGGTGATCTACACACAGGACGTTCGCAGAAGTGGTAGAACTAGTAATCCACCTGAAAGATACGGATTTTTCATGGATGGATGCTATGTGATAGATTCAGATGAACCAACCACATACCATAATGCAGTGTCCAATTCGGATTGTGACAAATGGCTTGAAGCCATGAACGTTGAGATGCAATCCATGTATGACAATCAAGTTTGGGAACTTGTTGTACCACCTCTTAATTCCAAGATAGTTGGAAGTAAGTGGGTTTTCAAGAAGAAAACCGATATGCATGGAAACTTGGATACTTATAAAGCTAGACTTGTAGCAAAGGGTTTCACTCAAACTTAAGGGGTTGATTATGATGAAACCTTCTCACCTGTTGCGATGCTAAAGTCTATAAGGATACTGTTTGCCATAGCTGCTCATTACGATTATGAGATTTGGCAAATGGATGTCAAAACCGCTTTCCTAAATGGATATCTTGAGGAAGATGTCTATATGGTTCAGCCTGAAGGTTTTGTCGATCCAAAACATCCTAATAAAGTATGCAAGTTAAAGAAATCAATCTATGGATTAAAACAAGCATCGAGAAGCTAGAATCACCGTTTTGATGAGGAGGTAAAGAAATTTGGCTTCATCAAAAACGCTGATGAGGCTTGTGTGTATAAGAAGGCTAGTGGGAGCACAGTAACTTTCCTAGTATTGTATGTTGATGACATACTACTATTTGGAAATGACATTCCAACCTTGAAGGTGTAAAAACCTGGCTTGGAAGTTGTTTTTCCATTAAGGATCTTGGTGAAGCCACCTATATCTGGGAATAAAGATCTATAAGGATAGATCAAGGCGGTTGATTGGTTTAAATCAAAGTACATATATTGATAAAATCTTGAAAAGGTTCAAGATGGAGAACTCTAAGAAAGGTACCGTACCTATTCAAAGAGGAACGATATTGAGTACGACTCAATGTCCAAGCTCAAAGGATGAGCAAGATAAAATGAAGGCAATCCCATACGCATCTACTATTGGATCCATCATGTATGCGATGATATGCACTCGACCGGACGTGTCATGCGCCATAAGCATGACAAGCCGTTACCAGCAAAATCCTAGAAATAGTCATTGGATGGTTGTTAAGAACATACTTAAGTACCTAAGGAGGACAAGAGATATGTTCTTAATCTATGGATCTGGTGATGAGGAACTCGTTGTAAAAGGTTACACGGATGCGAGTTTCGAAACCGATCGTGACGATTCACGATCACAATCGGGATACATTTTCATTCTGAATGGAGGAGCGGTCTCTTGGAAGAGCTCCAAGTAGGATGTGGTGGCTCTATCAACTACAGAATCAGAATACGTCGCCGCCTCATGGCAGCTCAAGAAGCTGCATGGTTGAAGAAATTCATTGCCGATCTAGGGGTTGTCCCTTCCATTCAGGACCCCCTAGAGATCTTTTGTAACAACGAGGGTGCGATTGCTCAAATCAAGGAACCCCGTGCTCATCAAAAGACTAGGCACATTGAGCGGAGATTCAACTACATACGAGATGAAGTTGAAAAAGGAAAGATATGTATTCGCAAAGTTCACACGGACAAAACATTATGGATCCTCTCAGAAGCTCCTTGAAAAGGCAAAGCATGAAGGTCATACTTGTGCCATGGGACTTCGATATTCTAGTGATTGGATTTGATCTGTAAATTTTGTATTTGGATATTCGAAACTCTTTATTATTTGAATAAAATTATTGGTTATAATGTTTCAATTAATGTTCCAATTTAGCATGTTTAATCCATGAGTGAATTGTTTACTCTAAATGTTCGTAGTCGTTCAGACTTGTGGGAACAAGTATTGGGGATAAGACTATTATGAACTTGGATTGGTTGATATTCATAAGGATGAATACAGAGCAATGGGTTGCTACCAAGGTTCATAGATATTTGTGGGATACAAATATTGGACTAACCCGCATCTCAAATTTTACTACATGGAATTATTGATTGATCATAAGTAAATTTGAGTAAAGGCGAATATCATTTGGTATCCTCAGACCTGAGATACATATTGGGTTTTGATATTCACCAAGTGTTATACCTTGAGCTTATTCTTCACTGTCCTGAAATAGTGGACAGTACATAACGGTATGTTCAGGTATGACACAAGGTGTTTGTGAAAAACGTATGTGGTCAAGATGGAATTTGTTCCTCTTATTCGTGGAGAGTTAGATGTCTAAGGCCTGATTAAGTTAAATCAACAAGGAATGATCATTCTGTGTCCTTGGATTTAACATGACATCTGTAACAAAAGGATAGATAATTAATTCACCTAAATCATTTCAACTTGGATACTTAAATGGAATGATGTTATTGAATGGCCATAAGTCATGCGTATTAAGGGTAGTAAACCGTTGTTAGGCGGTATTTACTGCTTGCATCAATCTTCTATGAATCTTGGGCAAGTGGGAGATTGTAGGATTCTATATGCCCAAGACGCGTAGAATATTGATGCGGTTAGTACGTTATGATCCAATTCGGGTTATACCCAATAACAAGCTTAGCAAACACCAATTAATATTCAATTGATGATATGATCATACAATTAAATATTTACACCAATTTAGAAAATGGCTTTTCTAAATAAGTTGCATATGAGAGGGAACAACTTATTAGGATATTTTGTTCAATAATATTATTTGATGTGTTATTTAAATTGGTTAGATGACACCAAATAATAATGAGAGATTATAACTTATAAGTTAAATGATTAATTGTATAAGTTATATAACTTGTACATACAATTAAATGGTTAATTGTGTGTATGTCTAGTTACATACCCTTTTGGATCAAAACTTTCGGCCGCCCCCCCTTTGTTTTATTATTGGACCTTTTGCCTTGAACACCACACACATTAACAAGTCTTGATTTCCTTGATCTCCATCCAATCTCTTCACATGCAATAGAAAAAAAACTCCTCACTCTCTCTCTCTAAACTTTCGGCCAGGCAGCAGCATTGGAGGAGTTTTGGAGTGATTTTGGTGTAGTGTTCTTCCTAACAAGAAGGTGTTTAGCAAAGGGCTTTGGGTATACAAGCTTGAGGACCTCTACACTTGAAGTCTTGGTCGATTTTAGCATCCAAAATCTCCCTTTCTTTGGTCGTTTTGCTGCTGAATAAGGTAGTTATCACAGCTCATTGAAGCTGTGATTTTATTAGTTTAACATATGTTCATAGCTTGTTCATTCACATATTAAAGATCCTTTTGATTTGGGTTTGTTTTCCATCTTAAAACATCATTAAGAACATGAAATTTTCAGTTTATAAACATGTTATAATGCTATACTTCTGCTGCGTTTTTCAGAAAGTTTAAAAGGTTAAACTTGTTTATTTTGTGTTCTATCAAACCCATCATTTTATTTTTAAAATCATTGTTCTTCATGTTATAAAGGAAACAACATAGAGTTTCACATAAATCCAAAATTATCAATACAAACACAACACCACTCAAATCGCTTAACATGGATCTTTTTGGTCCAACCAATTTAATGAGCATTGGTAAAAGGTAATATGTCTAGTGGTGGTGGATGATTTCACTAGATTCACATGGATCTTAATGGAATTTATCACTAAGATTGAAAATCAACTTGATCATAAAGATAAAAAATTTTGGAGTGACATGGGATTGAATTTGTTACTACTGTCTTAGATTCTTTTTGTAGGATTAAAGGCATTTCAAGGCAATTCAGTGCACCAAGAACTCCAAAACATAATGGGGTTGCTGAGGGAAGAAACATAACTCTCATTAAAGCAGCAAGGACAATGTTAGCTTATTCATAATTGCCAATCACCTTTTGGGCTAAAGCTGTGAATACATCATGCAATGTTCAAAACTAAACATTAATTGTCAAAGAAAATAATAAAACACCATATGTGCTTTTATTTAAAAGAAAACCCTAAATAGGGTATCTTAGAGCTTTCGGGTGTCATGTATTTATTTTAAACACAAAAAAATAATTGGGAAAGTTTTCAAAAAAGGCCTATAATGGCTTGTTTGTTGGATATTCTTCAACAACTAAATCATATAGGATTTATATTTCACAACAAAACATTAATGAAGAAACTCTAATGTGTCATTTAATGAGTCCTTACTTCCAAAATCTGTTAAAGGATCTTCATGGTTGTTTAATATAGATGAATTCATGGAATCTTTTAACAATGGTTATTTGGATACTATAGGTACTGAAGATGCTTGCTATCTATTTGTGCCTCCAAACATGAATGAAGTATCATTATCTGCTGATCCTCCAATACCTCAAAATTCAAGTGTCATTGTACAAGGACCTACACAACATGCTAACAATGCAATCCAAGACCAGTCAAATAGACCTACATTGATGAAAACACTACCTTGGCAGTTGTTAACTCTGCATCCACAGATGAGTGTTCTACATCTGAAGATATAGATCATCACCAGATGATCGTTCCACATCAGCATATAATCAGCAGATGATCAATCAAAATCAGTAGTTAGTCCACTCAATATCAGGTTAGCAAACTCCATCCGTAGATGTTCATGTAACTCTTGTGGTAGTTCAAAATACATCGGTAAATGTTCCTACGGAAGATGTTCATGCTGCAGCTGATGTTCAAAATAAGGATGGACTTCATTCATCTTCAGATGAAGACAAGAACACTTTGATTATTTCATAAATTCTTCACCTTAGTTGAATCCATCTTCATCAATGAATATGACCAACTTAGATTCATCTATTCTAGTTGAGCATATCCCAACAACAAGAATTCATAACACTCATTCAATCAACAATATTATTGGTGATCTTAATGAAAGAACTACTTAAAGCCAAGGGGAGCTACAAACATTTTTCTTTTCACTTGTTTTCTTTCACAAGTGGTCCCACCCAATATCTTAGCTGCACTAAAAGATAATAGCCAGATTGAAACTATGCAAGAAGAGCTTCAACAATTCAGAAAGCAAAAAGTCTAGAATCTATTTGATCTACCTGAAGGTTAACATCCAATTGACACAAGGTGGTTATTCAATAATAAACTAGATGACAGAGGCATAATAGTGAGAAACAAAGCTAGGCTGATTGCTCAAGGACATACTCAGGAAGAAGGAATAGATTATGATGAAGTTCTTGCACCAATTGCAAGGATTGAAGCCATTACACTATTCCTAGCCTATGCCTCATATAAGAAGTTCATAGTCTATCAAATGGATGTGAAGTGTGCTTTCATATATGGGAAAATTGATGAAGAAGTCTATGTAGCTCAACCTCTAGATTTTGAAGATCCTGATTATCCATATAGGGTGTACAAGCTTAACAGAGCTTTGTATGGTCTTCATCAAGCTCCAAGAATGTGGTATGAAATATTATCATCTTTCTTACTCAAGCATGGTTATAAAAGGGGTACTATTGATCAGACTCTTTTTCTCAAACAAGCACATCAAGATCACTTAGAGGTTCAAATTTATGCCGATGACATTATTTTTGGATCAACAAACAAGAGATTGTGTGACAATTAATAAGAGTTGATGAAATCTAAGTTTCAAATAAGCTCAATAGGAGAATTAACTTTCTTCCTGGTCATCAAGTACATTAGAATCCAGATGGGATTTTCATTAATCAAGAGAAGTATATTCATCGAAATCTTAAAGAAGTACAACCTTGGTAACACATCATCATGCAAAACAATTGCTTCAACTATTGATAAGATTGTACCTGATCCTAGAGAAAAATTCATTGATCAAAGATTGTATAGATCAATGATAGGTTCTCTCATGTATTTAACTACCAGTAGACTTGACATTATGTTTGTTGTGTGTGTTTGTGCGAGGTATTAATTAGATCCAAAAGAGTCTCATGTTAATGCTGTGAAGAGAATCTTTAGATATCTCAAAGGGAAACCAACCCTTGGACTTTGGTATCCAAAAGATGGATACGTCTCTCTCTACTCATATTCAGACAGTTGATATGGAGGATCCTACAACCACAGAAAATCCACAATGGTGGATATTAGTTTATAGGACCAAGATTTGTTTCATGGTAGTGCAAAAAGCAAACAATGTATCTGTATCCATAGTTGACGTTGAGTACATTGCTTCTTCAGCCGGCTACTCATAAGTTCTTTGGTTGCAAAATCAATTGCTTGATTATGGTTACAATTTTGTTCAAACTCCAATTCACATTGATAACTCAGCTGCTATGTTCAACCCTACTAATCCAGGGGTGCATAGTAAGACAAAACATATTGAAATCAGATACCATTGTTTGAGAGATTGCTCAGAAAAAGGTTTAATCAAGTTGGTCAAAGTAGATACAACAAATCAGCTTGCTGATTTATTCACTAAAGCCTTTGATTCAGTTAGATTAAATTTGCTAATTGAGTCATTAGGCATGATTAACTTAGATTAATTAACAACAACAAAGATATGCATGAGTCTGCTCTTGCAAATATTCATCAATCACTAATGTCTTAGCATGACATACCTATGGGAAATGATAGTGAACTACGTCTTTTCTTCCTTCCTGAGTTTTTACACATCTTTAAAATCTATTCAGAAGTTCTTTGATATGTGAGTAGGTTCAACTTGAGAGGAAAGTACACTAAGAGCATGTCTACAATAATGAAAAAGGTGACTATTTGTGGAAAACTCCATTATCCTAATGTGACTAACTCACTCACCCAAGCAGACTATGTAAAACACTTTATAACTTCTATCTTTGCAAATCATATTCCCTTCGTTTTGTGTAAACAAAGACCTAGGTTTATGAACACCTTGGTGTACATCTGTATCCAACTTGTGAAAAGATATGATCCTCATCATCCCTTTGTTTTGTGTAAACAAAGACTTAGGTTAAAGGCATCTTGGTTTCAAAGAAGTAAAGACCTGATAAGCTGATGATGATCATATCTAAGCTCTAAAAAGAATCAATTGGGATCAACTTTATATTAACTTAAGAGCTTTTGATTAATGCATTAATGAGACTTCAAATTTGTCTCAAGATAGAATTTATAATTTAATGTACATAGTTTCTAAGTGTGAACAAGTGGTGAATTGACTCACAAACGGAGGACAAACTCTAATGTGAATTGAATGTGGAGCCCATAATTGTTTGGCTCTAACAAACATCAAAACATGATAAACAACATGCCTGGTTGATATCATACTCCTATTGAACTAAAGACCATAAACATACTTGCAATCAGGACTAGAATCAGGTTAAATTTAAACAAACAAATCAAACAGGAAGAAGCTTAGTGTCATAGTATGATCTCATGATACGTCGGTATGTGCTAGTTCATCATGATTATGCTTGGATAATTTTTCTATATATGCAGACCAATGATTTTCATGCTCTTCTTCTATATAAATTTAAGATAAATGCAACATCTTATCATTAATCACAAATTTAGGGGGAGTAGTTTATGCATGAAAACATAAATTCTGGAATTTCAAAACAAAAATCAAATGATGGAATTAGGACTTAAGCACTAACTTGGTTGTAGGATACATGAGTTTTTATGAATTAAATTATTTCTTGCACAAGTTTCCATGTAAACCAGTCAACAAGGTCCAACAGTAACAAATTATTCTTGAAGCTTGATAGAATCCTACAAACAAATAAGTTTCAAACTTTACAATTTAGCAGATGATACAGTGCATGTTTTCATCATTAGTAGATGCTACAGTGTGAAACTTAAGTTTCAAATTTTACAATTTAGTAGATGCTATAGTGCAAGTTTATGTCATTAGCAGATGATACAGTGCATGTTTTCTTCATTAGCAGATGCTATAGTGTGAATCTTTAAACCACAAAAATAAATATGAGCATCCATAGATTGGTAAACTACGGAGATGTCATATTTAATGTATAACTATTTCCATAGATAACCTTTGGAAAATTAGATTATACTAATCAATTTTAGTGCTTACAAAGAAAGCATCCGTAGATGATATATGGAATAATTAAAATCTGCGAAAACAATAAAATTGGTAATAAGGATTGAGGGTCCCACATCAATTAATAAATGAAATCAATTAGTCTGAGGGAGTATATATGATGTTTTTTGACTTAAGTATTAATTATTCACTTTTAAAGAGAACTTTTCAGACCTAGAAAAGCGCACACCTAAAACTCTTTCCCTCTTTCCACAAATATTCAAAAATACCGAATCAAAATATCAAACAAACTCATAAAATTGATTTCAAATAGTTGGTTTGAAGGTAAAAAATGTCATAATCATCAATAATGTGAAAGTATTGATCTGCCCAAGATTCATATTAAATTGATGTGGCTAGTGTAATATGATCCAAGTCGGGTCATACCCAATAACAAGCCAAACAAACACCAAAAGGTAATTTATTTGTTGATAAGATCACACAAATAAATAATGACACCAATTTAGAAAATTATTTTCTAAATTATTGCTTTTGTAGATGAACATCATTATATAGATATTTTGTTCATAAAAGATTATTTGTACATTATTTAAATTAGTTAAGCAATGGCAAAAATAGTGTGTGGTAGTGACATAAAATTAAAATGGTTTTAATTTTATAAAACAAGGGATGTGATTGTATTTTTTTAAAATTTGAATTGAGAGGGAAACTAAAGGGGGCCATTTTTCGGCCGCCCCTTTGGTCTTGAATGCCCAAATGTTATTAGTTCCAAGACATGCAAGTCTTGGACACTTGAACACTCATTCATTCTATCACATCCAAGAACACACACAACCAAGCTCTCTCTCTCTCTACTCTCTCCTCTATCTCACGGTTTTGGGCAGAAAAGGAAGTAGATTTTCAGCCCACAAAAGGTGTTTTGTAGCTGGAAATTGGTGTCAAAGATCCTAGCATTCAAGGTGTTTTGTTGATAGGCTTGGGGTATGCTATCTTGAGAACTTCTACCTTGAAGTTTAGCACAAGAACACATCCTTTTCATCTCTTTAATTTCGGTTCTCTGCAGCTCCAAGGTTGTGGTTCTTTCATCTTATGTTTCTTTCATTGTATGTATTTTGTATAATGATCCATGGCTTTGGGGTTCACATTAAATGGGTTTAATAATCATCTTATTAACATGTTTTAAATCTTATATCCGCTGCGTTTTTCATATAAATAAGGTTATATGAACTTTGATAAACTTGTTTTAACCCCAACATAATGAACCGTTTGTTTTATTGTTATCATTAAAATTGTTCATATTCTCATGTCTGTAATATTAATTCTAACCTAATCTTCATTATTTTTATGTACAGATGGCAAATTGATTTGCTAGAGAGAACAATGTATGTGCTTTCCTAAATGCCGACGACCCTATTTCTGAAGGGTGTTGATACATCATCTGATACCTAAGAAGATCAAGGCTTTTCAATGCCCTGCCGACAGAGCCTGTTATCTACGAACAACATATCATAGATCTCTAAAAGTTTGCTGAGATTCAGGAAGAAGGAGAAAGCAAAGTAATATTTGTTGAGGTGAAGAATGAGAAACTGAGAATAGATGAACAAGTTATTCGGAGAGTTCTTGAAATGGGAGATCATGAGGCTGAACATTCGGATGTATTTGAGAATGAATACATAAAAAAGATCTTCTACCTCATAGGGTATAATGGTGATTTTGTCAAGGAGGAGATAAAGAAAGGGAGATTATGCAAGCCATATAGATTCTTATGTCACACATATCTAATGTGCATCTCCAACAGGAAGTTGGGGCTTGACAAATTCTCAAGGCACATTTCTTCTGGCATTATTGACATTTTTGATAGAAGGACATACAACTACTCAAAGTACATTTTTAGTTGTTTGTGTGTCCAAATTAGAGTGCAAAAGGCTGATAAGATGTATATGTTTCCAAGGTTCTTACAATTAATCATCAATGCTGATCCACTTGGAATAGACAGAGAGGATGTGTTCATAGCACATCTAGGAAGATCTGTATTGAATAAGATTAGTGGAAGGTATGAAGATGAAGATATGCCAATGTTTGCACATGTGGCTGATGCTAATGCCAACATTCCACTAGAATTGGTATGGGAAGATTAGCAAGATGAATCAATCATCTGCTGATACTGAGCAAGCCTCACATCATCCTCATCAATCACCCATACACCACTATCTTCAATCTCCACAAATCCAATCCTTTGCTAGCCAAAACACCCTGCCCATCTCACCTATTCAACATGAACCACCCCCATAACCTTAATCACCAATTAGTGAAAACACATTGTCTATTTCTCTAATTCACCACCAATCACCCATTCATCAACAACCTCCAACTCCACAAAATCAATCTCCTTAGAGTACTCCATATAGAACCCATCTTTACTACTCAATCTCAAAACTCAATACACACCAGTGAAACTGATTTAGTGTGAATCCAAGGATCGCAATCAGGAATTATCAGTGTTGGTCGTAGACAAGTCAACGTTTGCGGAATCAATGTTGCCATGGTTTAATTATTTTGTAGTAAAATTCAATATCAATAATGATTCAAAGAAACACACTAGAAGAAACACCAATAATGAATGAATGATATAAAATTTTATGATGAATGATGTGACGGCTGCTAAGGTTTGATTGTGAGATTTGATAGGATGTTTGCTGTTATTAAAATTGTCGAATTGCTATTGCTATTTCTCGTTGATTCGAAACCTAGGATTCATTTATATAGACAATGATGTTTCTGTTATAGGAAACACCGGATCTCTTGGGATTTGAAATGTTTCTGTTAATAAATCATCGGATTTCTCAGGATTCGCATAACTGCCTTGTTGACTTGTAACACTTGTATTATCCAAGTGTTTGGACTCCACAGGAATAGTGTCTTCCGTAAGAGTTTTGTTCTTCCGCGGTCTTGTTCTTCCAAGGCAATCTTTTTCTTCCGAGGATGTTTTGTTCTTCCAAAGCAATCTTGGTCTTCTGAAGCTATCTTTGGCTTCCAAAGCAATCTTGTTCTTTCATCCTTAGTGCTGGTTGTTCATCCGTAGAAGATCTTTGGATGCATTTTACTTGTAAGAACCATATCTATGGAAGAACAAAATGTTCATTCGTAGATGTTTCTTACACTTGGTCAATTTCAAAGATTGACCAAATATAATGTTTGTACGTGCAACCATACGTAAATCAACACAAATATAAATGGGTTAACCTATATATATATTGAATACACAATAATGAATTTCAACCATTCATTATAGATATTAATTCAAGTACTAAGCCTATACAAAATGGACTAGATCTATTGATCCTAGACCTAATAGTTAGTATCTCAAGAAAGTACCTTACCACTCTCAATCACCAACTCACAAACCCCTATGTTGTCTAATCATACTGAACCAACTTCACAAATCATTGATCCTCAAAAACAACAACAATAACAGCCACACTAAGAGCAGGCAGATCAAGCTATTGAGTCAAGTTCAAGCTCAACAAGTATAGCTCCTACTGAAGTGAATGATGATGAGATTGCTACTCAACATTAAGAAGGTGAAGAAGAAGCCAACTATGTTGATATGATTGCATACCATGAAGATAATCTAAGTGAAGAAGACATCCTTGTGTGGAAAAGTTATTTGGTGGCTGAATACAACAAGATAATCATAAAATCAAACAAAAGGTTGGAAAGGATAAGAGAATTGAAGGGAATGATAAGGGAGAAAGAGGAGATAATGAACAAACAAGAAGCATCATGAAAAGGTTAAGAGAACAATCTCAAACCAATAATGAAGTAATAGATGCCTTTCATAAGCTAGTCAGAGAGCTTATAGATTCTATAATACATGAGAATGCTAAAAGGGAGAAGGTCCTATTGGAAGTTGAAAAAGCAAACAATTATCTCATTGATCAATCTATTTTGTTGAAAAGAAAAGATGAAGAAATTGATGAGCTCAAGATGAAAATCTATGCACCTGAATCAAATGCTCTTCCATAAAAAAACAAAAGAAACTACTAATACTTCAAAGTTAATCATTCAATACAGTAGAGAAAAGAAGATATTTGGGGGATAAAGAAAGAAGTTATATAAGTTCAAGATTCCCCAAAGAGAGCAAAACTATGTCACCAGAACACACTCGTTCAGTGTATTTATCAACTGTGAAGCGTATTTCTTATAATGATACTGAGAATGATGAATAATGGAAAGAACTAACCAAGATGGACTCTCTAAAAGATTAAAAGGAATCAAAAGGTGATGAATTGCTGACAACAAAAGACATACTTGAAGAGAGGCCACAATCAGCAATGTTCATGACCTTGATCAATCATTGATTTCCCTATGGTATAGTGGAAAGAATGAATATGACATATATGAAGAATGTGCTTAAAGAGTTCAAGGTTTCTAGATTCATGCTTCCCATCTGCAACTATGAAACCATTTAAACATTTCAGGCTATTCAAAAAATAAGAAAGACTTTGGCCATTATGATGGAGCCAAACTCAGTAAGTATAACATGACATGTTGGTTGCAAAGTCATAACTACAAGATACATGAGCTGAAGGAAAGATTTGTGGCTAAGCTTAGAAGGATGATGGACCATGTAATGAAGGCGGAATTGGAAACTGAAGTAAAATTCAGAACTGAAGGTCTAAATCCTTCTTATGAACAACAATTAAAAACTCTTGTTGAACCAATAACATTTGAAAGAAGATATCAACATAAAGGGAAAGAAAAATTAATCAAAGAATCAAGAGAATTGATCACTGGAAAAGTATGGCCTTTGGGCACATCTGTGAGAGAGATCACTGGAGAAAAATCTTCTCTAATCTAGTTATTTGATGATATCACAACTCCTACTGATGTTGTAGAGAACATGATTATGGCCTGGAAATATGATCCAGGGTGGAATTGTGCACTTATCAAGAGAGTATCTGGAAAAGCTGAATACTTCCATTTACTTGCATCAAACTTGTTGTTGCTAGATGCTGACATTAAATATCTCTAGAGCCTAATCATCTCTAACTACCCAATAAATCCAAGAGGAAGAGATTTCTCTATGGCAATGGGCAAGTTAAAAACCAAGTTCAGAGATGATGTATTGAAAGAAGCAAGAAGGTAGGATGCTAAGCACAACAGAAGAAATCAAGGGCAAAGAAGATCAAAATCTAACTGCTCTACATTGGTTGATGATGAATTCTTGAGGAGAGTTGGATACTAAAATAGAAAAAATAGCTTCTATCAAGAACATTGAAGGAAATCAATACTCTCTTCCCATAACTGATGGGGATAGGTGGAGAAGAGTAAAGGGCTGGTGTAGCTTAGAAATAAAGAAAAGAAAAGCAAGTAGTATCAGATTGTTTGATCCAATTGAAGTTAAACTCCTGCATCCAAACTACACTTCTAACCTACATGATAAGTTATTCCCAAAACTCAAAGATGATCAGGCCCAAAATGACTTATGCTTGTATGTGCATATCATTCAAGTCATTGATAAACTCCATGCCAAGGCTTATAAGAGAAGGAAGTATGAAGCAGGGCAGTTGATTGGAATAGAGTTCAAAGAAGTGAGTGAGTTGAGAATGTCTGAGCAAGATGAGTTGGAGATAGTCCACAACAAGAATTTCTTAGAAACTCTCACAACAAAAGAAGATATTTTGGGATTGAGCTTTGAGACACTACAAAAGATATGGAGAATGGAGATCAAGTACAAGTATGATGATAAGAATGATACAAGTAATTCAAGTAAACAAGTTAACAAGTCAATCACAGATTCCAGGAGATTCGTTGTTTCCTTAACACAAACACGCATGTCTATAAATATGAGTCCTAGGTTTCACATCAAAGCGACAAATAATAGATGGAAACATATAAACAATCACATCGTTTAAAACGATCAACCAAACACAAAACCCTAGCAGCCATCACATCATCACACAAAAAATCATAAACACAATCATAGCATAGAATATTGTTAGCAATTATTATATTATTAATTGTATTCATTAAGAAGGTTTAATAAATTATTTTTGATTTAAAACATTTTCTTTTGTGTATTGATTGAAATCATTTGAGTGTTTCTTGTCTATATTTATTATGGTTGATATTTAATATTGGATCAATTAAGGAATGATTATTGATGATTCTGGCAATCATTAAATCGAAATCAATCTAACATTGACAATTCTTGAATAGCAATCATTGGATTCACATCAAGACAGAACTCCTCAATCACCAACTTCTTCATTCCTTCCACTTCATCCTTCCAATCGCGCGGCTTCCCTTGGCCTGGAGAATATTGTCCCACCAACATAAGGCCAAGTCTATAAATGAGTGAGTAGCAAACTTCACTTTCTGGTCCTCCTTGCACTCACTGATATCTAACACTGCCTCCATCTTCCTTACCTATTGGTGAGTAGCAATAGTGTTGCCATTGCCATGTAAAGTTGGGGCTTACACCGTTGGAACGCCCCATAGTTACAGCCTCGTGTTTTTTCTTGCACAGGATCTTCTTCCTCCTCATCACTAGAGACAACCATTTCAGTCTCCAGCTGCTCCCTTTCTCCTCTTTCCAATGTCTTCTTCTTTTCCTTCTTCTCGTCCTCCCTTATAGCTATAATCACTTCAGATACCATAGATGGCAGAATCGTCTACACGACCTAGTGAACTTCTTCGACAACAACCTCATTCACCGAGGCCCTTAGATTTGCGCTCTCGTCGCCACCTTCTTGGTGATGGGTCTCGGGCTCCTTATGAGCCGTCTTACCAATCTTGGCTATGCTTTTAGTGATTCATGGTCCAGAACCACGTCTATTATGACCTCTTCCTTGAGAAGCTTTCGAAGATCTACTTCCCATCATCCTCTAAACACACTATAAGATTCAAACACCAACACAGTCATTCAAGGTAATAGATTAGTTTATGTCAAGTATAGTAAGTCCCTAATTACAATGGTCAGTTTTGGTTACCCACTTACTTTACTCTTCATACCCTAAGCATTTCTTATCGTGACTACATTGGTATCCAAATCTACAAAAACACATAGATCAAATAACATGCGCACATAATACCGGCTAATATTACAGAATATACCTGATGGCACGTAGCTACTTGGGTTGGCATCCTTAATTTTGTCCCATTCTCAGTTTAGGTTTAGGTTTTTAAAATATTTTCCCATTTCTCTTAAATTTGGCTATGATACCACCTTGTAAGGCCCTTTTAACGGAACGCTTACAGTTAGATATCATTGCACATCATAACTAAAAAAAACATAAGATTTTCATTTAAACAATGCAACGAAATAATTTAACAAAACCATTTCATATAAAATCGCTTTTAGCAAATAATAAACATTGTTACATAAAAAATTATCGTTTGGTTGCATTGCAACACAAAAACATCATTATTACATAAAACGGATGCCATTAAAAACTTGCCAAGTAGCTCCACCCCATGCCATTCTCAACAAGAATTACCTGCCAACTGAAAATACATAAAAGTCAGCGTTGTTGAGTGAGTTCTAGTTTTATAATAAAAATACTTTACATTCATTTAAAGCCTTTCTTTACTTCCATTCGTGATCACACATCATACCTACATGTAAATAATATTTATTATTATCTTCCATCATCGTTCATCATCGTACATCATTCATTGTCATTCTTTCTCATTCATAATCATTCCTATCATACGTTTCATACATTTTTCATTAATCTTTACTTTCCTTCCGAACCAATGCCATGTGCTATACCCCAAACATTATGCACGAAGCTGATACTGGGCCGAAGTTTATAACTAGACAACTAACATTATGCACGAAGCTGACTCAAGTACCTAGGGCAAGCGACAAGGGTCCTATACGTTTTGTCAATCACAAGGATTAGACCCCTGGGTGCATCCTCATGGGTTAGTTAAACCGCACATAGTTGAGCTAACACCTCTCACTGGGTGTGAACCTCCTTTCATTTTGCTTGCAATACTTTTCATTCGTTCATTCATTCATTCTTTCCATTCGTTCATTCCTTCTTTACATTCCACTTTTCATTATCATGAACTTCCCTTTCATTACATAATACTTTACGTTCAGTAACATAATTACACCATGTAAAGCCACAGAATAATACGTAATAAGGAACATAAAGAAAACATGCCATAAACATGCACCACATCATCATATAACATCACATACATCAACTTACATCATACTAGAAACATCCCAAGTCATAGCCTTCAAATCCTTTTTCCCAAAAATTTCAAAATATTTTCTAAGGCATTGGGCGCATGGGCTCTATGCAGGCGCATGACTGCTTAGGCACATGGGAAAACTTAGGTGCATGGGCACTATTTGGGCGCACGGCCAACACTTAGGGGTATGGGCAACTTAGGCACATGTGCACTATGCAAGCGTTTGGGCAGAAATAGGCACATGGGAACGCTTAGGCGCTTGGGCATAATGCTAAGTGCATGGACACTATTAGGGCGCATGAACTTTAGGCGTCTAAGCACTTACGCGCATGGCTAACTTTTTTTATTATAAATCATTTTTTAAACCCCAAATAAGTTAATAATCAGATTCTAGCCTAGTTTCTAGCATACTATGCATCATAAACAAGCATAAATCATGATCATAACCAAACTCCTTCCCGAGCATACACCCACCAAACAAGGAACACATATAAACATGCGGGTACACACGAACTTAAATAAAAATGTTATAACGTGCACTCTCATCCCCAAAACATATTAAAGCATTTAAAAAACATGGATCTAGAACTCACCTCTTGTAACTTTTGATTAAGGCTTCTTCAAACCCTAATGCTTATGATTTCAAACACCTAAAAACACCAAAAACACACAACTAAACACAAACAAACACATAAGCACATACCTAAGGGCTGAAAATCAGCCAAGTACAACCTAAAACATCAAAAACTAAACTTAAATATGACCTTCTCTTCTTCTTCTCTCTAAAACCCTACAAAATTCTCTACTTTCTCTCTATAGAAAAATTGAAAGAAAGGTGATGTACAAAGGGGTGGACCGCCATGCTTGTTTTTGAACAAAATAATAATAAAGTTTGCCTCTTGCACAACTTTAACCCCTAAATTTGTTTTTCTTTCTTATTCACTTTTTCCTCTTCTTTTCTTTTCCTTTTAAAATTTTCGGGTATTACAGAAAATGATTTGGTGTCATGTTGATCGAAAATATAGTTTGAACCTCATCAATCCTTTCTAGCCCTCTTAAAATGTTTCTTACATTCCCACCCACCACAACCCATCCAATGTTTACTATTCATCCCTCAAGCTCCATCTTCCTACCAACCTCCCCTCTCTTTTAAATCGCACCTTTCGTGGCACAAGCAACACCATACAGACCGACCTTGAACTTGTACACTTCATTAACATGATATCCTCCTCTTGTTTCCCCTATCACCATAACCGTAGAGCAACAATACTTCTGACATAGAAGGAGCACTAAGCTTGGAAGTTAAAAATGGCTAAACTTAATACAAAACTGTCTTATGAAGAATCCATTCAGGTAACACAAGTCGGACCTCCAAGAGTGAAATTAACCACACCTTTGGAAACCTTACAAATAGGCCGTATTGGTTTCTCATTCCAAATTCATCCTAGAGATTTCACAGGCCCAATTTCTAGCCAAGCTCAATGCCATCCACATTAGTGAAATATGATGGAACGATGGATGAGGATCATCGTATTGATGTTTGTGTTAGGGCCGGTAGTTTAGAATAATTAACCTTCCTGTATGATGTCATATGTTTATCTAGACATTAATTGGAGCAGCACGCTTGTGGTTTGACAACCTACTAGTGGTAAGTGTGGGAAATTTTGAGGAATTGTTAATTTTTTACAGCAATTTAATCTTCAGCCATGTCATATGAAAGATAAAATCGAGATAGTGCACATGTGAAGGATGGATGGTGAATCAATTGAGGAGTTCATCACCTGCTACAACAGGGAAAGTTTCCAGATCAAAAGGGTAGGAGAAGATATGATGGTAGTAGGATTCATCCAAGGAGTTTGTAATAATAACTTATAAGGGGATTGCACCTCACTAGGGTATGCCTAAGACTATGGAATAATTAATGGCCATGACAAAAGTTTTCTTTCAGGCATAAAAGTCAGTAATGGTTAACTTGGACTAGGATAGGTAAACCATGAAATGAGACTCTAGTCGATCATATGAATCTTATACAACTACGACCTTGATAGGAGGAGTAGGCTTTGTTTTTCAAATCATAGGCCTGGTTTCGATTCGTGGCAATATCAAAGGATTAATAGGAACAATACATGATGCACACCACACAATCCAACATGCCACATACCTATAACAAGATGTTAGAAAAATTCTAATACCATGCTAATAAAACACCAAGTGAAATTCTGAGTATTGAAAGCTTTATATACCCTAGGCACGACTCATGACTGATACTATCACAAGGCACGGAATGACAAAGTATTGCATGCATCATTGTGATAAGGGCCATATGATATCTAATTCTTGTAATTTAAATATACAAATTGAGTATGCGGCCAAATCAAGTTAATTAGCTAACATTGTGAAATATATTAAGGGTGGACCTACAGATGTTGTTAAAAATAATAAATAGAAGTAGAAGTAGGTGAACGAGGTGAACATGACTAGTGACTGTATTGTTGGATTCTTTATGCCCAAGACACATAGAACATTGATGTGGTTAGTATGTCATGATCCAAGTTGAGTCATACCCAATAACAAGCTTAGCAAACACCAATTAATATATAATTGATGATATGATCATGCAATTAAATAATTACACCAATTTAGAAAATGGGTTTTCTAAATAAGTTGTATATGAGATGGAACAACTTATAGGGATATTTTGTTCATGAGGATTATTTGTAATGTTATCTAAGTCGGTTAAATAAAACCAAATAATAATAGAGTGTGAGTTATGTATTTAAATGGTTAATTACATAACTAATTCAATAACTAGTTAACAATTAAATGGTAAATAAAATTAGGGGAAAACCCAATGTGAAGACCATATTTGGCCGCCCCTTTAGATGGGTGTGTGCCTTTTGTTTTTCTTGGAACAAGGTCTTCATTAACTAGTCTCACACTCCACCCTCTCTCTCTCTCTCACTCATACATGCAAGAACCACAAGGAACATTTTCTCTCTATTCTTGAAGAAGAACAAGCTGAAAAATAGGTTTTTGCAGCTCCTTTTGGTCGAAATTTGGTGTGCAAATCGTAGCAAGAAAGGTCTTTGCTTGATGCTTGTGGGTATGGAAGCTTGAGGACACATCTCCTTGGTGTTTTAGTCGTTCAAGAACATCATCTTCCTCCTCATATCTCACGTTTTTCAGCAGCTCCTGAAAGGTAGTTTGTATGTGTTGTTTTGGTTTTTATCTAAGCTAGTTGATTCACATATATTTGATTCTATGTTCTTGGTTTGTTATTGCTAAGTATTATGCCTTAATTTTCAGTTTAGAAAACATAATATTGAGGTTTCATTCTGCTGCGTTTTTCATGTTTAAATTAATGGTCTAACAAACCCAACATTGGTATCTAGAGCCAGATATGTGGATGACTAGCTTCTTTTGTTCTTGTAAAATTGGTTTTGTGGGACTTTAACAACCAAATAGGGACTGTTTTGTGATGATATGATGAGTCCCCAATCTTTCAAGGTTATATCTTACATGCTTATGATTAAACCTTGAATGAAAGATGTCAAATGGTTGATTATATTTTGTATGGACAAAAATGCTAAATTCTTGGTTTATGTTGGCTGAAAATTTAGGGTTAAATGGGGATTTATTTTGGTTCTTGGATGTTGTATATGTTGTTTATATTGGTGCATAACCTAGCCTTGACCTTGTGATGATTTGGTTTTGGTTGATTCATTCTTTATGGGTTGTAATATTATTCTTTTGTGCTTGTTAATGGTTGTAATTTATTTATTCATTCAATGTTGATGTAATAAATAGATTAGGTGTATTTTCTTTTATTAGAAAATTTGTATTAGGATATAAATTTTGTAAAAGAAGATGCACAAGTTGGAAGCACAAAGGGTAGGTACAAAGAGAAGGACTTGAAGCATTTTGATGCAACTTCAGGTGGGGGTCTTTGGAGATCCTATCTTTTGTGTTGTTATTAACCCTTAGGAAAGACAAAATGACAACACTTGTGATGACAAACAAGTGTGGTCAACTTAGTGGCTATGGTTATGTACTTGTGATTGTTTGATTATGCTTGTTTGGTTGTTTGTTATATGATGGTTGTTTGATATTTGGATGTGCATAACAAACTAATTAACAAACAAAACAAGCTGAAAATTTATGGTTCCTAATCATTAAGTGATTAATAAAAGGTTATTAAAGGATTAATGATTCTAATAAAAAGGTGTTTTTAAAAAATAGAACCATAGGGTACCATGTATTTGAAAGCATGCAAATACAAGGTATATAGAGTTTTCAAAAATAGAATTAATAAAAACTAAAGTCCCTTTGGAAACAAGTTTAACACCATCCTTTTACACGACACTCGAATCACTTGAGAACTATTTGTGGGATAAAGGTCACCTAACCACTTTTAGGGAACTTGTGTGTTTGAGGTGGGCTTAACATATTTGTGGGATAAAGGTCACCTAACCATTTGTATGTGTAAACTCACACGTGTGTGTAAGTAGAACGACTTGAATTGGAAACCATGTGCATAACCGAAGCATGGCGTACAATGGTGTTGATGGGATTTTACATGCCGACTACATAAGATTTTTAACCGATTCCATAAAGCTAAAAGTTGCAATAGGTTGAAATTGTCAAATGTTGACTACCTTGTTAGTTTAAATAATGGGATAAAGGTCACCTAACCATCATTTAAATGTAACGTTGGATTCTATATTTTAATTATTAATTGTGGAAAGAGGTGAAAAGGGTATTAATGATTAAAATGTATTTTTTCAAAAATGGCTGTAAAAATAATGCTACTACCCCGAACGTCCACGCATTATTGCTGAGAACCATCTTAGAGAGGGATTGTCTTAACCATAATAAATTTATGGACTGGTTTCAAAACTTGAGAATTGTTCTCAAGCAAGAGAAAAAGGCCTATGTCCTTGACGATCCCAATCCTGACCAACCCGACCCCGAGGACGTTATGGCCTATAATGATTGGCTTCAGTACACTGAGGATTCCATGTAGGTTTCCTGCCTCATGTTGGGAACTATGATTCTTGAACTCCAAAAGGACTTTGAGCATCATGGGGCATATGACATGATTACGTAGTTGAAGGAAATGTTGCTTCAACAAGCTAGGGTAGAGCGCTTCAAAATGGTTCGAGCGCTTCATGCGTGTCGCATGGAAGAAACCCAATCGGTATCATCTTATGTTCTTAAGATGAAAAGCCACGTTGATCGCCTCGAGAGGCTTAATTGTCTCGTCTCAAAGGAGATGGCCATGGATTTGATCCTTAATAGCCTAACCAAAAGGTTTGAGACGTTCATAATGAATTACAATATGAACGGGTAGGACAAGAGCATTGGTGAGCTTCACGCAATGCTCAAAACAGCCGAGGCAGGGATGGGTAGAAAGGTTCTACCTGTTCTCTCGATGAATGAGAGAGGCAACAAGAAAAGGCCATACCTCGATCCTAAAGCAAATGTTGCCAAAGGAAAAAGGTACATCAAAGGCAAAGGGAAAGGGAAGGCAAAGCGGATCCTACAAAGCCTAAGCTTAAGAAGCCTAAGGTAAAGGAGAACGATCTATGCTTTGTGTGTGGTGACATAGGACATTGGAAAATGAATTGTCCAACCTATCTCAAAGAGTTGAGAAACAACAAGGATGCTGGATAAACCTCAGGTACAACTTTCATGATTCATATTAGTTTAAATGTTATTTCTTCAAACACATGGGTATTGGATACTGGATGTGGAAATCATATTTGCAATTTGTTGCAGGGGTTCAAAAGAAATAAGCACTTCAAGAAGGGAGACACAAGTCTCTACATGGGCAATGGAGCAAAAGTTGATGTCGAACCCCAAGGAGACTATATTTTGAAACTTTCAAATGGTTTGGAAGTTGTTCTTATTAACATTTTGTATGCTCCTAGTTTGACTAGGAACATAATATTTGTTTCCCTTTTAAAACAATGTGGTTATGAATTAAAATTTATTAACAATGGTATTTATGTTTGTATGGATGATGTATTTTATTTCAAGGCTATGCCTTTTAATGGTCTATATGAATTGGTTCATGATGATTCATCCTATAATAACTTATTATACCAAACAAGCACCACAAAACTTAAAATGGGTTTAAGTGATTTTTATCTTTGGCATTGTCGTCTTGGTCACGTAATGTAAGGCCCCATTACCGGGACGCTTATAGCTCGCCAATCATCACACATAATGTTGGATTCTTTATGCCCAACACACATAGAACATTAATGTGGTTAGTATGTTATGATCCAAGTCGGGTCATACCCAATAACAAGCTTAGCAAACACCAATTAATATTTAATTGATGATATGATCATGCAATTAAATAATTACACCAATTTAGAAAATGGGTTTTCTAAATAAGTTGCATATGAGATTGAACAACTTATAATGATATTTTGTTCATGGATTCTATTTGTAATGTTGTTTAATTTAGTTAAATAATATCAAATAATAAAAGTGTGTATGAGTTATATAATTAAAAGGTTAATTATATAACTATTAAAAGGGCTAGTTTATCAAAATTGGAGATTGGTTTTGGGGGGAAAACCCCCTCTACTGTGGACTTTCGGCCGCCCCTTATGGGGAGGGGTCCTTTTGTGTTTTTCAATTAACCATTCTCCAAAAACTAGACACACTCTCTACCTCTTATTCTCTCTCACACATGTAAGAAGAAAAGAACAAATTCTCTCCATTTTCATGATGGATTCTCGGCTGGAAGTGTTCCAACAGCTTGTTCTTTGAGTTTTGGTGTGCAAATCCTAGCAAGAGTGGTCTTTGCTTGATGCTTGTGGGTATGGATGCTTGAGGACACCTCTCCTTGGTGTTTTGGTCATTCAAGAACCTCACCTTCTTCATCAAAATACGTTTTTCAACAGCTTACAAAAGGTAGTTTGTATGTCCTATTTGGTTGTTATTTGTTGTTGGTAGCTAGTTCAAACACATATAAATGATCCTATGTTCTTGGGTTTGTTGATGATATATTATTAGCCTTAATTTTTGAGATTACTAATCATAGTTTTAAGGTTATATTCCGCTGCGTTTTCATAGTTTAAAAGGTTAAACTACTTTGAGATGGTTCAACAAACCCTACACATAAAACATATAATTTACATTAACTTGATAAAAACATTGCAGCAGAAACATTAAAAACAACATATTCATTAAAAATGCTTTTGCAAAATAATACAACATTCGTTACACAATTTCATTTGTTCACATTACAATGCAAAAAAACATTAAACAAAGGAATTCCATCCAAAACTGCCAAGTAGCTGTCCCGTGCCATCCTCAACAACTTTACCTGCCAACTGGAAAATGCATAAAAAGCCAGTGTTGCTCAGTGAGTTCTAGTCTTAAAATATAACATACTTTATCTTTGGTTTAAAACTATTCTTTACAATCATACGTGATCATGCACTATACATACATATAGATAATATCATTATTATCTTCATTGTTCATTCGTTAACTTTCATTCATACATTCACCATTACTTCTTTACATTCCATCCAAAACCATGAACTTTACCCCATCGTTATGCATAAAGCGGGTATTGGACCGAGGTCTATCATAGACCCCCATACATTGTGCCCGGTGGCCTGACCACAGTACCAGGGTAAATTCAGGTGTACCATTTCCTTGTGCTATACCCCATCAGTCACGCATAAAACGAGTACTGGGCCGAGGTCTATCATAGACCCCATACATTGCGCTCGGTGGCCTGACCACAGTACCAAGAGGTAAGCGACAAAGGTTCTATACAAATGGTCGATCATAAAGATGGACCCCGGTGTGCATCCTTCTGGGGTAGCTAACCCACACACCGTTGAACTAACACCTTTATTAGGCGTGTTTCCACATACAAGGCTTCCAAGACTTACTTTACTTCCAATCGTTCATTAATACATGCATTTTGTTATTATGTTCCTCTTTTCATTATTTTCCGCTTTACGTTACATAATACTTTCATTCCATTCGTTAACATTCAACGTAAAGCCATGGGAAAATAAATACACAATGTAAGGAACATCAACATACACAATCAACATCATCATAAGAGGCATCATACATACATAACATACATCATAACATTATCATACAATGCCCATCACATCATCTATGACCTCAAAAGTCAGCTAACATGAACTCCTGGGAACCTCCTAAGTCAAAGCCTACATTTCACTTTTCCCCCAAAAAGTCAGAAAATATTCTAAGTGTTCACCCGCATTTCCCTTTTTGTTCATCAACATTTCTTTTTTCTCATCCCCTTTCTTTTAGTTAATCCGCATTAACTTTCTTCATCCGCATTTGTTTAGTCGCATGAACTTACTCATCCGCATTAACATTGTTCATCCGCATTTGTTCAGTCGCATGAACTTACTCATCCGCATTTGTTCATTCGCATTAACTTTGTTCATCCGTATTTGTTCAGTTGCATAACTTACTTATCCGCATTTGTTCATTCGCATGACTTACTCATCCGCATTTGTTCATTTGCATGACTTACTCATCCGCATTCGTTCATTTGCATGACTTACTCATCCACATTGACTTTCTCATCCGCATTGACTTTCTCATCCGCATTTCTTACTCATCCGCATTTGTTCACACTTAAGTAGTTTTTTCTAAATTTAGGCATATGAACTACTATTTGGGCGCACTAGTAGCCTAAGGCACACTATTCGTAAGATTTAGTCCCCAAACCTCATCTATCATGTTCTGAGCTTAAATCTTACATTCTAAGCCTTAGAGACACAGCCATAACATCATCAAGCATGAACATAGTCCAAAATCACACCGTACCTGCAACATACACATAGTCATACATACGGGTATGAAACCCAATTTTATAAAAACATACATTCATGCATTTGTAGCCCCAAAATTGGTTAAAACAAGTAAAAAGAGGGGTTTTAGAACTCACCTTTGCGGTTCTTGAGTATGGCTTCTTCCAAACTCATTTGCAATTGGGTTCAACCGCCTAGAAACCCACCAAAAACATACACCCGAACACACACAACACAAATAAGCATACAACCGATGCAAGGCCAGTTAAAAACACTTCAAAACCATGAATTTCGTACCTTGAATTCGAACTTCTTCTTCTTGTTCTTCAAGAATCGAAACCTTCTGCTCTGTTACTCTCTCTCTAAAATCTGAGAATTGTGTGGGTGTAGAAAGAGTGATGGGCGGCCATCACCTTTTACACTCACTTTTTCAAACCTTTTGTCCTCTTGACACTTTTTACCCTTCAACTTGGGTAAAATATCTTTTCTTTCTTTTTCTTCACTTTACTCGTCTTTCTTTGACTAAAAAATAACCAGGAGTTACAAGTTCACCCCCCTTATATAAGTTTCATCCCTGAAACCTGTTATTCCTTGAACAAACGTGGGTAATTTTGTCTCATCTCTTCTTCAGTCTCCCACATAGACTTGAATCCCTTCTTGTGCTTCCACTATACGAGCACAAGGGTAACCACTTTATTCCTCAACTTCTTCTCATTACGATCAATGATCGCCACTGGTTTTGCCACATAATTTAGCCGTTCATCTACCTCAATATCCTCCAGTGGTACAATAATATCCTCGTCTACTAAACATTTCCTAAGATGAGATACATGGAATGTCGGGTGAATTCCACTTAACTCATCTGGTAACTCTAACCTATAGGCCACCTCTCTTACTCTAGCAATGATTTGGAAAGGCCCTATGTATATCGGGCTCAACTTGCCCCGCTTTCTAAACCGAATGAGACCCTTCCAAGGTGAGACCTTCAACATAACCTGGTCACCCACCTGAAACTTAATCGGTCTGTGTCGTTTATTAGCATACAACTTCTGTCTATCATTGGCTGCCTTCATGATGGCTTTGATCTTTTCAAGCTTCTCAGTCATAGCCTCGATCACCTTGACGCTCCCTAATTCTTTCTGACCAATATCACCCCAACAGACGGGTGTTCTACACTTCCTTCCATATAGCATCTCATAAGGAGACACACCAATACTGGCATGATAACTGTTGTTATATGAGAACTCAGCTAACGGTAAGTGGTCATCCTAACTTCCTCAAAAATCGATGATGCATGCCCGAAGCATATCTTCCAGCGTCTGAATGGTCCTTTTTGACTAACCATCTATCTAGGGGTGATAAGCCGTGCTAGTGTTTAACCTCGTCCCTATATCATCATGGAATTTCTTCCAAAATTTGGATGTAAACCAAGTGTCACGATCAGACACAATACACACCGGCACACCATGACGAGTTACGATCTCCTTGATGAAAAGATCTGCCAACCTCTCAAATGAATACGTCTCGCGAATCGGTAGGAAGTGACCACTCTTCGTTAAACGATCAACTATCAGCCATATGGTATCATACCCTCGCACAGTACGCGCTAGCTTCGTAATAAAGTCCATGGTGATGTGCTCCCACTTCCACTCCAGTATATCCAAAGGTTGGATCTTTCCATATGACTTGGTACATCTTCGTAGCATCGGGATGAATAGAGTATCGAGTCATATGAGCGTCATCCATAATCTTCATATGAAGATCCCCAAAACGAGGAATCCACATCTATCCGTATCAGGTTCTAACAACGAGTGTGTTTTCACCCAATTCTGCAATCAGACCTCTCATTCTTTCAGAGTGAAGATGATCTTCTTTCAATGCGTCATCTTGAAACCCTTTGACTTGCTTCATCACATCAGATGTCATGATCAACTTGTAAGCTTTCACCTGAATCGGTCCGGGTCTCTTTTTCTGGCTAAGGGCATCTGCCACCACATTGGCTTTACCCAGATGGTAATGGATCTCACAATCATAGTCTTTTATAAGCTCAATAATCTCTTTTGTCACATGTTCAGGTCCTTCTGCTCGAAAAAGTACTTCAAGCTCTTGTGGTCAACGAATATGGTGCACTTTGTACCGTATAGGTAGTGCCTCCATATCTTTAACGCGAAGACCACTGCTGCTAGCTCCAGATCATGAGTAAGGTAATTAACCTCATGAACCCTAAACTTGTTGGATTCTTTATGCCCAAGACATATAGAACATTGATGTGGTTAGTACGTTATGATCCAAGTCAGGTCATACCCAATAATAAGCTTAGCAAACACCAAAATATATTTAATTGATGATATGATCATGCAATTAAATATCTACACCAATTTAGAAAAGTGGGTTTTCTAAATTAATTGTATATGAGATGGAACAACTTATAGCGATATTTTGTTCATTGGGATTATTTGTAATGTTATTTAAGTTGGTTAAATAACACCAAAGAATAATAGAGTGTGTGAGTTGTGTATTAAATGGTTAATTACATAACTAATTCAATAACTAGTTAACAATTAAAAGGTAAATAAAATTGGGGGGAAACCCAATTTGAAGACCTAATTCAGCCGCCCCTTTTGATGGGTTTGTGCCTTTTGTTTCCTTGAAACAAGGTCTTCATTTACTAGTTACACACACTCAATCTCTTCCTCTCTCATACATGCAAAAGACCAAGAAGAACAAGCTCTTTCCTTTTTCTTGAAGAAGTGTAGGGCTGAAAATCGGTTTTTAGTAGCCTTCTTGGTCGTTTTTGGGTGTACAAATCCTAGCAAGAAAGGTCTTTGCTTATTGCTAGTGGGTATGGAAGCTTGAGGACACCTCTCCTTGGTGTTTTGGTCGTTCAAGAGCCTCATTCTCTTCATCAAAATCACGTTTTTCAGCAGCTCTACAAAGGTAGTTTGTATGTGTTGTTTTGGTTGTTATTTCTTCTTGATAGCTAGTTCATACACATATATATGATCCTATGTTCTTGGGTTTGTTGATATTAAGTTATGTGCCTTAATTTTCAGTTTACAAAACATAATATTAAGGTTTGTTTACGCTGCATTTTCTTGTTTAAATGGTTAAACAACTATGTTAATGGTCCAACAAACCCAACATTGGCATCTAGAGCCGGATATGTGGATGACTAGCTTCTTTTGTCCTTGTAAAATGGTTTTATAGGACTTTAACAACCTTAAAGGGGCTGTTTTGTGATGTTTGATGAATCCCAATCTTTCAAGGTTATATCTCACATGCTTATGATTAATCCTTGAAAGAAGATATCAAATGGTTGATTGTATTTTGTTTGGACAAACCCTAAATTCTTGGTTTATGTTGGCTGAAAATTTAGGGTCAAATAGGGATTTATTTGGTTCTTGAATGTCGTATATGTTGTTTCATATTGGTGCACAGCCTATCCTTGACCTTGTGTTGGTTTGGTTTTGTATGAATGTTTGTTTTGGTTGATTTCATTCATAATGGGTTGAAATATTATTCTTTTGTGCTTGTATTTCGATGTAATTTATTTATTCATTCAATGGTGATGTAATAGATAGACTAAGTGTATTTTCTTTTATTCGTAAATTTTTATTAGGATATAAATTTTGTAAAAGAATATGCACAAGTTGGAAGCACAAAGGGAAGACACAAAGAGGGGAACTTGAAACATTTGGATGCAAGTTCAAGTGGGGGTCTTTGGAGATCTCATCTTTTTGTGTTGTGTTCAACCCTTAGAAAAGACCAAATGACAACACTTGTGATGGCAAACAAGTGTTGTCAACATAGTGGCTATGGTTATGCACTTGTGATTGTTTGAGTATGCTTGTTTGGATGTTTGTTATATGATGGTTGTTTGATATTTGGATGTGCCATACAAACTAATTAACAAACATTACAAGCTGAAAACTTATGGTTCCTAATCATTAAGTGACTAATAAAAGGCAATTAAAAGGATTAATGATTTCAATACAAAGGGGTTTTACTAAAAAGAGAACCATAGGGTGCCATATATTTGAAAGCATGCAAATTCAAGGTACATAGAGTTTTCATAACTAGAATTAATGGAAACTAAAATCCCTTTGGAAACAAGTTTAACACCATCCTTTTACACGACACTCGAATCACTTGAGAACTAATTGTGGGATAAAGGTCACCTAACCACTTCTAGGGAACATGGGTTTTTGAGGTGGGCTTAACATATTTGTGGGATAAAGGTACAATGGTGTTGATGGGATTTTACATGCCGACTAAATATAAGATGTTTAACCGATCCCATAAAGCTGAAAGTTGCAATAGGTTGCAATTGTCAAATGTTGACTACCTTGTTAATTTAAATAATGGGATAAAGGTCACTTAACCATCATTGAAATGTAACGTTGGATTCTAGATTTTAATTATTAATTGTCTATGAGACATGAAAAGGGTATTAAAAATTAAAATGTAATTTTTATAAATACTAATATGAACTTTGTAAATTCTGTAGAAATGGCCTCAAACAATAATGCTACCACCTCGACCGTCCATACCCTATCACTGAGAACTATCTTAGAGGGATCGTTTTAACCATAGTAACTTTATGGACTGGTTTTGAAACTTGAGAATTGTTCTCAAGCAAGAGAAAAAGGCATATGTCCTTGACGATTCCATTCCTGACCAACCCAACCCCAAGGATGTTGAGGCCTATAACGATTGGTTTTAGTATACTGAGGATTCCATGCAGGTTTCCTGCCTCATGTTGGGAACTATGATTCCTGAACTCCAAAGGACTTGGAGCATCATGGGGCATATGACATGATTACCCAATTGAAGGAAATGTTCCTTCAACAAGCTAGGGTAGAGCGCTTTGAAACGGTTCGAGCGCTTCATGTGTGTCGCATGGAAGAAACCCAACCACTATCATCTTATGTACTTAAGATGAAGAGCCATGTTGATCGCCTCAGAGGCTTAATTGCCCCGTCTCAAAGAAGCTCGCCACGGATTTGATCCTTAATGACCTAACCAAAAGGTTTGAGACGTTCATAATGAATTACAGTATGAACGGGTGGAACAAGAGCATTGGTGAGATTCATGAATGCTCAAAATAGCCGAGGCAGGGATGGGTAGAAAGGTTCTACCTGTTCTCTCGATCAATGAGGGACGCAATAAGAAAAGGCCATTCCCCGATCCCAAGGCAAATGTTGCCAAAGGAAAGGGGTACATCAAAGGCAAAGGGAAAGGGAAGGCTAAAGCAGAACCTTCAAAGCCTAAGCTTAAGAAGCCTAATGTAACGGAGAACGATCCATGCTTTGAGTGTGGTGAGATAGGACATTGGAAAAGGAATTGTCCAACCTATCTCAAAGAGTTGAGAAACAAGAGGGATGCTGGGCAAACCTCAGCTACAACTTTCATGATTCATATTGGTTTAAATGTAATTTCTTCAAACATATGGATATTGGATACCGGATGTGGAACTCACATATCCAATTTGTTGCAGGAGTTCAAAAGAAATATGTACTTCAAGAAGGGAGACACAAGTCTCTACATGGGTAATGGGGCAAAAGTTGATGTCGAAGCCCAAGGAGACTATATTTTGAAACTTTCAAATGGTTTGGAGGTTGTTCTTAAAACATTTTGCATGCTCCTAGTTTGACTAGGAACATAGGAACATAATTTATGTTTCCTTTCTAAAAACAATGTGGTTATGAATTAACAATGGTATTTATGTTTGTATGGATGATGTATTTTATTTCAAGGCTACGCCTTTTAACGGTATCTATGAATTGGTTCATGATGACTCATCCTATAATAACTAATTATACCAAACAAGCACCAAGAAACTCAAAATGGGTTTAAGTGATTCTTATCTTTGGCATTGTTGTCTTGGTCACATTAACAAGAATCAAATTCAAACACTTCAAAAGAATGGTCTTTTGAAAACAAATGAAATTGGTTCATTTGATAAGAGCGAATCTTTACAAGGCAAGATGACCAAGTCACCCTTTAGTTGTACTAACGAGAGGGCAAAAAAAATTATTAGGATCATACATTTGGATGTATGTGGTCCTTATAAGACAATGATAAGAAATGCTGAAAGATACTTCATTACTTTTACCGATGATTACAGTCGCTATGGCTATGTGTTCTTGATGACACATAAGTATGAAGCTTTTGAAATGTTCAAAATCTTCAAGAATGAAGTAGAAAAATCAACTCAATAAAACTATCAAAGTTCTTCGTTTAGATAGAGGAGGTGAATACCTCAGTGAGGCTTTTCAGGATCATCTGAAGTTGTGGGATCGTCTCACAACTTACTCCACCCGGAACACCACAACATAATGGTGTGTCTGAAAGGAGAAACCGAACCCTATTGGATATGGTTCGATCTACGATGGCTATAAGCGCACTACCTCTATCATTTTAGGGTTTCGCATTGCTCTCCGCGGCTCATATTTTTAATATGGCCCCGACCAAGAAAGTGGATTCGACACCTTTTGAAAAATGGCATGGAAGAGTTCCATTACTATCATATTTAAAAGTATGGGGTTGCAATGCTTATGTTAAGCTAAACACCCAAAACAAGCTGGAAAGTCAATCCACTAAGTGTATATTTGTTGGATATCACAAAGACTATAGGATACCACTTCTTTGATCCAACAGAGCAAAACGTATTTATTGCTCGAAAGGCAGAGTTCTTGGAAGCTAAGTTCCTTATGGAAGGAAACGTATAGAGTAGTGGAATTTGATGAGGATCAAGATCCACAAGCCGATACACGTTTGGTTGACACTAGTAATCAACAAGAGGTTGTTGATAATGATCAAGAGGTTGATCCAGACACACAAAACGTTTGCAGATCTGGTAGAGTTAGCATTCCACCTGAAAGATATGGATTTTTCATGAATGGATTCTATGTGGTTGACTCAGATGAGCCAACTACATACCATGATGCAATGTCCAATTCAGATTGTAACAAATGGCTGGAAGCCATAAATGTAGAGATGTATCCATATATGACAACCAAGTTTGGGAATTGGTTGAACCTCCATTTAACTCCAAAATGGTTGGACGCAAGTGGGTTTTTAAGAAGAAAACGGATATGCGTGGAAACTTAGATACTTACAAAGCAAGACTTGTAGCAAAAGGTTTCACTCAAACTCAAGGGGTTGATTATGATGAAACTTTCTCGCCTGTGGTGATGCTAAAGTCAATTAGGATATTATTTGCCATAGCTGCATATTATGACTATGAGATTTGGCAAATGGATGTCAAAACCGCTTTCCTTAATGGACATCTCGAAGAGACTATCCATATGGTTCAACCTGATGGTTTTGTCGATCCATAACATTCTAATAAAGTGTGCACATTAAAGAGATCAATCTATTGATTGAAACAAGCATCTAGGAGTTCGAATCAACGTTTTGATGAAGAGATCAAGAAATTTGGTTTCATAAAAAAAGTTGTTTTTCCATAAAAGATCTCGATGAAGCTGCCTATATTTTAGGAATAAAGATCTATAGGGACAGATCAAGGCGGTTGATAGGTCTAAACCAAAGTGCATAGATTGATAAAGTATTGAAAAGGTTCAAGATGGAAAACTCTAAGAAAGGTATGGTACCTGTTCAAAGAGGGACAATATTGAGTACATCCTCAATGTCCAAGCTCAAAGGTTGAGCAAGATCGAATGAAGGACATCCCATATGCCTTTGCTATAGGATCTTATCATGTATGTGATGATTTGCACTAGACCGAACGTGTCATGCGCGTTAAGCATGACAAGTAGATAGCAGCAAAATCTAGGTAATAGCCATTGGATGGCTATTAAAAGTATATTGAAATACCTTAGGAGGACTATGGATATGTTTCTAATATACGAGTCTGATGAAGAAGAACTCATTGTAAAGGGTTACACGGATGCGAGCATCCAAACTGATTGAGATGATTCTCAATCACAATCGAGGTAATTCATCATGAATAGAGGAGCAGTGTCCTGGAAGAGTTAAAAACAAGACCTGGTAGCATTGTCCACTAGAGAATCCGAATATATAGCCGCCTCATTAGCATCTCAGAAAGTTGCATGGATAAAGAAATTTATCGCCGATCTAGGGTGGTCTCTACCATTCAAGATCCCCTAGAAATCTTTTATGACAACAAGGGTGCGATTGCATAAATCAAGGAACCCCGTGCACATCAAAAGACTAAAGAGATTGAGCGGAGATTCAACTACATAAGGGATGGAGTTGAAAAGGGAAAAATATGTATTTGTAAAGTTCACACCGATCAAAACATTGTGGATCCACTCACGAAGCTCCTTGAAAGGGTAAAGCATGAAAGTCATACTTGTGCCTTAGGATGTCGATATTCTAGTGATTGGAACTGATGCGTTTAGTATTTAAAAGTTTGGAACAATGTAATATTTATTTCTTTATAAACTTGTGATATTTTGAGTTATATTCATTTTAGCATGTATACATCCATGAATATGTTTATTATTCTAAATGTCTATAGTCGGTCATGTTTATGGGAACAAATATGAACGTAAGACTATTATGAACATGGATTGGTGGATATTCAGAAGGCATGAACATAGAGCAATTGGTTGTTGCAAAAGATCATAGATATTCGTGTGATACAAATATTGGAGTGACCCGCATCTCAAATTTTACTACATGGAATCTTCTAGATTGATCATAAGTAAATTAGAGTAAAGGCGAACATCATTTGGTATCCTCCAACTTGAGATACGTATTGGGTTTTGATATTCACCAAAATGTTATACCTTGAGCTAGTTCTTCACTGCTCCGAAATAATGGACAACACATAAGGGTTTGTTCAGGTGTGACACAAGGTGATTGTGAGAAACGTATGTAGTCAAGATGGAATTTGTTCCTCTTATTCGTTGAGAGCAAGATGTCTAAGGCCTAATTAAGTTAAATTAACAACGAATAATCATTTTGTGTCCTTGGATTTAACATGACATCTGTAACAAAAGGATAAATGATTGATTCACCTAAATTATTTCAAGTTGGATACTTGAAGGGGATGATGTTATTGAATGGGTTTTAGTCATGCATGTAAGGGTAGTAAACCGTTGTTAGGTGGTATTTACTTAGAGCATCAATTTTCTATGAATCTTGTGCAAGTGGGAGATTGTTGGATTCTTTATGCCTAAGACACATAGAACATTGATGTGGTTAGTACCTCATGATCCAAGTCGGGTCATACCCAATAACAAGCTTAGAAAACACCAATTAATATTTAATTGATGATATGATCATGTAATTAAATAATTACACCAATTTAGAAAATGGGTTTTCTAAATAAGTTGCATTTGAGATGGAACAACTTATAGGGATATTTTGTGCATGAGGATTTTTTGTAACGTTATTTAATTTGGTTAAATAGCACCAAATAATAATAGAGTGTGTGAGTTATGTAATTAAATGGTTAATTACATAACTAATTCAATAACTAGTTAACAATTAAATGGTAAATAAAAATGGGGGAACCCAATTTGAAGACCATATTCGCCTCCCCTTAAGATGGGTGTGTGCCTTTTGTTTTCCTTGCAACAAGGTCTTCATTAACTAGTCTCACACTCCACCCTCTCTCTCTCTCTCATACATGCAAGAACCACAAGGACCATTTGATCTGTATTCTTGAAGAAGAACAAGCTGAAAAATCGGTTTTTGCAGCTCTTTTTGGTCGATATTTGGTGTGCAAATCCTAGAAAGAAAGGTCTTTGCTTGATGCTTGTGGGTATGGAAGCTTGAGGACATCTCTCCTTGGTGTTTTGGTTGTTCAAGAACATCATCTTCTTCCTCATATCTCACGTTTTTCAGCAGCTCCTATAAGCTAGTTGATTCACATATATTTGATCCTATGTTCTTGGGTTTGTTATTGCTAAGTATTATGCCTTAATTTTCAGTTTAGAAAACATAATATTAAGATTTCATTCCGCTGCGTTTTCATGTTTAAATGGTTAATAACTTTGATAATGGTCTAACAAACCCAACATGTATAGGGCAGGGCATAGTCCAAGGAAAGTGGGGAGGAGATCATCTTAAATCAGGATGGAAACTCCTATGGTTTTGCCTCCCTTTGGTGAGGCTCAAACAAGCAGACCATTGTCTAAAGCCCTGATCCCAGAAAACCTCATAGTTGATCATTCAAAGCAAAACATAGATTTGTATAAACTTTACACCAAAAAAGAACATTAAGTTTCAACCCATTATAACATAATTCAAATAAAAGATTAACATTATATTTAAGACATCAAATAGCCTTTAAAAGCCTTCTTAATAATCTTCTTAATCAGGGATGCCAGCTTTCAAATGCAAAGTAGCTTCAAGAATCCAAGCCCACATTAACTTAAGTCTAACAACTCACTTGTCAAAAAAATATGCGTACAAAAGTCAGCTTCATTGAGTGAGTTCTAGGTTTACTTTATCAAATAACATTTTAGTACGATATATTAATTTTATCATTCGAAAGTAGTTATCATATATCCGATCATTACTATAGATATACTATCGCTTTATCATCAATACTTTCATTTATTTGATGTCTATATCTCTTAGGTATCCATAATTCACAACCATTATCGATTTTTATGATGAACACAGGACTTTACCGACATGCCAATCCAGGCCTTACCGTTGTATCCATCCATGCCATTATTGTCACGCCAATCTAGGCCTTACAAACTTGTCTGTCTAGGCCTTTACTTTACTAACATGCCAATCCTAGCCATACTGTCATGAGGGTACAACAAATATCACCATCCTCTACCTCTTGCTTACAAGGCTTTTACTTTACAAAGGTACACGTTATGAGCCTAGTAACAATTATGTAGGTTTCACTTTCATCTTAAGGTTTACATAATATAACACAACATATTACAAGAAATATCATCATTACTGTAAGGCCCCGTTTTCGGGAGGCTTACAGCTGGCTAATCATTGCTAATAAAACATATAATTACATTTAACTTTAATAAAACATCGCAGTGGAACATCAAAATAACTTTTCATTTCATTAAGTTTTGCAAGTTAATAAATCATTCATATCGAAACATCGTTCGTTCGTATTACAATGCAAAAACATTAAGAAAAGAATCCCATCCAAAATGCCAAGTAGTTGTCCCGTGCCATCCTTAGCAACTTTACCTGCCAACTGGAAAATGCATAAAAAGTTAACGGTGCTAAGTGAGTTCTAGTTTTATAAAAAAACATTGTATCACACCCTCAAAATCCACTTGCGGAGTTTTACTGCGAGGCGTGTGAACAAACTAGGATCACAGTCAATAGTTACTCAGAACGACACTATATGCCATAATTTAAACAAAATCAACCAAAATACAAACTTTAAACAATGCGGAAGCGTTTTGATTACAACCCAAGGCAATGAAAGTATAACTATGGCAAAACAGGTGCCACCAAAAGAGTAAACCATAATTATTAAAATACTAAAATTGTCTTGAAGATCGTCACTTAGAATGCAGTGAACCATGCACTGCTCCTATGGCAAGCAAGCGAATGACTTGAGAATAGCATACTAAAAATGTCAACACAATGGTTGGTGAGTTCAAGAGATATTCAAACATAAACAGTTTAATAATAGCGATATAAAAGTAGTGCATTGTAACAGATAGCTAGTCCGTTAACAGTAAATATTATTTCATAGTGATTTCGCAATTGAAGCTGACTGTGTTACGTGGTTGCCTCCTGCCACGACTTAACAGGTCGTGACAATGTTCATAGGACAAATTGCACCTGGTTGACCTCGAGTCACACAGGTGGGGCTCGTCAGACCTAGTAGTACTACCCAAATTTCCCCGCTATTCAATATTAACAATTCGAAAGTGTGAGGACTTCTCCATGATATCAACACTATATAATATTATACACAACTTGAATATATAAAGCGTTTGTGATTTACCAGCATGCTATCTCCCCCAAAAGAGATTAAATAAAGAGTGGGGCATGAACTCACCTGATATGCATATAGATAACTAGGGTTTGACTTGGCAAACAGAATAGACAGACAACCTTCAGAGGTTACCTAGATCATATAAGTGCATGAGTACGTGTAATCAAAGAACATGTGAAACCCTAAGTACACTACAACCAAGGACTCAAGATTTCAAACAAAACAGACATGTTTGACCTAGTTGACCCGTTGGTGACTTTATGTGTTGTAAACCATTCAAGTAATCATACACATATGTTATGCATTGTTAACATTCAAATAGATCATATGTATGCTATATCATCCAGGTGTAACACTTAGATCATCATACAACCAAGTATCATACAGGTCATGCGAATCTAGAACATTAACATATCACTAGTTATAACACAACTAACATGTCACACAAAGATCAACCATTCACCACATGCCATGTGAAGCCACTCACGACTTCACATCCTAAACCCTGCCAATCCTACTAAGTAGGGGCCTCAGATTCGCACGCGTGTATGATGATCATAACCATATTCATTATCCATATGCATTGCATTCAACAACATTCCAACAATCAATTACCAGTCCCAAACATGATGTCCTACTACTAAACAACATCCAAATCATACATGATCATAAATGTCCATATATCATTCATGATTATCCCAACATCACATACAGCCAAATTATCATATTCTACCACATTAGAATTCATCCATGATCATACTAACATGCTCCTAACATCCCAAATATGTTCAAACTACCATCTTTCACATTTTGCATAAATAAAGTTTCCCTTTTGGGAAAGCACACCCCAAAATCTATCAAATACCCAATATACTCATGGATTCATCAATAACATACCAATTCAAACTCATATCATCATCTAAGCATGATCAACAACATTCAAACATCATAACTCATCAATTCATAACCTAAAAAGTTACTATCTTTAGTAATGTATGAACTATAACATGTGTTCTTGAATTTCCAATGATCACAACAACAATCTAACATCTAATTATCACCATGAACACATCCATAACATCATATCATCCATAGTTCAACATTACATGCAAATAAAGTTACTTATATTAGTAACCTATGAACACCTATTCCAATTTACCAATTTCTTGCAAAATCAATGTATCCTAACATCCATACAACATATTAATCATCATACATTCATCAAACAATCATCAACTTCACATAATCAAGCCATTTTCGAATTAGGGTTTGCATAACACCAAAGTTCATGATCAAACCACTAAAAACATATAATTCTTGCATAATCGACGTTAACTAACATGTATACAATCTAACTAACATACTAACATCATCAAACAACATCCAATTCGACCTAATGAGGGTCAATTTCGCACCCAAGGTTCGGCCACCATGAACAACTCACAAAAACTTGAAAAACCTAACCTTTAAACGTGTAATTGCTTGAAATTGATGCTTCCTATGTGTGTAATCCTTGAAATCGAATCAAATTGGTGCTTTCTAACTTGTTCTTGATTGAATTCGCAAAGGAAGGGGTGTTTGGAGGATGTTCGCGGTCGAAGGGGGGTGGATTAGGGTTGGGTTTGTTTTATTAAATTTAATTTACATATTTACCCTTTTAACCCTTGTAATTTGTATTTTATAAAAACTAGGCTTTAAACTCTTTGTAAAGTGTTTTTAACTTCATATATAAAGATATAAACTTATGAAAATCATTATATATCTTATCTTTATAAAAATACAAGACATACGAATAAATAGGCACGTTTCCGCGTTACGCGATTAATTTTCTAGTTAACCTTTTGAAAACGTGTAACACATAAACATAACCCAATAATATCATAATCAATTAGATTCACAGCAAATTAACATTATCCATTATTATTATGTCACCAACGTTAAACGACAACTAGTGTGTGCTCACGACACGTGTATACAAGACTTAACGAAACTAACGGAGTTTGGTAACGGAAATTTACCGGATGTCACATTATCACCATGTTGAAAGAATTTTCGTCCCGAAAATTGCGTTACATGGTGAGAGTGTTCCATCACTGGTCTACTGCATTGGCACACATAAATCGAAATCGAGTGAGTTTTGGATGAGTTGTCACATCATCCCCATGTTGAAAGAAATTTTGTCCCGAAATTTAAATCAATACCTTCGTCTGCTGGCATCGTCCCTTCGAATAGTTGAGGGTACTTAAGCTTCATTTGATCTTCCCGTTCCCATGTGAATTTCGGTCCACGTCGCGAATTCCAACGGATTTTAACAATAGGTATCTTGCTTTGCTTAAGTGTTTTCACCTCACGGTCCATCACCTCAACTGGTTCTTCAATAAAACGCAATTGTTCATCCACTTGAATTTCTTCTAGTGGTACGACCATCGTTTCATCAGTTATGCACTTCTTCAGGTTTGACACGTGAAATACATCATGAATTCCACTTAGCGAATCAGGTAGGGCTAATCGATAGGCTACTGGACCTATTCTTTCCACTATTTCAAATGGTCCAACGTACCTCGGATTTAGTTTCCCTCATTTGCTAAACCGAACTACGCCTTTCCATGGTGAGACTTTCAACAAAACCTTGTCACCAACCTGAAACTCTAAAGATTTCCGTCTCTTGTCAGCATAACTCTTTTGCCTGTCTCGCGCTGCAGCCATATGGTTCCGTATCTGTATAATCTTCTCAGTCGTCTCATGAATTAACTCGGGACCTGTTATCTGACTATCACCAATTTCTGCCCAGCAAACCGGTGATCGACATTTTCTCCCATATAGCGCCTCAAAAGGTGCTGCCTGTATGCTAGTATGATAACTGTTGTTATAAGAAAACTCCACCAATGGCAGGTGAATTTCCCAGTTATTCCCGAAGTCAATCACACAAGCACATAGCATATCCTCCAACGCCGGTATAGTACGCTCACTCTGACCATCCGTCTGTGGATGTACTGCAGTACTCATATCCAAACATGTACCCAAAGATTTCTGCAATGATTGCCAGAAATGTGACGTGAAACGAGCGTCACGGTCAGACATAATTGAGATCGGTACTCCATGTCTCGAAACGATCTCTTTAAGGTACAATCGGGTTAATTTCTCCATCTTATCCATTTCCTTAATTGCAAGGAAGTGAGCAGACTTTGTCAATCGATCCACAATAACCCATATCGTGTCACAACCAGTACTAGTCTGGGGTAGTTTAGTAATAAAATCCATGGAGATCTGTTCCCATTTCCACATTGGAATCTCGGGTTGTTGTAATAGTCCGGATGGTTTTTGATATTCCACTTTTACCTTCGAGCAGGTCAAACACTTGCTCACATACGTAGCTACATCCGCTTTCATGTTAGGCCACCAATAGTGAGCCTTTAGGTCATGATACATCTTGTCGGATCCAGGATGTATAGAATACTTAGATTTGTGTGCCTCGCTCATAACTAAATCTCTCAGATTTCCATGAACAGGCACCCAAAGTCTATCCATGAAATACCGAATTCCATCCTCTTTCACCACTAGCTGCTTATTCATTCCCCTTAACAACTCAGAACCAATTTTCCACTTTTAAAGCTTCTATCTGTGCCTCCTTAACTTGTTCGGGCAGTTGGGTACTGATAGTAAGCTGTAAAGCTCGCACCCGTCGGGGTTTAGCTGTTTGCTTTCTGCTTAAAGCATCGGCAACTACGTTCGCCTTTCCCGGATGATACTTAATTGCGCAGTGATAATCATTTAGTAGTTCCACCCAACGTCGCTGCCTCATATTCAACTCTTTTTGTTCAAAGATATGTTGAAGACTCTTGTGATCGGTGTAGATTGTGCACTTGGTACCGTACAAGTAATGTCTCTAGATCTTTAAGGCAAAAACTACTGCACCCAATTCTAAGTCATGGGTGGTATAGTTCTTCTCATGAACCTTTAGTTGTCTCGAGGCGTAAGCTATCACCTTGTCTCGTTGCATCAAGACACAACCCAATCCTTGAATGGATGCATCGCAATACACCACAAAGTCATCCGTTTCTCTGGTAATGCTAATATCAGGCAGTAAAGAGTTTTTGTTTTAATAATTGGAAAGCTGATTCTTGACTCTCAGTCCATTTGTATGTCGTTCCTTTGTGAGTCAAGGCTGTGAGAGGTTGTGCGATCTTAGAAAATCCTTCTATGAATCGGCGGTAATATCCTGCTAATCCTAGAAATTGTCTTATCTCGCTCGGCGTTTTGGGTGTAGTCCAATTCTTTATCGCCTCAATTTTGGCAGGATCAACGTGTATTCCTTTCTCATTAACAATGTGACCTAAGAATTGTACTTCTCTTATCCAAAAGTCACACTTTGAGAATTTAGCATACAGCTGCTCATTTTTCAACAGTTCCAAGATCATTCGTAAGTGCTCTTCATGCTCCTCCTTGGTCCTAGAGTATATCAGTATATCATCGATGAACACGATGACAAACTGATCCAGATAAGGTTTGCACACGCGGTTCATGAGGTCCATGAACACAGCAGGTGCATTAGTCAACCCAAAAGGCATGACCAAGAACTCATAATGACCATAACGAGTATGAAATGCAGTCTTGGGAATGTCTTCTTCTCGAACTCTGAGTTGATGATAACCAGATCTCAAGTCAATCTTCGAGTAATAGCTTGATCCTTGAAGCTGATCGAACAAGTCGTCAATACGAGGTAAAGGGTATCGGTTCTTGACTGTTACTTTGTTTAACTCTCGATAATCGATGCACATCCGGAATGTGCCATCCTTCTTCTTAACAAAGAGAACAGGAACTCCCCAAGGTGATGTACTAGGTCGAATAAAGCCTTTATCCAAAAGCTCCTGAAGTTGTGACGACAACTCCTGTAGTTCGTTTGGTGCTAATCGATAAGGTGCCCTAGCAATCGGAGCTGCGCCGGGAGTCAACTCAATTTGGAATTCCACTTGGCGGTGAGGTGGTAATCTAGGTAGATCCTCTAGGAACACCTCTGGAAAGTCGTGTACTACAGGAATATCCTCCATTCTCTTTTCTTCTTTTGCTTATCGGTTACAAGTGCTAGGATAGCCACACGGCCCTTTCGTAACAACTTTTGAGCTTTCATATATGAGATGATGCCTATCACAGCACCACTCCTATCACCTTTGACGGTAAGAATTTGATCACCAACCGGGATCCGTATGATCTTCTCGTGACATATGACTTCCGCTTGCTTGCTAGAGAGCCAATCCATGCCTATCACAACATCAAAACTCCCCAGCGTAACAAGCATGAGATCTATAGCGAAAGTTATGACCAGCAAGTTCTATCTTACAATCTTTAAGGATATGCGTTACATGGATTTGTTTACCATCGGCTAATTCCACAGTGTATTTAGATTCTAAAGCAGAGGGTATATCACTTAAAAGACTACAGAACTTTAAGGACACAAAACTCCTATCGGCTCCAATATCAAATAGTACCGTAGCAAAACAACCATTAACAGGGAATCTACCAGTAACAGTTGTGGGATCATTTAGAGCCTCACCTGAGCCAATGACGAAAGCTCTCCCCTTGGCTCCATCTTATTGCCGCCATTTCCAGTGCCATTTCCACCATTGTTGTTATTATTACCATTGTTGTTATTGTTACCGTGGTTGTTGGTGTTGTTATTGTTGTTGTTGCCATTTCCGTTCCTCCTTAGTTGTGGGCAGTTTCGCTTGTAATGCCCTTCTTTCCACATTCAAAACAACCCTTGGGAGTTTCTTGAGGGTTGTGTGGCCTCCTCATCAGTTCACCACGACAATCCTTCGTAGCGTGTCCAATTTTTCCACAACGTTGACACTTGAAGCTATCACACCTTCCCACATGATGGTAATTACACCGAGTACACTTTGGGTGTCTCCCACCATAACCACTGGGTCCTTGATTATTTGCAGGCGTCTGGTTGGAGTTACGGTATTGTCAACCTCCGTTGCTACTGAACCGGCTGTTGCTGCTGCTGAGATTGAGGTTGACCACTGGAAGATGATGATGCTTTGGTGTTGTTGGCATTGTCCCACTTTCTTTTGTTGTCGGGCACGCTTGCCACAGCGCCCGTTTGGGTAGACGTCCTTGCTCCACGGCTTGGTCAGTTAGCCTGTGAGCTAGCTCGATGGCTTGCTGAATTGTGGCTGGATTGGAAGCAGTTACCATACTTTGGATTTCATGTACTAATCCCCGTATGTAATGCTCTATCCTTTTATGCACCTCATTCACCATTCCTGGGCACAAAGTTGCTAATTCATGGGTTCTGGTGGTGTAAGCCTCAATTTCCGAGCCCTGCATTTTTAGTTTCCAGAACTCCATTTCTAACTTCTGTACTTCGCTGCGAGGACAGTACTCCTCGGTCATCATTGCTTTGAACTCATCCCATGGAAGTCCATTCGCCATCGCTTGTCCAAACATCTGGACTTGCGCGTTCCACCAACACAAAGCAGCACCCTCCAAAGTCCCGGTGGCATACTTTACTTGATCCGCTGGTGGACAGTTACATTTGGAGAAAACGGACTCAGTCTTCTCGAACCAGCGTACAATCCTACAGCCCCTCTGTACCGCTGTAAGTGTGTGGTTTACAGTCCATGAAGGACTTGTATGTACACACTGGTGGTCCTGTTTTAACACAACACACATTAATCAGACATCCCCTACAGTTATAAAGGATATCAGATTTGTTTTCTGTCATTGTTTACCTGCTAACTGACCCGCGTGGGCGGCAGCCACTGCCGCCTGAACATGCTCATTAATTAGAGCAGCCAATTCTGCGGGAGTCATGTTAATAGCACCACCACCCTGTTCTCCGGTGCCACGTCCACGTCCGCGTCCACGACCACGTCCACGTCCACGTCCGCGTCCACGACCACGTCCACGTCCACGTCCACGGGCGTCCATTCTTTTCACTTTACATTCACAAATACAATAATGAGTAACATCAAACATATTTAACTCATTGAAGCATAGTAAATAGTACACAAAAGAAATAACGAATCATCACAACCACAACATTCATAACAAAAATAATAACCAAAGTAAATAAATTGCAATGAGTCACAATGTATTTAGCAATGTCAAAATTGAAGTTTGTCGTTCGTGTGGGGAAACAACCCTTCCCACATAGGTTTCAAAAAGAAAACTACGTAGTCTAAGTCATATAAGAAGTCAATCGACAACATCTGACCCATCACTATCATCCTCCATCTCCTCCGGTTCCTCTTCCTCGGGATCCTCCTCATCCTCAGGGTCTGCTGCAGGCAGGAGCTATAGCAATCTGAAGTGCCGCTAGTTGAGCTTCCAAAATGGCAATCCTATTATCGGCTACGGCGTCCCGCTGTTCACGAGCAGTCACGCGTCCTTGGAGTGCCATAACACCATCTTGCATATGGTGACAACCGTTCAGAGTCTTCCCGTGTTCTTCCTCGAGTTCATCCAATTGGTGTCTCAGGTTGTACACCTCCTGCTGTAGTGTACAGACATCACCCGTGAGTCGCCTTACGCGATGCTGTTCAGTATCTAGTGCAGCCATTAGTGCAGCAATCAGTTGCTCGTTGGACTGCGCCGTTCGTGGGAGTGAAGGCATGGGTTGATTGGCATTGTTCCTAGTCCTTGGCTTTGGGACAGGTACGCGCTCCCTAAACATGATATGGTCAACAAATCTAGGATACGAACGCCAGTCTCGCGGAGGGTCACGCTTCATCAATGCAAATGGTTGATCCCAGTCAATCTCCTCTCGGGGATAAGCCAGTCGGGGCCAATCAAATCCATCATCAAGTACAGGTGCGGGAGGTGGGGATTCAGATCGTGTAGGTGATTCGGGTCGTTTACCCGGAGCTCTCGAAGACGATGCCATGCTGCAGAGAGTGTGACGTGTATGCCAATGAGTATACAGTAAATGAGAGTAAGGCACAGGTAACTAATTAACTGTGTGCGGTTATAGTCTAGTGTGTATGCAACCTAGTTCCCTATAACCAATGGCTCTGATACCAATCTATCACACCCTCAAAATCCACTTGTGGAGTTTTACCGCGAGGCGTGTGAACAAACCAGGATCACAGTCAATAGTTACTCAGAACGACTCTATATGCCATAATTTAAACACAATCAACCAAAATACAAACTTTAAACAATGCGGAAGCATTTTGAAAACAACCAAGGCAATGAAAGTATAACTATGGCAAAACAGGTGCCAACCCAAAAGAGTAAACCATAATTATTAAAATACTAAAATTTTCTTGAAGATCGTGACTTAGAATGCAGTGAACCATGCAGTGCTTCTATGGCAAGCAAGCTAATGACCTGAGAATAGCATACTAAAAATGTCAACACAATGGTTGGTGAGTTCAAGAGATATTCAAACATAAACAGTTTAATAATAGCGATATAAAAGTAGTGCATTGTAACAGATAGCTAGTCCGTTAACAGTAAATATATTTCATAGTGATTTCGCAATTGAAGTGACTGTGTTACGTGGTTGCCTCCTGCCACGACTTAACAAGTCGTGACAATGTTCATAGGACAAATTGCACCCGGTCGTCAGACCCAGTAGTACTACCCAAATTTCCCCGCTATTCAATATTAACAATTCGAAAGTGTGAGGACTTCTCCATGATATCAACACTATATAATATTATACACAACTTGAATATATAAAGCGTTTGTGATTTACCAGCATGCTATCTCCCCAAAAGAGATTAAATAAAGAGTGGGGCATGAACTCACCTGATATGCGTATAGATAACTAGGGTTTGACTTGGCAAACAGAATAGACAGACAACTTCAGAGGTTAACAAAAGCAGCTGCAGCCAACCAGGAGGCAGTCAACAACAAAAGCAGAGAGGAGATCATTGACCAGCCCATCAAGCATGGAGCTGCTAATGAAGAAACACTCCTGCTACCATTAGAGGAGTTGGTGGAACTAGAAAAGGCAACCAGGCTGCAACAGGAAGTAGCACGGTTGGCCTTAGAGTAAGAAAAAGAAAAGGAACAGAGTGAAGCTGACAATCAGCCCAGGAGGGAAAGGATAACCTTTCTAATCTCTAGAGGGTTCTCTCTTCAAGAGCTGTCTTCACATAATGATGAAACGATCATATGGCTTTTTAACAAAGAGTATGATCAATTAGAGAAAGAGAGAAAAAGAGCTGCAAGAGACAAGTTGAGGGAGAAGAAGAAAAAGGAAGAAGAAGCAAGGGCCACTGCAACCAAGAAGATAGATGAAAAAGCATGGATGAAAGACTATCTTCGGGCTCATGGCTTCTCTTGAAGGAAGGTGGGTCCTTTGTCTGAAAGGACACTCCAACAAATTGTTACTGAGATCAAAGCTGACATTCGATTGGGGAAAAGGAGAGAGATGTACTGAGGGTACAGGGGATAACCTTCACACCAACCACTCCACCCTAACCTGAACCAATTCCCTCTCCATTCACCATCAAAACTAAACCTTACACTCCTGAACCCACACCAGTACCCTCATCCACTTCCTCACCTCCACCACCAAAACTACCCATCCTTCAACCCAAAACACTTACCAGAACCACTACACCACATCCTACCCAACAACCTTCCCAACCATCCCCTCAGCATTCCAAACACCTCTCCCGTGAAGAGTTTAAGGCAATCAAGACTAAGCTCACCAACTGCACAACTTTGAGTGACATCTCCTATGAGGAAGATTCTGTCAACCTAACCTATGTTGATGGATCTTCACGTTCCCTCATAAGAGATCAATTTCTTGATCTGCCGAGAAACACTAGACCATGCTGTAGAACTTCTAGGCCTCAACTCAGATTCATTAAATGATGAAGAAAAGAGACTAAGAAGGAAGCTGGTGACTCTACTGGATACAAGGAAATAGGACAAGATTCCAAGTCAGTCTCTTATGCCTAGAAAGAAAATAATCCAGTGGAGGTTCGATGAAGCTACTCACAACTTTGTTGTAGAAAGAGTGAATGGCGAAGTCAACAGGCTAAATGCCACCTCTCTGCTACACTCTAGCAGGTTTGATATTGCTAAGTTAGCAGAGAAACCATTCTCTAACCCCTCTAACTCTGAAACTGCTACTCACATCAGAACTCATCTCAATAGTCTTCATCTGGCTGAGTTAACTGCAAAAGCTAAGATTAAAGAAGAGTAGAAGTTGAGAAGAAAGGAAGACAAGGATAGACCTCACACCAAGGGCACAACCTTTCTAAAGATGGTGGAGGGTCCTGAATTGGAACCTATATTTAGATAGGAATATGATTATAGCTCCCATCAACTCTTTTCAGAGGGTCACAACAAAGGGTACATATCATTCAGGGTGACAGAATGGAGTTCCTATCAACTAAATATTTGTACAAACTTCTCAGCACCACATCAGGGAAGAACAAGGAAACTGACAAGTATTTACTCTCCTTGGTGCTAAAGATTTTGAGTAGAAACAAGTGAGGTTTTGGTAGCATTAGCCTAGGGGGAGTTTGTTGGATAAAGAAGAAGGCTGGTGCAACCAAAACCAACTCATTTAGACAAATTTTTGTGCTACTTACAAAGGCTTCCAAAGCCAAGTGTGGAACTTTTGAAGAAAGTAGAGTTCTTCCAAAGGACAAAACAAAGTATCAACTTCCAAAGACAAACTCTACTTTCGTAGTCAAAGTACTTAATTCCGAAGTTCAAGTCTAAGAGAAAAGGCCAGAGGACAACTTCCGAAGTAGGAAGAAAAGAAGAAGTCCTCAAGCCTCGGAAGAAGTAGCCTCTTCCGAAGTATAAGTGGCTTCGGAAGTACTTGTTCTTCCGAAGCCATTTAACCTTTGGAAGATAGTGCTATGAACCATTGGACATAAGTATGGTCTCTCACACTCTGCTACAGACCTCTGATACTGCATGACGTTTTCTCAAAAAGCCATGTAGTTGACCATACTTTTCCACTATTCACCTTTTTATGTTAATACAAGTTACCAACTTTAGTTGGTGACAAAAGGTAAGTTAGGGACATGTCCTGACTACCATATCTCAAATAAGACTTTATCCGAGATACCTTAAACTATAGCTTTGTAGTATTTGCTTTAGTTAGAGGATTCCAGCTGGTATCAAAGTATATCTGGCTGTAGATAGTATTATATATAGTTTCTCATTGTAACTCATAACATTATGCTTGTAAGAGTCTTGTAACATTTGAGTTGGGAAGCAATATATGCAAGTATCTTGAAAATTATTTCTTGTGTTTGATTATTACTTATTATATTGTTATGAACTCTTAGAGACTTTGCTTTCATCTGAGTTTTGTTTAAGTGAGTTTGAGAGAAAAACCAAGTGTTTAGTAATATAAACCCATCCTGCATGATACAAGCCCAGACTATCCATTTTTCTTTTTTGTAAGAGATCCTCTATTCACCACAGAGAATCATGATCAATAGAATCCTGAGCATCAACAAGTTCCTGAAGATTTTGATGTTTCTCAACCTATTCCTAACGATGGACCACAAATTCACCATCCTGAGTCTGGAATTTCATTTGTATCCTGAGATATAGAAGTTAATGACAAGCTTTATTACTTTGTCAATTCACCAACTAAAGTTCCAAATTTCATTCCACATTCTTCAACTCTATTGCACCAGCTCTCCGTCCTGAACCAAACCAATTTGGATGTGAATGTCCAATAAGAGGAGATTCCAACAACTCATATTCATAAGAAACATCCTATCACTTAGATTATTGGTCCTTTGAATGAAAGGCAATGAGAAGTCACTCCGAACGAGCAAATCTTTACTTGTACTCATGTTTTCTTTCTCAAATTTTCCCTAAAAACATTACTGAAGCATTGAAGGACAATAGTTGGATTAAAGCAATGCAAGAGGAATTACTACAATTTAGAAAACAAGAAGTATGGAAACTGGTGGATTTGCCTGAAAGAGTGAATGCCATTGGCACAAAATGGTTATTTAGAAACAAATCAGATGATAGAGGAATAATTATTCAAAACAAAGCTCGATTAGTAGCTCAAGGTTACACTCAGGAGGAAGGAATAGACTATGATGAAGTGTTTGTTCTAGTTGCAAGACTAGAAGCAATTTGTGTCTTCTGGCATATGCTTCTTATATGAATTCAAAGTGTATCAAATGGAAGTTAAAGGTGTATTTTAGTATGGACCAATATCCGATGATGTGTATGTTAAGCAACCTTAAGGTTTTGAAGTTGCTGAATTTCCTCATTGTATGTACAAGTTCAGCAAAGCTCTATATGGTCTACATCAAGTCCCAAGAATCTGGTATGAGACATTGTGCCAGCACTTGATCTAACATGGATATACATGAGGGAAGATTGATCCTTTATGTGCAAGTGTATATGGATGATATTATTGTCCCAACACTTGATCCAGTAGTTGATCCAACATTGATATACAAGAAGGATGCATCTGATATCCTTTGTGTGCAAGTGTATATGGATGATATCATTTTTGGATCAACCAATCAAAAACTATGCTCAAAATTTGAAGAAATTATGAAATCATGATTCTAGATGAGTTCTATGGGAGAAATTAATTTCTTTCTTGGATTGCAAGTAACACAGTCTGCAGATGGAATCTTCCTCAATCAAGAGAAGTTTGTTGATCAACTATTGAAGAAATTCAAGCTACAAGATTATCAATCCATCAGAACTCCAACTGACATAAACACCACGATTGATTCTGATCCGAAAGGAAAATCTATAAAGCAAACATTATATAGATCTGTGATTGGATATTTGATGTATTTTACTACATCTAGACTTGACATAATGTATGTTGTTTGTGTCTGTGCCAGGTATCAATCAGACCCGAAGGAATCTCACCTTATCACTATCAAATGCATATTCAGATATCTCAAAGGAAAACCAGCTCTAGGTTATGGTATCCTATGAAGGAAACTTCGAGTTACATGGATATACTGATAGTGACTATCGGGGATGTTGTCAAGATAGAAAATCTACCACGGGTGGTTGTTAGTTTTTGGGTCCTTGATTAGTCTCATGGCAATGTAAGAAATAGATAAACGCTCAATCTCAACTGCAGAAGCTGAGTACATTGCTACATCAGCAGGATGTTCTCAAATCCTTTGGTTGCAAAGTCAATTACTAGATTACAGGTTCAATTTTCTTAAAACTCCTATTCACATTGATAACACTGCAGGTATGTTTATTATAGCTAATCTTGTCCAACACTCTAAAACATAACATATCGTAATTCGATATCATTTTCTCAGATACAACTCTGAAAAAGGTCTAATCATTTTGATTTAGATATCAATTAAAAAATAGTTGGCTGACCTGTATACCAAAGCTTTCTTACAAGGAAGGTTTAGGTATCTAGTTGAGTCAATTGGTCTCATTAATCATGTTGAAAACTAATTTTTCTTTTCAAAATGATAATAACCCTCATTCTTTTTCTACAAACAAATCAAAAGTTAAACCGTCAAAGTTAACTACCTAATTATGTATATTTTGTGTCTTTGTTACATGAAAAAGAAAATATAACGTCACAAAATAACAAAAACAAAAGAGAAAATTATAAAATGAAAATACAAAAATATAGTTTAGTTCTTATTTTTTAGGATTGAATCTGCCATTGCAATATGTGAGAAATGATAGTACATCAGTTTTAATCAGTTGCATACTTCACTCACTTATAGATTATGACATGATCACCTTTGATTTGCAGGTAAAATCTGTAGGATTCTATATGCCCAAGACCCGTAGAATATTGATGCGGTTAGTACGTTATGATCCAAGTCGGGTTATACCCAATAACAAGCTTTGCAAACACAAACAATTACTTAATTGACGATATGATCATGCAATTAAATAACCACACCAAATTTAGAAAATAGGTTTTCTAAATAAGTTGCATATGAGATGGAACAACTTATTAGGATATTTTGTTCATGAATATTATTTGTAATGTTATTTAAGTAGGTTAGATAACATCAAATAATAAAAGGGGTGTATAACTTATACAATTAAATGGTTAATTGTATAACTTATTAAGTGACTACTTTAATATAATGTGTGTGTTTGTTTAAGAGGGAAAAACTCTTCTTTTAAACTTAATTTTGGCCGCCCCTTATTAAAAGGGATTGGCTCCTTTTCCTTCTTGAAAACACACATAATAAAACAAGTCATACCCTCAATTTTTGACCTCTCTTAAGACATGCAACATTGAACAAAAACCCTCTCTCTCTCTCAAAAGTTCTCCGCACAAGCAGCAGCATTTAGAGGTTTTGAGTTGTTTTGGTGGTGTTTCTTCCTAACAAGAAGGTGTTTTGCAATCAAGCTTGGGTATACTAGCTTGAGAGGACCTCCTTTGGTGCTTTGGTCGATTTCTTGGACAACATCATCTTCCATTCTCGAACATCTTGCTGCTGAAAGGTAGATTATGGCAGCTTCTTCATAGCTGTCCATAATTTGTTGGTTGCATTATCATAGTAAGCATCATTCACATATAAAAGATTCTCTTGTTCTTGGGTTTGTTTAAAACTTATAACATCAAAGATAAATCTGGATTTTCAGCTTATAAACAATGTTATTATGATCCACTTCCGCTGCGTTTTTCAAAAAGTTTAATAGGTTAAACTTGGATTTCATCTTCTAACAAACCCTACAAAATCATGTAATTATACTAAAAAAGTAAATTCTTGTGATTAAACTAAATCATCTATGCATTTGTGTGTGTCCATCTTAGGTCTAATGAGTAGTATTGACTTATCTGATTTATTGCTTGTAAAGTCACAATCTCACACCTGGTGATAACATGTATAACCATGAGATCTGTTTAACGCATCTGTTAACTTCTCTTTTATGAGTCATCATAGACCTGAAGTTACAAGGTATCCTTTGTTGTAAGTCATTACAGACCTGGATATTCTCACATGATGCATAAGATGCCAATGTGCACAATCCTTTCAAAAGTCCAAAAGGATGCCTTATGATTCTTATGAATCATCTTTATCTATTTCTTTATGAAATGGATTTGGGGATTACCTAATGGCTTGTCCATAGTGGTTTTCTCGGAGATTATCAACTGGTTTAACCATGATGATTCTCTCATTGACATAAACATGAGATCTATACATATATGACAAGTCTTTAAGTTGAGTAAAAGTGCTTGCTTGCATACCTTGACTAGGGTCGGACTCTTTAAGTCTAAGTGTGGATTAAATAATGTCATATCTATTCGAACCTTAATAAATCCAAGAATTGAAAAAGTAAGTGTACCGATTCTTTTGCCAAAGCACTCATTGTCTCCCTTAGATCTCGTGTCTCCTTTGTTGTGGTAACACTGACCTAAAACACACTTGAGGAGGATTTGATCATTTTCTATGACTATCCACAATTTTTGTATTTCCATGTGCTGATTATTAACGGATATGATCTCACTGCAGGCATGTGATTCAATGTGTAGAATTTTATTCTACTTTAATTTGATTTTTGCATGATTTTATGTGTCCAGGCATGTTAATAATGACTGGTTTTACTTAAACTTTCAAATTTTATAAACTTCTAAGTTTGTAAACTTAAAATTTTAGGGGGAGTAAAGATGAAAAGAGAATATCAAAATAAATGTGTGGATTGTTAGGGACCGTGTACGTATGGAGTACTAACTGATTATGTGTGAAACCGAATCAATAGTGTGTAATCGTCATTGGTGATCCAATTAGTAAGAACGCAAACCCGATCGATCAAACGATTAAAGAAAGGTTAAGATTGAGTAGAAAATGATCAGATGTGAACTATGAAGTTGGAATATACGTTCTGGATGCTTTGGACGCCTAGGTTATGAGGGTATACGATATAAGTGGCAAAAGTCTTGTTTTACATGAATTATGTGATAAGGTTTGCAATCTTCATTAATGCGACTGACCCATGCGACTGATTCATATGCACGACTGAAATTTCAGTCGTGCGACTGAGTCATTCTCATGTCTCAATCGTACGACTGATCTAGTCTCCTGGTTCAATCGTGCGACTGGTTCATTAGCATGATGTCTTCATGCGTATGGTCCATAAGTATTGTCCATTAGCATGAATAATCATACAAGAACTTCAAACATATATAATAAGTTCATATATATGAATTAAAGATACATTAACATCAAAGAACAAATCATATATCATTACACCGTTTCATTACACATATGTAAGCCATGACAGACTTTTACATTAAGCACATAAACAAGGGACATATGTATCAACAAACTCCCCCTTGGAGCTAGTTTACTCTATTGTCTGACATCCTTCATATGCTCCTCAAACTTCTTGTACTTCTCTTTTCTTGTGACTACTGCGTGTATTTTAAACGCAAAGCAGAGCCGTATCACATTTTGGAATTGGAGAGGTTGTACAATATCCTGCGTTTCATAGAACAATGGCCACCTGTATAGAGAGTAGACATCTTCAGCTGACAATTTGGTAAGCCACATTGGGTCACATACCCTAATAGTTTCCATTTTGCCTTCTCTATTTAGAACTATGCCTGCTTCACCCGTCCTCAAGTCATAATACCACCATTTGAAATGTGAAATGAAGTCCTGGGGCATTTCTCGTAAGGGAATCTTTTACATCATGCGCGGGGGACTCCACTTCAGCGCTACTTTCTGCTTCCCAGATATAAGGTCCACTTCAGATCTACGGATGTACCTCTTCGGTTGTTGAGGTCTGAAGTTTACCTACCTAGTGTGGTATTCTTTCTTCAACGCTTCTTCAAACCAACCTGACACCTTCTTTGGATTAGCGTACATCAGATCTAAGCATGCCAGTCAGTTGAGCTCAAAACCTGGAAGAGTCTTCAGATCATGTGGATATTTGAAGTACTCAATCCCCTTTTCTCTCTTTAAAGCATATACGTTTAAGTATTCAAAATAGGCCCACGCAATGATTTTGCCAGACACCTTCTGATCTTTCTTGACTTTGTAGAGTTTAGTGTAGGTATTTTGCTTTGGAGTCGTGCGTTGGGCTCTTATTTCAGCAAAACAAGCTGCCCATTCAACCTTCTGGATATCAACATTTGCATCTGAGGCTTGGGCTTGGTTTTCATCCTTTTCCTTTTCCTTCTCCATTTCATCTAGCTTCTCAAATGTAGCACCACCGAAAGTATCACCCAAGTTGGGTATCACATTTCCCTCGCGGTCAGTGTACCCTGGATAATGTTCTGCTCTAACATCCTCAATCTTAATCTCATCAACATCCTGTAGCTCTTCATCACTTAAAACATCAAATTCTAGAGCATCTTTTACAATTTCATCCGGATTGAGTCGGAACATCTCAGCTAGCTGCTCGTCGGTCAGGTCATGTATAATTTCTCATTCTTGAGGAGTGTAGCTCACTGACCTTCTGACAATCCCTTGCAAATCAAGAATCATGGTTAATTGAGACTTGATTACTAAAGGGGAGCAACATCGTATTCATCCTACTATGGAGTTTTATCTGCTTGATTAGACATTAAGTACAACACATATAAGTCATCATATAAAGCATTTAAACATAAACAAACATAGATGATACTTAATTGCATAATGAAATATAATTCAAATACAAAAGTTTCTAAATAAAAATACATCTAACCATTACTTTTGTCTTGAATCGCACGTTCTTCAGCAGGAGGAGCGGAGGATGAGGCTCCTTGATCTTGACTCCGTTTGGTCCGCCTCTCTTGAGCTCGAGGAGAGGCTGATGCAGTAGCATGACCTTCTTGGTCATCCTCATCTTGATCTTTTCGGCTCGGTCCTCCCTCCTTGATATCTTCTTCACTATCATCATCATCCTCCTCCTCCTCATCATCATCTTCTTCATCACCATCACCATCTTTGATCTTGAGAGGCTCACTCTTTAACCCCTTTAGTTTTAGCATAATCTTCTTATTTTTCTTCTTATGCTCTTCAATCCTGTTTACGACTGGGAATTCTGCTCTCTGAGTTGTGTGATCTACTCTGCATGAGCTGCATTGATCTCCATTAGCTGATTGAGCTGCGTAGCTCTTTACTCATCCGTGGCTAGCAGCTTTAGCACCATTTGGTTTGTTAGGACCATGTACGTACGGAGTACTAACTAATTTTGCGCGTATACCAGATTAAATAGTGCGGAATCCTATTGATTGGCAATCCAATCAGCGAGAACGCATTTCAGATCAATCTAACGATTAAAGAAACGTTAAGAACGATGAGAACAATATCAACTGCGATCTATGATCTTAGAACAGGTTTTCTTGAGTCTCTGGATGGCTAGGGTACGATTACATGCATAGGTATTTGAATTGTTATGTTTTTCCATGAATTAGGTGGTATTTATAGGTTAGGGTCTTCCAATCATACAACTGAACCATTAGCATGGTTCAGTCATGCAACTGAATCATGTGATTGATCCATCCACGCGACTAAAGGTTCAGTCGTGCGACCGAGTCAATCTTATGTCTCAATCGTGTGACTGATCCAGTCTCCTGGTTCAGTCGTGTGACGGATCCATTAGCATGAAGTATTCATGCGTATGGTCCTATAGCATGTCCATTCGCATAAGGACTTCATACGACTAAGTTTGAACACGTTTCTCAATCATTATGACTAAGATTTATGTACAACAATCATAAACTTATATAGTTAGTTCACTATAATTTATCACACAATAAACAATGAAACACTAAACATTATAAGCATCAATCACATATTGTATTTCATTCATACCCATTCATTACATATATGTAAGATATGATAGACATTTACATTAAGCCCCTAAACTAGGTACATATGTATCAACAAACTCCCCCTTGGACCTAGTTTACATTAGTGTCTAACATTCTTCATTAGCTCCTCAAATTTCATGTACTTTTCCTCCCTAGTAACTCCTGCATGTATCTCGAATGCAAAACAAAGTCTTATCACCTTCTAGAACTGGAGGGCTTGTACTATATCTTGCGAGTGACATCGTCTACGGACAAGTTGGTCAGACACATAAGGACGAACACCCGGATAGTTTCCATTTTGCTCTATTTCTGTAGGACTATGACCGCTTCACCTGTTCTCCAATCATAACACCACCATTTGAAGCATGGAGCGAAGTCCTGTGGCATTTTCCTTAGAGGGATATTGGACATTATGCGTGGAGGACTCCACTTCAGCATGACTAAGCTTTCCAGAAATAGGATCCACTTCAGACCTTCTGATGTACCTCTTCGGTTGTTGAGGTCTGAAGTTTACCCACCTGGTGTGATATTCTTTCCTTAGTGCAGCCTCAAACCAGCCTGACATTTCCCTCGGATCAGCATATAACAAATTTAGGCGTGCCAGCTGGTTGAGCTCAAAACCAGGAGAGTCTTCAGATCATATGGAATCTAAAGTACTCTATGCCCTTTTCCATCTTAACTACATAAGCATTGAGATCCTCAAAATATGCCCACGCGATAATCTTGCCCGACACCTTTAAAAAGTTTCTTGACCTTGTAGAGCTTGGTGTAGGCATTTGGCTTTTGAGCAGGGCGTTGGGCGCACATCTCAGCAAAACAAGCCGCCCATTCAGCCTTCTTTATGTCTACATTAGCGTCTGAGGCTTGGGCTTGGCTTTCATTTTTCTTAGTTTCCTTCTCCATCTCATCCAGTTTATCGTAGGTAGCACTGCCGAGAGTGTCACCAAGTTGGGGATCATATTGCCCTCTCGGTCAGTGTACTTTAGATAGTGCTCGGCTGTGACATCTTTAATCTTTCTTTAATCTACATCGTTGAGCTCATCGTCACTGGTCACATAAAATGTAGGCGCATCTTTGACAATCTCGTCTGGATTTAGCCTGAACATCTCTGCAAGTTGCTCATCATCAGGTCATGTATGATTTCTCCTTCTTCGGGAGTATAGCTCACCGACCTTCTGACAATCCTTTGCAAATCAAGAATCATTGTGAGTTGAGACTTGATTTGCTGTAGGGAGCAACATCATATTCATCTTGCTGAGATGTTTGATCTGCTTGATTTATACATTTAAAACACATCAATCATTAGTAATTAATCAAGACATTCAAACATTTGATAAAGATATATAAACATTAATTACAGAATTTTAATACAAGATTCAAGTACAAAAGTTTTCAAATACATAAATATTTAATTATTACTTTTGTCTTGAATTGCAGGCTTCTCAGCAAGAGGGGCAGAGGATGATGCTCCTTGGTCTTGTGTTCTCTTGGTTCTACTTTCTTGACCCTAAGCATAGGCAAATGTAGCTGCATCACCTTCTTCATCATCGTCTCCTCTCTTCTTACCCCTTGACTGTTCATCATCACTATCATCTTCTTCATCAGTCTTATCATCATCATCTGCATCATCATCATCATCACCCTCTCTAATCTTCAGAGGCTTATCTTTAGATCCCTTCAGTTTGAGCATGATCGTCCTATTTGAGGCCTCCAACTCCTCAATTCTCTTCTCTGATTTGTCATTTCGCTCTTGGAGTTGGGAAATCTACTGTGCTTGATGGGCAATCTGTTGTGCTTGAGCAGCATTTAGTTCCAAAAGCTAACTTAGCTAAGCATCTTATTCCTCATCAACCGCTAACAACTTCCGCACCATGTGGTTTGCTGCAGCCAGCTATTCCTCTACCCCAATGGAGGGTAAAATGGGTCTTGTGGTGAAGGTGGTGTGGGTTGATGGACCTGCTTGGTGGCTGGTGGTGGCAGTGGTGGCTGTGGTGAATATAGGTGGTGGGATATGAGTGGATAGTGAAGGGTTGGCTATAATAGTGGTGGTTGGGAGTGTGGTAGTAGTGGTAAAGAGTGTGGCAGTGGTGGTTGGGAATGTGGTAGTGGTGGTAGGGAGTGTGGCAGTGGTGGCTGGGAGTCTGGTAGTGGTGGTGGTGGCTATGGTGGATGTGGTAGATGTGGTGGTGGTTATGGCAGTAGTAGTGGATGTGGTCAATGTAATTCTTGGACTCTTACCCATTTTGCCATAAGGGTGAGCCATCCTCTTCTTCCTGGAGCCCTTAGAAACAGAGGCTCCCCCTTGGCTGCTGGGCTGGTCCGAGGTATACAAAGGATCTATATCAGCAGTAGTGGCATCCCCGGAATCCCCTTGGCGTCCACCATCTGCCCTGAGCCCTCTATCAGTGGCTATGACTCGGCTTCCCATCGTCCCCACTAGAGACTCCTCGTCAGAATCCTCCTCCTCCTCCATCTGAAAATCAGGGCGTATGGGAGCCAACTCGGATCCACCTGGACCCTCACCTCCTTGACCATCACCGTGGTCATCACCGTCAAAAATACCAGAGGGCAGAGCAATCTGCTCAACATCAGAATCACAATCATCATGGCGCCACTTCCTCCTAGCTGGCATGACATAATCATCTCGGGCCAGATGCCCAAACAACCTCCTCACCGGGGGCTTCACCTGCTTGCCCCGGTAGACCTTCATCCTCCCGAGGGTGGTGTCATCCATGACCTCAAAAGTAACTGCATCATGACTCTCCTTAGGTAGTGAAGGAAGCTTCTCGTCAATGATCATCTGTAAGAACCGTGGATACATGCAAAATCCTTTCTTCTATTTAGCTTCTAGGTTCTCAACTAGATATGAGAAGATCATGCGGGAGAAACTGAACTGATGGTTCAGTACCAGTGCAACGAATGCATTTTGGATTTGGTCGGAGAGGTCGTCAAATCCTCCACGCTTGGAGGCTATGCACTTTAGGATCACATGTGCCAAATACTGAAATTGAGGGTACATGTTGCTCTTGTTCAGTACCCCTGCATTTAAGTCATCGGCATACTTGATCCTCATAAAGCATCCCCAGACTGTCAAGGGATGTAGCTTAGTTGGGTGGTTTCCATCCTCACCCAAACCTAAAACTCATCTCAAGTCCTCCTCAGTGATCATTAACTCTTGACCCAAGATTGAGCTCCATATACAATGAGGCTTAGTTGATCTGTCAACCCTGGCACTGTCTTAGAATGCCTGCTGGATGGATCTGTAAGGTGTGTAGGGAGTCCAGATAGCCTTGAAGATCCATGACTGGCGCAAAAAAGCAATAATCCCTGAGAACTCAGCAGCGTTCCACGATGTAGGATCAAGGTGTGCACAAATGTTGTGTTTGGTGTTTGTCGTCCACCTCTCTGCCATGTTTCTGTAACATAAGACATATAAACATTAGATTAAACCATAACAGAAACACTTGAAACTTAAACTATTTTGAAATCAGTCTGGTTCAGTCATGCGACTGAACCATACGACTGAGTTCAATCGGTTGATTGAGTATGCGACTGAGTTCAATCGGGCGACTGAGCATGCAGCTGAGTTCAATCGGGTGAATGAGCATGTGGCTGAGTTCAATCAGGCGACTGAGCATGCGGCTGAGTTCAATCGAGCGATTGTGCCCATACGCCTAGTTCATTCGGCTGATTGAGTCATTCTCCTAGTTCCATCTTGCGATTGAAGTTCATTCAGAATGTCCAGTTGCATTTCTCTCTGTTCGACACTTTAACCTCGAATCTAGGTCAAAACATGATGTTAAACGTTGTGTGTAGACTCTTTAGACTCGCAGGAACCCTAATTGTCATAGTATGTCTTTCATTTTAAACATTATGCACGTTTATGTGGTCTATTTGTTGGTTGTTACTGATTTCTTGATTTTTAATCAATTGGTTTGTTAGGGTTTGAATACACCATGCATTATGTGCGATTTCAATTACTCATTACCTGTAGATGATGCAAAAAGACGTGAGTAACACAATAGTGGTGAGAAATCAATTCAATCAAATTTTGGCACAGTGTATGTGCTTTCGGGTGATTTTAGGGCGATAAAAAGCTGATGAGGATATGCGACCGACTTTAGCCATATTTATACTGATTTTATCTTCAATCGAGCAACTAGACCTATTTGCACGCTTCATTCGGGCGACTGGGTCTCAATCGTGCAACTGGCTCAGTCGATATCATCCATTGGTGCGACTGGGGTTCAGTCGTATGACTGATTCAGTCGGACACTTCCATTCGTGCGATTGGCTCATACTCATGATCCAATCTTGCGAATGGTTCATTCTCATGCTCCATTCGTGCGACTGGTCCATACTTATGGTCCAGTCATGCGAATGACTCTGACTTGTTAATTTGACCTTATGTACTTTCAAACTTATCCTTTTTAACAATAAATAAAATGTTATTAGCAATGATCATCTCAGACATGACCTTTTTAATTTGAAAACACTATTGATCACCTCAGACGTTATCCTTTTACTACTATCTCAGCATCTGCAAATATGAAGGTGGAGAGGGAATGTGACCAAAATCAGTCTTGTTCCTAGCAGAAGGCTCTTGGGAAGAAGAAAATTGAGTGTGAAAGTACTGCTCATCTTGCTAAGTATTGTCCATACAATCTTAAAGGTACTCTCACATGATCAAGACAAAGACTTCTAAGAGTTCCAGAAAGATTCAAGCTTCGGAAGGAAAATCTGTTTCCTTCAGAAGCTCTAAATCTAAGAAGAATGCAAGGAAAATTGCTTCGGAAGAAAAGTTGGTCTTGGAAGGAGGGATACTTCCAAAGCACTGAAGTCTACTGTAGTGTCTGCAGGTTCTTCCGAAGGCTCAGTCATCAAAACTTCCGAAGTATTAAAAGCTTTCAAAGTATTCAAGGTCAAGTCCAAGACTCCAAAGGTGGTGTGGAAGTCTATGAAAGACCAAGTGACTAGGAATTCTCCAAACAACAGCTCAAGATCCTCCTAGCACAACCATAGGATCTATTACTGTTGCATTACCTTCTGTTTCTCTAAATGAGCCAAGACAAGTAAGGCTTGGGTTTCCAAATGTAACTAATCATTTTCTATGCAGGGATAGCTGAAGACAAACAAAAATTTTTGGATGAAGGGTTTGCTAGAACACAAAATCTAAGTTTAACCATTTAAACTTTCAGAAAAATGCAGCGGATATAAATATAGCTTTAAAACCCATTTTAAAAGCTGAAAATTTCATGTTCTTAGTGATCTTTTAAGATGTAAAACAAACCCAAATCAAAAGGATCATTATATGTGAATGAACAAGCTATAATATGAGTAAAACTATATATAAAATCACAGCCACAATGAGCTGTGATTACTACCTCTTTGAGCAGCAAGAAAACGACCAAAAGTGAGAGATTTGGGATGCTAAAATCGGCCAAGAACTCAAGTGTAGAGGTCCTCAAGTGTCTATACCCCAAGCCCTTGCAATACACCTTCTTGTTAGGTAGATTATCACCAAGACACAACAAAGCTTGCTCTTCAAAAACTCCCAAGGAAGCTGCCAGGTTTGAAACTTTTGAGAGAGAAAGAGAGAGGTTTTTGTTGCATGCAATGAGAGTGGTTGTTGAGAAGTGAAGAGACCTAGACTACTTAATGTGTGTTATGTTCAAGACCAATTTGGTCCAATAGAAATCAAAGGGGGGGGGGACGGCCAAGGAGGTTTAAATTTGGGTTCCCTCCTTCAAATATCACACATTAAAAGTCTTGTTAACTAGACATACAAATAACAATTAATTGTATGTACAAGTTATATACAACTTATACAATTAACCATTTAACTTATAAGTTGTAATTTCTCATTATTATTTGGTGTCATCTAACTAATTAAATAACACACTTCAAATAATATTATTGAACAAAATATCCTAATAAGTTGTTCCCTCTCATATGCAATTTATTTAGAAAACCCATTTTCTAAATTGGTGTAAATATTTAATTGCATGATCTTATCATCAATTAAATATGTTAATTGGTGTTTGCTAAGCTTGTTATTGGGTATAACCCGACTTGGATCATAACGTACTAACCACATCAATATTCTAAGTGTCTTGGGCACATAGAATCCTTCAATCTCCCACTTGCCCAAGATTCATAGAAGATTGATGCAAGCAGTAAATACCGCCTAACAACGGTTTACTACCCTTAATACGCATGACTTATAGCCATTCAATAACATCATCTCTTCAAGTACCCTACTTGAAATGATTTAGGTGAATCAATCATCAATCCTTTTGTTACAGATCATGTTAAATCCAAGGACACAGAATGATCATTCCTTGTTGATTTAACTTAATCAGGCCTTAGACATCTAACTCTCAACGATAAGAGGAACAAATTCCATCTGACTACATACGTTTCTCACAAACACCTCGTGTTATACCTGAACATACCCTTATGTACTGTCCACTATTTCAGGACAGTGAAGAATTAGCTCAAGGTATAAAACTTGGTGAATATCAAAACCCAATATGTATCTCAGGTCTGAGGATACCAATGATATTCGCCTTTACTCAAACTTACCTATGATCAATCGATAAGATTCTATGTAGTAAAATTTGAGGTGCGGGTTAGTCCAATATTTGTAACCACAAATATCTATGAACCTTGGTAGCAACCCATTGCTCTATATTCATCCTTATGAATATCAACCAATCCAAGTTCATAATAATCTTACTTTCACACTTGTTCCCACAAGTATGAGCGACTACGGACATTTTAGAGTAAACATTTTACTCATGGATAAAACATGCTAATTGGAACATTAATTGAAACATTATAACCAAATAATTTTATTCAAATAATAAAGAGTTCCACATATCCAAATACAAAATGTACAGATCAAATCCAATCACTAGAATATCGAAGTCCCATGGCACAAGTATGACATTCATGCTTTGCCTTTTCAAGGAGCTTCGTGAGAGGATCCGCAATATTTTGATCCGTGTGAACTTTGCGAATACATATCTTTCCCTTTTCAACTTCATCTCGTATGTAGTTGAATCTCCGCTCAATGTGCCTAGTCTTTTGATGAGCACGAGGTTCCTTGATTTACCCTCGTTATCACAAAAGATCTCTAGGGGGTCCTGAATGGAAGGGACAACCCCTAGATCGGCAATGAATTTCTTCAACCATGCAGCTTCTTGAGCTGCCAATGAGGCGGCGACGTATTCTGATTCTGTAGTTGATAGAGCCACCACATCCTGTTTGGAGCTTTTCCAAGAGACCGCTCCTCCATTCAGAATGAAAATATATCCCGATTGTGACCAGAATCATCACGATCGGTTTGGAAACTCGCATCCGTGTAACCCTTTACAACGAGTTCCTCATCACCAGATCCATAGATTAAGAACATATCTCTTGTCCTCCTTAGGTACTTAAGTATGTTCTTAACAGCCATCCAATGACTGTTCCAGGATTTTGCTGGTAACGGCTTGTCATGCTTAAGGCGCATGACACGTCTGGTCGAGTGCATATCATCGCATACATGATGGATCCAATAGCAGATGCGTATGGGATAGCCTTCATTTTATCTTGCTCATCCTTTGAGCTAGGACATTGAGTCGTACTCAATATCGTTCCTCTTTGAATAGGTACGGTACCTTTCTTAGAGTTTTCCATCTTGAACCTTTTCAAGATTTTATCAATATAGCACTTTGATTTAAACCAATCAACCGCCTTGATCTATCCCTATAGATCTTTATTCCCAGAATATAGGCGGCTTCTCCAAGATCCTTAATGGAAAAACAACTTCCAAGCCAGGTTTTTACACCTTCCAAGGTTGGAATGTCATTTCCAAATAGTAGTATGTCATCAACATACAATACTAGGAAAGTTATTGTGCTCCCACTAGCCTTCTTATACACACAAGCCTCATCATCAGCGTTTTGATGAAGCCAATTTCTTTATCTCCTCATCAAAACGATGATTCCAGCTTCTCGATGCTTGTTTCAATCCATAGATTGATTTCTTTAACTTGCATACTTTATTAGGATGTTTTGGATCGACAAAACCTTCAGGCTGAACCATATAAACATCTTCCTCAAGATATCCATTTAGGAAGGCGGTTTTGACATCCATTTGCCAAATCTCATAATCATAATGAGCAGCTATGGCAAACAATATCCTTATAGACTTTAGCATCGCAACAGGTGAGAAGGTTTCATCATAATCAACCCCTTGAGTTTGAGTGAAACCCTTCGCTACAAGTCTAGCTTTATAAGTATCCGTTTCCATGCATATCGGTTTTCTTCTTGAAAACCCACTTACTTCCAACTACCTTGGAATTAAGAGGTGGTACAACAAGTTCCCAAACTTGATTGTCATACATGGATTGCATCTCAACGTTCATGGCCTCAAGCCATTTGTCACAATCCAAATTGGACACTGCATCATGGTATGTGGTTGGCTCATCTGAATCTACCACATAGCATCCATCCATGAAAAATCCGTATCTTTCAGGTGGATTACTAATTCTACCACTTCTACGAACGTTTTGTGTGTATAATCACCACTTGATCACCTTCAACATCCTCATGTTGAGTGCTAGTTTCAACCAAACGTGCATCGGGTTTTGGTTCTTGATCCTCCTCAAGATCCACTGTTCTACTGCCAGTTCCTTCCATAAGGAACTTTGCTTCTAAGAACTCACCCTTTCTGGCAACAAACACCTTTTGTTCCAGTGGATCATAGAAATAATATCCCATAGAATCTCTAGGATATCCAATAAAGATACACTTGGTGGATCGGACTTCCAATTTGTTTGGGGTGGGAGTCTTAACATAAGCCTCACAACCCCAGACCCTTAAGTATGATAGGGATGGAACTCTTCCATGCCATATCTCAAAAGGTGTCCTTTCCACCTTTTTGGTTGGGGCCATATTTAAAATACGGGCCGCGGAGAGCAAAGCGAAACCCCAAAATGATAGAGGTAATGTGCTTCTAGCCATCATAGATCGGACCATATCCAATAAGGTTCGATTCCTCCTCTCAGACACACCATTGTGTGTGTGTTCCAGGTGGAGTGAGTTGTGAGACAATCCCACAACTCCTAAGATGATCTTGGAAGGCATCACTTAGGTATTCACCTCCTCTATCGGTACGGAGAACTTTAATTGACTTGTTGAGTTGATTTTCCACCTCATTCTTGAAGATTTTGAACATTTCAAAAGCTTCATCTTTGTGTCTTAATAAGTACACATACCCATAGCGACTATAATCGTCGGTAAAGGTAATGAAGTATCTTTCACCATTCCTAGTCATTGGCTTAAAAGGACCACATACATCCGAATGTATGATTCCTAATAAATCTTTTGCCCTTTCGTTAGTTCCACTAAAGGGTGCCTTAGTCATTTTACCTTGTAAACAAGATTCACACACATCAAATGAATCACATTCATTTGTTTTTAAAAGACCATTCTTTTGAAGAGTTTGTATACGTTTCTTGTTTATATGACCAAGACGACAATGCCAAAGATAGGTATCACTCAAATCCAACTTGAGTTTTTTGGTGTTAGTATGGTACAATGAACTATTTAAAGCATTTTCATGAACCAATTCATAAATACCATTAATGGGTATAGCTTTAAAATAGAACATATTATTTAAAGAAACATGAATATCATTTTCAATAAAAGATAATACATAATCATAAAGTCTTAATTGGGATACAGAAATAATGTTCCTAGTCAAACTAGGAGCATACAAAACATTCTTCAAAATAACTTCCAAGCCACTTGGAAGTCTTAGGATGTAGTCCCCACGAGCTTCAACTAAGACTTTAGTTCCATTGCCCATGAAGAGGCTAACATCCCCTTGTTTGAAGTCCCTACTTCTTGTGAACCCCTGCAACAAATTGCAATATGAGTTCCACATCCTATCCAATACCCATGTGTTTGAAGATGTAACATTAAGATCAATATGAATCATGTATATTGTACCTGAGGTCTGCCGGCATCCCTTTTGGCTTTCAACTCTTGGAGATGGACAGGACAATTCTTGCCCAATGTCCAATCTCCCCACACTTGAAGCATGGGTCATTGGTAGCAACCTTTTGCTTCTTCTCTTGTGGTTTGGGTGGTACCCTTACCACCCCTTTCCCTTTTCCCCAAGCGGGTCCCTTACCCTTAGCAACCTTTGCCTTGGGTGCGGGACGAGGCCTTTTATTGTTCCCACCTTCATTGATGGTGAGAACGGGTAAAACCCTTTTACCCATGGCCGCCTCGGCCGTTTTGAGCATTGAGTGAAGCTCACCAATGCTTTTGTCCCATGCATTCATGTTGTAGTTCAACACGAATGTCTCGAACTTCTTGGTAAGGCCATTTAGGATCAAATCCGTGGCCAATTCCTTCGAGACGGGACAATTAGCCTCTCGAGGCGGTCAATATGACTTTTCATCTTAAGTACATAAGATGAACAGATTGGTTGTCGTCCATACGACATGCATGGAGTGCTCGAACCGTTTCGAAGCGCTCAACCCTTGCTTGCTGTTGGAACGTTTCCTTCAGTTGGGTTATCATGTCGTAAGCTCCGTGATGTTCATATTCCTTTTGGAGATCCGGAGTCATGCTCGCTAGCATGAGACAAGACACTTGGACGGAGTCCTCAGTGTATTTCAGCCAATCGTTATAGGCCTCCTCATTATCCTCGGAGGTTGATCGGGGATTGGGTCGTCTAAAACATATGATCTTTTCTCTTGCTTGAGAACGATTCTCAAGTTTCGATACCAATCAATAAGTTGTTATGATTTAGACGTTCCTTTTGGAGGATCGCTCGTAATGATTGGTTGGACGCGGATGAGTTATCATGATTTTCATTATTTGTGGCCATCTACAAAATTTAACAAAGATCTATTTTAGTATTTTCGATATTGTTATTTTTAATAATTAATGCCTTTTAAGGTCATTTTTATATTAAAGTCTAGAACCCAACATTACATTTAAATTGTGGTTAGGTACCTTTATCCCACTTTAAATTAATAAGGTGGTCAACGTTTGACGATTGCAACCATTTGCAATTTCTAGAAATATGGGATCGACTTGAAACATCATATGTAAAGTCGGCATGTTAATCCCATCAACACCATTTGGAAACCACACCGTAGGTGATCCATTTGACATGGTTTGCAAACCAAGATACCCTACTTACACCTACATGTGAGTTTGCCAAAAATAAGTGGTTAGGTGACCTTTATCCCACAAATAAGGCATTCTCACCTCAAGTCACAAGTTCCCTCAAAATGGTTAGGTGACCTTTATCCCACTAAGAGTTCCCAAGTGACTCAAGTGTTGTGTAAAAGGACGGTGTTGATCTTGTTTGTAAAAAAAGTTTAGAGGTTCCAAAATTCTAGTTTAGAAAACTCTATGTACTTGTATTTGCATGCTTTCAAATACAAGGTACCCTATGGTTCTTTGATTAAAACCTATTTTAATCTTTAAAATCATTAAATCATTTTAATAACCTTTTATTAACTTTTTAGAACCATCAATTTTCAGCTTGTTAAGTTTGTTAATGAGTTTGTTATGAATATCCAAATATCAACCAAACAATCAAACAACAAACATCAACCAAGCATAAACATAAACAACCATATGTGCATAACCATAGCCTTATGTTGACAACACTTGTTTGCCATCACAAGTGTTGTCATATGGTCTTTTCCAAGAGAACACATAGAAAGCTTCCAAAAGCCTCCCACTTGAAACCGCATCCAAAATGCTCCATGTTCTTTCATGACCTTCCTTGTGCTTCCAATGTGTATGTCTTCATATTACAAGATATAAAGTCCTAATACAAGATATCTAGTAAAATGAAAATACACCTAATCTATTTATTACAACCCAATAATAAATAATTACATTTGAAACAAAGAACAAACAACAAATAATACAACCCATTGAATGAATGAATACAACCATCACAAACATCCAAACAATCACAAGGTCAATGGCTAGGTTATGCACTAAAACAAGCATCCATTATATCATCCAAAATATAACTATGAATCCCCTTAAAACCAATGAATTTTCAGCCAACATAAACTGAAAAATTCGGGTTTAGATGTTGTCCAAACGACACAACATATCAACATATATATATCTTTCAAGATTTAATCACAAGCATGTATAATATAATTTTGAAAGTTGGGGATTCAACAAAACAGAAACATAGCAGCCCCAAATCAGCTTATATGAGTTTATTATCATTCTTTAAAACCATTTTAAAGACAAAACAAGCAAGTCATCCATATAACCGGCTCTTGATGCCATTGAAGGGTTTGCTAGAACACAAAATAAGTTTAACCATTTAAACTTTCAGAAAAACGCAGCGGATATAAATATAGCTTTAAAACCCATTTTAAAAGCTGAAAATTTCATGTTCTTAGTGATCTTTTAAGATGTAAAACAAACCCAAATCAAAAGGATCATTATATGTGAATGAACAAGCTATAATATGAGTAAAACTATATATAAAATCACAGCCACAATGAGCTGTGATTACTACCTCTTTGAGCAGCAAGAAAACGACCAAAAGTGAGAGATTTGGGATGCTAAAATCGGCCAAGAACTCAAGTGTAGAGGTCCTCAAGTGTCTATACCCCAAGCCCTTGCAATACACCTTCTTGTTAGGTAGATTATCACCAAGAACACAACAAAGCTTGCTCTTCAAAAACTCCCAAGGAAGCTGCCAGGTTTGAAACTTTTGAGAGAGAAAGAGAGAGGTTTTTGTTGCATGCAATGAGAGTGGGTTGTTGAGAAGTGAAGAGACCTAGACTACTTAATGTGTGTTATGTTCAAGACCAATTTGGTCCAATAGAAATCAAAGGGGGGGGGGGGGGACGGCCAAGGAGGTTTAAATTTGGGTTCCCTCCTTCAAATATCACACATTAAAAGTCTTGTTAACTAGACATACAAATAACAATTTAATTGTATGTACAAGTTATATACAACTTATACAATTAACCATTTAACTTATAAGTTGTAATTTCTCATTATTATTTGGTGTCATCTAACTAATTTAAATAACACTTCAAATAATGTTATTGAACAAAATATCCTAATAAGTTGTTCCCTCTCATATGCATTTATTTAGAAAACCCATTTTCTAAATTGGTGTAAATATTTAATTGCATGATCTTATCATCAATTAAATATATTAATTGGTGTTTGCTAAGCTTGTTATTGGGTATAACCCGACTTGGATCATAACGTACTAACCACATCGATATTCTAAGTGTCTTGGGCACACAGAATCCTTCATGGATCATTGACAGTGGTTGTTCCGGCACATGAAAGGCAATAGGTCACTACTCTAGAACTTTGAAAGGATTGATGGAGGGCCAGTTGCCTTTGGTGGAGATGAAGGTGGTTACATTTCAGGAAGGTGCAAGGTCACAAATGGTAATCTCAGCATTGAAAAGGTAAACTTTGTCAAGGAGCTTGGGTACAATCTTTTGAGTGTATCCCAATTTTGTGATCAGAGTCATTACATGCTCTTTACTAAGCATGAGTGCATTGTTCTCAAGCCCGGGGTGGTCATTCCTTATGAGCATATTCTGCTTAGAGCCCCCAGGAAAGGGGACATGTACAAGATGGATTTGCAAGAAACATCTCCCTCGGGAGAAGTTTCATGTTTTTGTCTAAAGCCAATAATGATGACTCTTTCCTATGGCATAAAATAATGTGCCATGTAAACTTTAAAAATATGAATAAACTGATTAAGAATGATTTGGTAACTGGAATGCCAAAGAAAGAGTTTACAAGTGATGACCATTGTGTTGCATGCCTGAAAGGGAAGCAACATAAGGTATCTCACAAGCCTATGGAAAAGAACTCCATCACTACACCCCTACACTTATTACATATGGATCTCCTTGGCCCCACCAGTGTAATGAGTCTAGGAAGTACCTCATACTGTTTAGTGATCCTAGATGACTTTACAAGATTCACTTGGGTCTTCTTCCTTAGAACTAAGGATGAGACTCCTGAGATTCTAAAAAGTTTCATCTTAAAGATTGAGAATCAATCTGATCCCAAGGTCAAAATCATAAGATGTGATCAGGGAACTGAATTGAAGAACCAAATCCGTGATGCATTATGTGATGAAAAAGGTATTTCAAGACAATACAGTGCTCCAAGGACTCCTCAGCAGAATGGTATTGCTGAGAGGAGCAACAAGACACTGATTGAAGCTGCAAGAACCATGTTTTCTACTCTAAGCTACCCATCACCTTCTGGACAGAGGTAGTCAACACTGCCTACTATGTGCAGAACAGAGTTTTAGTGGTTAAGACTCATGGCAAGACTCCTTATGAACTTTGGCACAAGAGGAAACCTTTCATTGGTTTTCTCAGGTCATTTGGTTGTCCTAGCACCATCTTGAATACCAAGGATCAAATTACCAAATTTGCTGAGAAATCGGATGATGGCTTACAGAGTATACAATCTCAGAACTAGAATTGTTGAGGAGTCAGCCAATGTGACTTTCAATGAACACACACCCTGTGTGGCTGGTTCTGGTCCTGATTGGCTCTTTGATCTTGATTTAGTTACCAGCTATTTTAACAAATCTTGTACGACTGTTTCAGGATCTATAGAAAATCTAAACATAGGTGATCCTGATCCAAGATTTGAGCCGAGAAGGCCTTCAAGTAACACATCTTTAGCTCCAATTGGAACTACTTCTGCAAATAAGGTTTCTATCAGCACAACAATGACAGACTCAGCTATTACATCTGGTATGCCTTCAAATTCCAGCTCAAAGGCTCGACAACCAGATAAAGATGCTTTAATTGCAGAAGATAATGATGGTAGTGGAGACAGTGATCAATACTTTCTTGATACTGATAACCACTCCATAGATGACAACATCAATGATGTCATATACTCCTTGGATCAAGTCTCTCTTGATAAGTGTGTTGATGTGGTGGGTGAAACATCTATGCCAGATCTAAATTTGAAGCAACTTGCTGTGATCCCTCAGCTAAGGATCCATAAGTCCCACCCCTCAAAAAACATCATTAGAGATGTTGTCACAGGGGTAAGAACAAGAGTACAAACCCATGAAGCAAATGTTTGTCTTCACTCTTGTTTCTTATCCCAGATAGAGCCAAAAAAAATTTGATAAGGCTCTGACGAATAGTAGTTGGGTTGAAGGTATGCAACATGAGCTGCTTCAATTCAAAAGGCAGAAAGTTTGGAACCTTTGTTCTCTTCCTCATGGGATTACTGCCATTGGAACCAAAATGGGTGTTTCGGAACAAGAAGGATGATAGAGGCATTATCATCAAGAACAAAGCTAGACTAGTTGTTCAAGGGTACACACAAGAAGAAGGGATTGACTACACTGATGTCTTTGCTCTTGTAGCAAGACTGGAAGCTATTAGGATATTCTTGGCATTTGCTGCATCCAAGAACTTCAAGGTCTTTCAACTTGATGTGAAGTGTGGTTTTCTTTATGGAGTGATTGATGAGGACGTGTATGTCAAACAACCACCTGGTTTTGTAGATCCTGATCATCCTGATTATGTCTACAAGCTTGACAAAGCTCTTTATGGACTGCATCAGGCACCGAGGAAGTGGTATGAGACACTATCTGTGTATCTTTGCAAACATAGATACAGGAGAGGTACTATAGATGGAACTCTCTTCATCAAAGGACAGGGAAATGACATATTGCTAGTTCAAGTATATATGGATGACATCATCTTTGGTTCAACTAATCCAAAGCTCTGCAAAGACTTTGAGAAGCTGATGAAAGATAGATTTGAAATGAGTGCCATGGGGGAACTCAATTTCTTTCTGGGAATTCAAGTGAAGCAAGTTGAAGACGGCATCTTCATCAATCAGTCAAAGTATGTTCAGGACATACTCAAGAGGTTCAACATGACTGATTGTAAGATTGCTAAGACACCCATAGCCAGAAACCACTCCCTTGGAACTGATCTTGAGGGGGAGTGTGTAGATGAACATTTATATAGGGCTATGATTGGGTCTCTTATGTATCTTACTGCTAGCAGGCCTGATATTATGTTTGCCACTTGCATCTGTGCAAGATATCAAGCCAACCCTAAGATGTCTCATCTTATCACTGTCAAAAGGATTCTAAGATACCTTAAAGGTGATTCAACACTTGGTCTATGGTATCCTAAAAATCCTAACTTCAATCTGTATGCTTATACAGATAGGGATTATGGTGGTTGCAACATGACTGCAAAGTCTACATTTGGGGGATGTTAGTTTCTTGGTGGAAGGGTTGTCTCATGGCAATGCAAGAAACAATCCTGTGTCTCTGCATCAACTGCTGAAGCTGAATACATTACTGCTACAAGCTGCTGTGCTCAAGTGCTTTGGATTTAGAATTAGATGCTGGACTATGGATTCAACTTCAAGGAGACTCCCATTCACATAGACAACAATAATGCTATCTCAATCACAGAGAATCCTGTGCAGCACTCAAGGACCAAACACATCAATATCAGGTATCATCTAATAAGAGATAATTATTAAAAGGGATTAATTAAACTAGTTAAAGTTCACACTGATGAAGAATATGTTGATCTGTTCACAAAGGCCTTTGATGAACAGAGATTTAAATATCTTGTATCAGCTATTGGGATGATCAACTTTGAGTAGGTATTTCTTAAAGCTAATTCTTATTATTTCTTAAAACATGTGTGTCCTAAGTTGTCTAGTTCATCATTTTCATAAGCTTTTGTTTTCTTTGGATAAAAATCTTTTTTTAACACTTACCTTAGATTTATGAAAGTTTTGATTTTTCGGATGTTCTGTTTTTAACTTTGGAAGAAAATCATGCCTTCAAAACAAATAACTGTCTAAGAGATTTTACCTTCGGAAGAATTTCTGATGCATCTTCCGAAGCTTAAATGATTGTCTAAGACACTTATATGTTTTCAAGGACCTTCCGAAGCAAAATTAACTCTCAAAAGCTTTGTTATTTTGTGCACAAAGCATTCAAGTCTTAATTTCTCTTCCGAAGCAAAATTTTCAAAACTCTCAGGAAATTCTTCTGAAGTCATTTTACCTTCGGAAGCTTTTTCATTAAAACTTCCGAATATAATTTACCTTCGAAAGCTTTTTGACTTCCAAGAAAACTACTTTTTGAGCAAAAGTAAACTAGTTTTTTCAGAGGTGGGACCGACATCAGGATTTCAAAGTTTATCCTTTTTCATTAAACTTTATTTGAAATCCTCTTCACGTATAAACCCAACGGTTTCCCTGCTCTTTCTATCATCTGCTTCTTCCTCCAAACCTAAAACCCCAAAATTTCTCTCTAAAATTTCTTTCCTCTTTCTTTCTTCATCTTTAAGCTACCTCACAATGGCCAACCCACCCACAAAAATGACCCGAACTTTACCATGCAGCTCCACAAGCAACACAACCAGGTTGCTTTTTTATGCTCTGAGAAAGATGCTCATTTCTCAGAGGTTTGTCGTTTCTTAGCTTTGTCCAACTATTTCACCTTCCTAACCATTGATCCTCCACTTTATGAGGATCATCTGCTTGAATTTTGGAAGACCTGCCAAGAGGTCGTAATGGATAGGGAGAAGGCACTATCTGCCACAGTGCAGGGGAGAACAGTCTTCATCACTCCGTCCATCATCAACATGCATCTTCAGCTGGATGATGAAGAAGGTGAGGTGTTCTTTCCCAAAGAAGTTGTCAATCATTCTTTTGAGCAGATGGGGTATGAGGGAGATTTCTCTGTGAAGACCTTTAGGAAAGGGAAGGTCTCACCCTAGTAGAGATTCCTGCTCCATGTGATCATCCACAGCTTATCAAAGAAGCATGGTGGATGGGACCAGATTCTTGAGGATCTCTCCTTCATTATCCATGGAGTGATTCAGGAGATCAAGTCTAGGTATTCGTAATTTGTTTATACTAACTTACTTGCAAACTTAGATTCTTAGAATGTTACATGTTTCCTAGATATGTTCAGTACATTCTTAACTGTGAATTGGGCTCACAGTTAAGGGGAACAGGTAACATTCTTAAACTGGGATAGATGAAGCCCAACATCTTTAAAATTTTAAGAAAGCCCACTGTTGGCTTCTCAGGGGTAGAAACAGCCCTGGTCCTAAAAATATTAGAGCTCATTGCTCAAGGTGACAACCTAGCAGCACCAGCTAGTGTTGAACCCACATCTGCTACTTCCCAACCATATACACAGCCACAAATCACCATCACCGACCAAAGAAAATCCAAAGGTACCTCTGCTCAGACTATTCAGTCTGTGGAGGCCCCCATACACTCACCTATACAGGAGGAAGTGGAAACTAGAGCTCCCACTTCTCCTGAGGAGCAGACCACTCCCATCTCTTCAAGGATCAGTGCTAAGGTTCCTCATACTCAGCCTGATGAGCTCATAAGCCAAACTACCTTAACCCATCACTCTGAGTCTCAACACTCAAGTGATCAACCTTCAAGGGACAGTTACCATCCCCAGCCTTTAGATCTCAACCAACCAATTCCCAACCTTGATTTCTACACTGATGAAGATCTAGGTTTCAGTGAGCACCATGATTCTCTCTTCTTTTCCCCTACTCAAAGAGAGATGAGTGCTTTTGAGGCTCCTACTTCTAGCCCCTATCAGTCACCTATTGCTGAGGTGGACACTTCTGAACCTGTTTAGGATATCCATATGGATGAGGCTCTCACTTTTGAAAGTGATTGCATCATTAAGACCTCAACCATGGCAACTCAGCTCACTATCATCTCAATTGAGACTGCCAGTGGGCAAAGGAAATCCAGCAGCCAAGAACTTAGCTGGTGGTGAGAGAGAGGACTTTGGTCCTATCATCTCATCCCCAATGATTCTTCTGATAAAGATGAGGGGAATTTAAGACTAAAGGTGCACAAACTGTCTAAAACATGCACCTATTTAGTCTCCAAGGTTAGTCACCTTGAATCTCAAGTGACTACCTTGCACAACAGGGTCAATGATCAGCAACTTCAGATTTCATATCTTAAGGAAAAACTAGCTGGGAGACTTTTAAGAAGAGCTCAACCAGGAACACAAGAACCTATGGATGTGATTGACCTAACTCCTGGCTCACCTATGCAAGTGGGTGATGCTACCAAAAAGGGAGTTCTTCAGAGAGAATGGACACTGAGGACTCACCATCCGCACTTGCAACTGTGCATTCTCAGCAACAACCTCAAGTCCAACTGTTTGAGGATGGGATACCAAGGGCTATTTTATCTTCACCATCTTCCAATCATATCATTGGGTGGAGGTATGATAGCAACAGGAGAGCCCTAATCATCATAAAAGTTCAGGGACATCAAGAGATCTTCAATTTTCAGAACCTGAACTATTATGATAGTCTGGATTTAGTCAACATGCCACTTGTTAATCCAAGCCAATCAAGACAAGCTGAAAAGTTGGCACAAAGAATCCAAGACAGGATCACTTCAGTGTTCAGCCTAAGAAGACTGTGGGAATTAGGCAATGTCATCGGTCAACTGGATGTTGAGGAAGACCCTAAGATTAGCTTCATAGGGGAAACCTTGACTAAAGGCCCAGTGACAGAACCTGAGAGCCCAGTCTTATCACCAACAACGGCTGCAGAGATCAATGCCCTTTTTGAGACACCTGCTGGTGAAGGTGCTTCTCAACCTCTCTCTGGCTAGAGCTCAAAAGCTACATCAAGCAATGAAGGCCAAAGCTCTCTCCATCGTGAGTCACAAAGGTCTGTGAATGACAAAGGGAAAAGAAAGATGACATTTGAGGAGATTGAGGAGGAAGAGAGAGAGATGAAAAGGAAGTTGAGGGGAGAAGGTTCCTCTTTTAAGTTTGCAAGACTCATGGAGTCTGCTATCAGGGCTGCCCCCAGACCAGATACTCAGAATGATGAGTTAAGGGCAGTCAGGATAAACTATCTGCATGCATAGAGGCTGAAGCAACCAAAGACTTTCTGCATGCATGTTGCATAAGTACTGAAGAATAATACTATAGAAGTTTCACACATGCAACATAAATATTCTATGTGTAAAATCTTCCGAATCCAAAGATGAAGTCTTCCAAAGCTTTAGAGACAAAGTCTTCCAAAGCTTCAACTCTTGAAGATGGATTTCTTCCGAAGACTTTTAGTAACATGCTTTATCTGATGTACTATTCCATAAAGCTGGACACCTTTCCGCTACACCTCTGAATATCAACCAATCCAAGTTCATAATAATCTTACTTTCACACTTGTTCCCACAAGTATGAGCGACTACGGACATTTTAGAGTAAACATTTTACTCATGGATAAAACATGCTAATTTGGAACATTAATTGAAACATTATAACCAAATAATTTTATTCAAATAATAAAGAGTTCCACATATCCAAATACAAAATGTACAGATCAAATCCAATCACTAGAATATCGAAGTCCCATGGCACAAGTATGACATTCATGCTTTGCCTTTTCAAGGAGCTTCGTGAGAGGATCCGCAATATTTTGATCCGTGTGAACTTTGTGAATACATATCTTTCCCTTTTCAACTTCATCTCGTATGTAGTTGAATCTCCGCTCAATGTGCCTAGTCTTTTGATGAGCACGAGGTTCCTTGATTTGAGCAATCGCACCCTCGTTATCACAAAAGATCTCTAGGGGGTCCTGAACGGAAGGGACAACCCCTAGATCGGCAATGAATTTCTTCAACCATGCAGCTTCTTGAGCTGCCAATGAGGCGGCAACGTATTCTGATTCTGTAGTTGATAGAGCCACCACATCCTGTTTGGAGCTTTTCCAAGAGACCGCTCCTCCATTCAGAATGAAAATATATCCCGATTGCGACCAAGAATCATCACGATCGGTTTGGAAACTCGCATCCGCGTAACCCTTTACAACGAGTTCTTCATCACCAGATCCATAGATTAAGAACATATCTCTTGTCCTCCTTAGGTACTTAAGTATGTTCTTAACAGCCATCCAATGACTGCTTCCAGGATTTTGCTGGTAACGGCTTGTCATGCTTAAGGCGCATGACACGTCTGGTCGAGTGCATATCATCGCATACATGATGGATCCAATAGCAGATGCGTATGGGATAGCCTTCATTTTATCTTGCTCATCCTTTGAGCTAGGACATTGATTCGTACTCAATATCGTTCCTCTTTGAATAGGTACGGTACCTTTCTTAGAGTTTTCCATCTTGAACCTTTTCAAGATTTTATCAATATACGCACTTTGATTAAACCAATCAACCGCCTTGATCTATCCCTATAGTTCTTTATTCCCAGAATATAGGCGGCTTCTCCAAGATCCTTAATGGAAAAACAACTTCCAAGCCAGGTTTTTACACCTCCAAGGTTGGAATGTCATTTCCAAATAGTAGTATGTCATCAACATACAATACTAGGAAAGTTATTGTGCTCCCACTAGCCTTCTTATACACACAAGCCTCATCAGCGTTTTGATGAAGCCAAATTTCTTTATCTCCTCATCAAAACGATGATTCCAGCTTCTCGATGCTTGTTTCAATCCATAGATTGATTTCTTTAACTTGCATACTTTATTAGGATGTTTTGGATCGACAAAACCTTCAGGCTGAACCATATAAACATCTTCCTCAAGATATCCATTTAGGAAGGCGGTTTTGACATCCATTTGCCAAATCTCATAATCATAATGAGCGGTTATGGCAAACAATATCCTTATAGACTTTAGCATCGCAACAGGTGAGAAGGTTTCATCATAATCAACCCTTGAGTTTGAGTGAAACCCTTCGCTACAAGTCTAGCTTTATAAGTATCCAAGTTTCCATGCATATCGGTTTTCTTCTTGAAAACCCACTTACTTCCAACTACCTTGGAATTAAGAGGTGGTACAACAAGTTCCCAAACTTGATTGTCATACATGGATTGCATCTCAACGTTCATGGCCTCAAGCCATTTGTCACAATCCAAATTGGACACTGCATCATGGTATGTGGTTGGCTCATCTGAATCTACCACATAGCATCCATCCATGAAAAATCCGTATCTTTCAGGTGGATTACTAATTCTACCACTTCTACGAACGTTTTGTGTGTATTAATCAACCACTTGATCACCTTCAACATCCTCATGTTGAGTGCTAGTTTCAACCAAATGTGTATCGGGTTTTGGTTCTTGATCCTCCTCAAGATCCACTGTTCTACTGCCAGTTCCTTCCATAAGGAACTTTGCTTCTAAGAACTCACCCTTTCTGGCAACAAACACCTTTTGTTCCAGTGGATCATAGAAATAATATCCCTAGAATCTCTAGGATATCCAATAAAGATACACTTGGTGGATCGGACTTCCAATTTGTTTGGGGTGGGAGTCTTAACATAAGTCTCACAACCCTAGACCTTAAGTATGATAGGGATGGAACTCTTCCATGCCATCTCAAAAGGTGTCCTTTCCACCTTTTTGGTTGGGGCCATATTTAAAATACGGGCCGCGGAGAGCAAAGCAAAACCCCAAAATGATAAAGGTAATGTGCTTCTAGCCATCATAGATCGGACCATATCCAATAAGGTTCGATTCCTCCTTTCAGACACACCATTGTGTTGTGTTGTTCCAGGTGGAGTGAGTTGTGAGACAATCCCACAACTCCTAAGATGATCTTGGAAGGCATCACTTAGGTATTCACCTCCTCTATCGGTACGGAGAACTTTAATTGACTTGTTGAGTTGATTTTCCACCTCATTCTTGAAGATTTTGAACATTTCAAAAGCTTCATCTTTGTGTCTTAATAAGTACACATACCATAGCGACTATAATCGTCGGTAAAGGTAATGAAGTATCTTTCACCATTCCTAGTCATTGGCTTAAAAGGACCACATACATCCGAATGTATGATTCCTAATAAATCTTTTGCCCTTTCGTTAGTTCCACTAAAGGGTGCCTTAGTCATTTTACCTTGTAAACAAGATTCACACACATCAAATGAATCACATTCATTTTTTTTAAAAGACCATTCTTTTGAAGAGTTTGTATACGTTTCTTGTTTATATGACCAAGACGACAATGCAAAGAGAGGAATCACTCAAATCCAACTTGAGTTTTTTGGTGTTAGTATGGTACAATGAACTATTTAAAGCATTTTCATGAACCAATTCATAAATACCATTAATGGGTATAGCTTTAAAATAGAACATATTATTTAAAGAAACATGAATATCATTTTCAATAAAAGATAATACATAATCATAAAGTCTTAATTGGGATACAGAAATAATGTTCCTAGTCAAACTAGGAGCATACAAAACATTCTTCAAAATAACTTCCAAGCCACTTGGAAGTCTTAGGATGTAGTCCCCACGAGCTTGAACTAAGACTTTAGTTCCATTGCCCATGAAGAGGCTAACATCCCCTGTTTGAAGTCCCTACTTCTTGTGAAACCCTGCAACAAATTGCAAATATGAGTTCCACATCCGATATCCAATACCCATGTGTTTGAAGATGTAACATTAAGATCAATATGAATCATGTATATTGTACCTGAGGTCTGCCGGCATCCCTTTGGCTTTCAACTCTTGGAGATGGACAGGACAATTTCTTGCCCAATGTCCAATCTCCCCACACTTGAAGCATGGGTCATTGGTAGCAACCTTTTGCTTCTTCTCTTGTGGTTTGGGTGGTACCCTTACCACCCCTTTCCCTTTCCCCAAGCGGGTCCTTACCCTTAACAACCTTTGCCTTGGGTGCGGGACGAGGCCTTTTATTGTTCCCACCTTCATTGATGGTGAGAACGAGTAAAACCCTTTTACCCATGGCCGCCTCGACCGTTTTGAGCATTGAGTGAAGCTCACCAATGCTTTTGTCCCATGCATTCATGTTGTAGTTCAACACGAATGTCTCGAACTTCTTGGTAAGGCCATTTAGGATCAAATCCGTGGCCAATTCCTTCGAGACGGGACAATTAGCCTCTCGAGGCGGACAATATGACTTTTCATCTTAAGTACATAAGATGAAACAGATTGGTTGTCGTCCATACGACATGCATGGAGTGCTCGAACGTTTCGAAGCGCTCAACCCTTGCTTGCTGTTGGAACGTTTCCTTCAGTTGGGTTATCATGTCGTAAGCTCCGTGATGTTCATATTCCTGTTGGAGATCCGGAGTCATGCTCTCTAGCATGAGACAAGACACTTGGACGGAGTCCTCAGTGTATTTCAGCCAATCGTTATAGGCTCCTCATTATCCTCGGAAGGTTGATCGGGGATTGGGTCGTCTAAAACATATGATCTTTTCTCTTGCTTGAGAACGATTCTCAAGTTTCGATACCAATCAATAAAGTTGTTATGATTTAGACGTTCCTTTTGGAGGATCGCTCGTAATGATTGGTTGGACGCGGATGAGTTATCATGATTTTCATTATTTGTGGCCATCTACAAAATTTAACAAAGATCTATTTTAGTATTTTCGATATTGTTATTTTTAATAATTAATGCCTTTTAAGGTCATTTTTATATTAAAGTCTAGAACCCAACATTACATTTAAATTGTGGTTAGGTAACCTTTATCCCACAATTTAAATTAATAAGGTGGTCAACGTTTGACGATTGCAACCATTTGCAATTTCTAGAAATATGGGATCGACTTGAAACATCATATGTAAAGTCGGCATGTTAATCCCATCAACACCATTTGGAAACCACACCGTAGGTGATCCATTTGACATGGTTTGCAAACCAAGATACCCTACTTACACCTACATGTGAGTTTGCCAAAAATAAGTGGTTAGGTGACCTTTATCCCACAAATAAGGCATTCTCACCTCAAGTCACAAGTTCCCTCAAAATGGTTAGGTGACCTTTATCCCACTAAGAGTTCCCAAGTGACTCAAGTGTTGTGTAAAAGGACGGTGTTGATCTTGTTTGTAAAAAAAGGTTAGAGGTTCCAAAATTCTAGTTTAGAAAACTCTATGTACTTGTATTTGCATGCTTTCAAATACAAGGTACCCTATGGTTCTTTGATTAAAACCTATTTTAATCTTTAAAATCATTAAATCATTTTAATAACCTTTTATTAACTTTTAAGAACCATCAATTTTCAGCTTGTTAAGTTTGTTAATGAGTTTGTTATGAATATCCAAATATCAACCAAACAATCAAACAACAAACAATCAACCAAGCATAAACATAAACAACCATATGTGCATAACCATAGCCCTTATGTTGACAACACTTGTTTGCCATCACAAGTGTTGTCATATGGTCTTTTCCAAGAGAACACATAGAAAGCTTCCAAAAGCCTCCCACTTGAAACCGCATCCAAAATGCTCCATGTTTCTTTCATGACCTTCCTTTGTGCTTCCAATGTGTATGTCTTCATATTACAAGATATAAAGTCCTAATACAAGATATCTAGTAAAATGAAAATACACCTAATCTATTTATTACAACCCAATAATAAATAAATTACATTTGAAACAAAGAACAAACAACAAATAATACAACCCAATTGAATGAATGAATACAACCATCACAAACATCCAAACAATCACAAGGTCAATGGCTAGGTTATGCACTAAAACAAGCATCCATTATATCATCCAAAATATAACTATGAATCCCCTTAAAACCAATGAATTTTCAGCCAACATAAACTGAAAAATTCGGGTTTAGATGTTGTCCAAACGACACAACATATCAACATATATATATCTTTCAAGATTTAATCACAAGCATGTATAATATAATTTTGAAAGTTGGGGATTCAACAAAACAGAAACATAGCAGCCCCAAATCAGCTTATATGAGTTTATTATCATTCTTTAAAACCAATTTTAAAGACAAAACAAGCAAGTCATCCATATAACCGGCTCTTGATGCCATTGAAGGGTTTGCTAGAACACAAAATCTAAGTTTAACCATTTAAACTTTCAGAAAAACGCAGCGGATATAAATATAGCTTTAAAACCCATTTTAAAAGCTGAAAATTTCATGTTCTTAGTGATCTTTTAAGATGTAAAACAAACCCAAATCAAAAGGATCATTATATGTGAATGAACAAGCTATAATATGAGTAAAACTATATATAAAATCACAGCCACAATGAGCTGTGATTACTACCTCTTTGAGCAGCAAGAAAACGACCAAAAGTGAGAGATTTGGGATGCTAAAATCGGCCAAGAACTCAAGTGTAGAGGTCCTCAAGTGTCTATACCCCAAGCCCTTGCAATACACCTTCTTGTTAGGTAGATTATCACCAAGAACACAACAAAGCTTGCTCTTCAAAAACTCCCAAGGAAGCTGCCAGGTTTGAAACTTTTGAGAGAGAAAGAGAGAGGTTTTTGTTGCATGCAATGAGAGTGGGTTGTTGAGAAGTGAAGAGACCTAGACTACTTAATGTGTGTTATGTTCAAGACCAATTTGGTCCAATAGAAATCAAAGGGGGGGGGGGGGGACGGCCAAGGAGGTTTAAATTTGGGTTCCCTCCTTCAAATATCACACATTAAAAGTCTTGTTAACTAGACATACAAATAACAATTTAATTGTATGTACAAGTTATATACAACTTATACAATTAACCATTTAACTTATAAGTTGTAATTTCTCATTATTATTTGGTGTCATCTAACTAATTTAAATAACACTTCAAATAATGTTATTGAACAAAATATCCTAATAAGTTGTTCCCTCTCATATGCATTTATTTAGAAAACCCATTTTCTAAATTGGTGTAAATATTTAATTGCATGATCTTATCATCAATTAAATATATTAATTGGTGTTTGCTAAGCTTGTTATTGGGTATAACCCGACTTGGATCATAACGTACTAACCACATCGATATTCTAAGTGTCTTGGGCACACAGAATCCTTCATGGATCATTGACAGTGGTTGTTCCGGCACATGAAAGGCAATAGGTCACTACTCTAGAACTTTGAAAGGATTGATGGAGGGCCAGTTGCCTTTGGTGGAGATGAAGGTGGTTACATTTCAGGAAGGTGCAAGGTCACAAATGGTAATCTCAGCATTGAAAAGGTAAACTTTGTCAAGGAGCTTGGGTACAATCTTTTGAGTGTATCCCAATTTTGTGATCAGAGTCATTACATGCTCTTTACTAAGCATGAGTGCATTGTTCTCAAGCCCGGGGTGGTCATTCCTTATGAGCATATTCTGCTTAAAGCCCCCAGGAAAGGGGACATGTACAAGATGGATTTGCAAGAAACATCTCCCTCGGGAGAAGTTTCATGTTTTTGTCTAAAGCCAATAATGATGACTCTTTCCTATGGCATAAAATAATGTGCCATGTAAACTTTAAAAACATGAATAAACTGATTAAGAATGATTTGGTAACTGGAATGCCAAAGAAAGAGTTTACAAGTGATGACCATTGTGTTGCATGCCTGAAAGGGAAGCAACATAAGGTATCTCACAAGCCTATGGAAAAGAACTCCATCACTACACCCCTACACTTATTACATATGGATCTCCTTGGCCCCACCAGTGTAATGAGTCTAGGAAGTACCTCATACTGTTTAGTGATCCTAGATGACTTTACAAGATTCACTTGGGTCTTCTTCCTTAGAACTAAGGATGAGACTCCTGAGATTCTAAAAAGTTTCATCTTAAAGATTGAGAATCAATCTGATCCCAAGGTCAAAATCATAAGATGTGATCAGGGAACTGAATTGAAGAACCAAATCCGTGATGCATTATGTGATGAAAAAGGTATTTCAAGACAATACAGTGCTCCAAGGACTCCTCAGCAGAATGGTATTGCTGAGAGGAGCAACAAGACACTGATTGAAGCTGCAAGAACCATGTTTTCTACTCTAAGCTACCCATCACCTTCTGGACAGAGGTAGTCAACACTGCCTACTATGTGCAGAACAGAGTTTTAGTGGTTAAGACTCATGGCAAGACTCCTTATGAACTTTGGCACAAGAGGAAACCTTTCATTGGTTTTCTCAGGTCATTTGGTTGTCCTAGCACCATCTTGAATACCAAGGATCAAATTACCAAATTTGCTGAGAAATCGGATGATGGCTTACAGAGTATACAATCTCAGAACTAGAATTGTTGAGGAGTCAGCCAATGTGACTTTCAATGAACACACACCCTGTGTGGCTGGTTCTGGTCCTGATTGGCTCTTTGATCTTGATTTAGTTACCAGCTATTTTAACAAATCTTGTACGACTGTTTCAGGATCTATAGAAAATCTAAACATAGGTGATCCTGATCCAAGATTTGAGCCGAGAAGGCCTTCAAGTAACACATCTTTAGCTCCAATTGGAACTACTTCTGCAAATAAGGTTTCTATCAGCACAACAATGACAGACTCAGCTATTACATCTGGTATGCCTTCAAATTCCAGCTCAAAGGCTCGACAACCAGATAAAGATGCTTTAATTGCAGAAGATAATGATGGTAGTGGAGACAGTGATCAATACTTTCTTGATACTGATAACCACTCCATAGATGACAACATCAATGATGTCATATACTCCTTGGATCAAGTCTCTCTTGATAAGTGTGTTGATGTGGTGGGTGAAACATCTATGCCAGATCTAAATTTGAAGCAACTTGCTGTGATCCCTCAGCTAAGGATCCATAAGTCCCACCCCTCAAAAAACATCATTAGAGATGTTGTCACAGGGGTAAGAACAAGAGTACAAACCCATGAAGCAAATGTTTGTCTTCACTCTTGTTTCTTATCCCAGATAGAGCCAAAAAAAATTTGATAAGGCTCTGACGAATAGTAGTTGGGTTGAAGGTATGCAACATGAGCTGCTTCAATTCAAAAGGCAGAAAGTTTGGAACCTTTGTTCTCTTCCTCATGGGATTACTGCCATTGGAACCAAAATGGGTGTTTCGGAACAAGAAGGATGATAGAGGCATTATCATCAAGAACAAAGCTAGACTAGTTGTTCAAGGGTACACACAAGAAGAAGGGATTGACTACACTGATGTCTTTGCTCTTGTAGCAAGACTGGAAGCTATTAGGATATTCTTGGCATTTGCTGCATCCAAGAACTTCAAGGTCTTTCAACTTGATGTGAAGTGTGGTTTTCTTTATGGAGTGATTGATGAGGACGTGTATGTCAAACAACCACCTGGTTTTGTAGATCCTGATCATCCTGATTATGTCTACAAGCTTGACAAAGCTCTTTATGGACTGCATCAGGCACCGAGGAAGTGGTATGAGACACTATCTGTGTATCTTTGCAAACATAGATACAGGAGAGGTACTATAGATGGAACTCTCTTCATCAAAGGACAGGGAAATGACATATTGCTAGTTCAAGTATATATGGATGACATCATCTTTGGTTCAACTAATCCAAAGCTCTGCAAAGACTTTGAGAAGCTGATGAAAGATAGATTTGAAATGAGTGCCATGGGGGAACTCAATTTCTTTCTGGGAATTCAAGTGAAGCAAGTTGAAGACGGCATCTTCATCAATCAGTCAAAGTATGTTCAGGACATACTCAAGAGGTTCAACATGACTGATTGTAAGATTGCTAAGACACCCATAGCCAGAAACCACTCCCTTGGAACTGATCTTGAGGGGGAGTGTGTAGATGAACATTTATATAGGGCTATGATTGGGTCTCTTATGTATCTTACTGCTAGCAGGCCTGATATTATGTTTGCCACTTGCATCTGTGCAAGATATCAAGCCAACCCTAAGATGTCTCATCTTATCACTGTCAAAAGGATTCTAAGATACCTTAAAGGTGATTCAACACTTGGTCTATGGTATCCTAAAAATCCTAACTTCAATCTGTATGCTTATACAGATAGGGATTATGGTGGTTGCAACATGACTGCAAAGTCTACATTTGGGGGATGTTAGTTTCTTGGTGGAAGGGTTGTCTCATGGCAATGCAAGAAACAATCCTGTGTCTCTGCATCAACTGCTGAAGCTGAATACATTACTGCTACAAGCTGCTGTGCTCAAGTGCTTTGGATTTAGAATTAGATGCTGGACTATGGATTCAACTTCAAGGAGACTCCCATTCACATAGACAACAATAATGCTATCTCAATCACAGAGAATCCTGTGCAGCACTCAAGGACCAAACACATCAATATCAGGTATCATCTAATAAGAGATAATTATTAAAAGGGATTAATTAAACTAGTTAAAGTTCACACTGATGAAGAATATGTTGATCTGTTCACAAAGGCCTTTGATGAACAGAGATTTAAATATCTTGTATCAGCTATTGGGATGATCAACTTTGAGTAGGTATTTCTTAAAGCTAATTCTTATTATTTCTTAAAACATGTGTGTCCTAAGTTGTCTAGTTCATCATTTTCATAAGCTTTTGTTTTCTTTGGATAAAAATCTTTTTTTAACACTTACCTTAGATTTATGAAAGTTTTGATTTTTCGGATGTTCTGTTTTTAACTTTGGAAGAAAATCATGCCTTCAAAACAAATAACTGTCTAAGAGATTTTACCTTCGGAAGAAATTTCTGATGCATCTTCCGAAGCTTAAATGATTGTCTAAGACACTTATATGTTTTCAAGGACCTTCCGAAGCAAAATTAACTCTCAAAAGCTTTGTTCTTTTGTGCACAAAGCATTCAAGTCTTAATTTCTCTTCCGAAGCAAAATTTTCAAAACTCTCAGGAAATTCTTCTGAAGTCATTTTACCTTCGGAAGCTTTTTCATTAAAACTTCCGAATATAATTTACCTTCGAAAGCTTTTTGACTTCCAAGAAAACTACTTTTTGAGCAAAAGTAAACTAGTTTTTTCAGAGGTGGGACCGACATCAGGATTTCAAAGTTTATCCTTTTTCATTAAACTTTATTTGAAATCCTCTTCACGTATAAACCCAACGGTTTCCCTGCTCTTTCTATCATCTGCTTCTTCCTCCAAACCTAAAACCCCAAAATTTCTCTCTAAAATTTCTTTCCTCTTTCTTTCTTCATCTTTAAGCTACCTCACAATGGCCAACCCACCCACAAAAATGACCCGAACTTTACCATGCAGCTCCACAAGCAACACAACCAGGTTGCTTTTTTATGCTCTGAGAAAGATGCTCATTTCTCAGAGGTTTGTCGTTTCTTAGCTTTGTCCAACTATTTCACCTTCCTAACCATTGATCCTCCACTTTATGAGGATCATCTGCTTGAATTTTGGAAGACCTGCCAAGAGGTCGTAATGGATAGGGAGAAGGCACTATCTGCCACAGTGCAGGGGAGAACAGTCTTCATCACTCCGTCCATCATCAACATGCATCTTCAGCTGGATGATGAAGAAGGTGAGGTGTTCTTTCCCAAAGAAGTTGTCAATCATTCTTTTGAGCAGATGGGGTATGAGGGAGATTTCTCTGTGAAGACCTTTAGGAAAGGGAAGGTCTCACCCTAGTAGAGATTCCTGCTCCATGTGATCATCCACAGCTTATCAAAGAAGCATGGTGGATGGGACCAGATTCTTGAGGATCTCTCCTTCATTATCCATGGAGTGATTCAGGAGATCAAGTCTAGGTATTCGTAATTTGTTTATACTAACTTACTTGCAAACTTAGATTCTTAGAATGTTACATGTTTCCTAGATATGTTCAGTACATTCTTAACTGTGAATTGGGCTCACAGTTAAGGGGAACAGGTAACATTCTTAAACTGGGATAGATGAAGCCCAACATCTTTAAAATTTTAAGAAAGCCCACTGTTGGCTTCTCAGGGGTAGAAACAGCCCTGGTCCTAAAAATATTAGAGCTCATTGCTCAAGGTGACAACCTAGCAGCACCAGCTAGTGTTGAACCCACATCTGCTACTTCCCAACCATATACACAGCCACAAATCACCATCACCGACCAAAGAAAATCCAAAGGTACCTCTGCTCAGACTATTCAGTCTGTGGAGGCCCCCATACACGCACCTATACAGGAGGAAGTGGAAACTAGAGCTCCCACTTCTCCTGAGGAGCAGACCACTCCCATCTCTTCAAGGATCAGTGCTAAGGTTCCTCATACTCAGCCTGATGAGCTCATAAGCCAAACTACCTTAACCCATCACTCTGAGTCTCAACACTCAAGTGATCAACCTTCAAGGGACAGTTACCATCCCCAGCCTTTAGATCTCAACCAACCAATTCCCAACCTTGATTTCTACACTGATGAAGATCTAGGTTTCAGTGAGCACCATGATTCTCTCTTCTTTTCCCCTACTCAAAGAGAGATGAGTGCTTTTGAGGCTCCTACTTCTAGCCCCTATCAGTCACCTATTGCTGAGGTGGACACTTCTGAACCTGTTTAGGATATCCATATGGATGAGGCTCTCACTTTTGAAAGTGATTGCATCATTAAGACCTCAACCATGGCAACTCAGCTCACTATCATCTCAATTGAGATGCCAGTGGGCAAAGGAAATCCAGCAGCCAAGAACTTAGCTGGTGGTGAGAGAGAGGACTTTGGTCCTATCATCTCATCCCCAATGATTCTTCTGATAAAGATGAGGGGAATTTAAGACTAAAGGTGCACAAACTGTCTAAAACATGCACCTATTAGTCTCCAAGGTTAGTCACTTGAATCTCAAGTGACTACCTTGCACAACAGGGTCAATGATCAGCAACTTCAGATTTCATATCTTAAGGAAAAACTAGCTGGGAGACTTTTAAGAAGAGCTCAACCAGGAACACAAGAACCTATGGATGTGATTGACCTAACTCCTGGCTCACCTATGCAAGTGGGTGATGCTACCAAAAAGGGAGTTCTTCAGAGAGAATGGACACTGAGGACTCACCATCCGCACTTGCAACTGTGCATTCTCAGCAACAACCTCAAGTCCAACTGTTTGAGGATGGGATACCAAGGGCTATTTTATCTTCACTATCTTCCAATCATATCATTGGGTGGAGGTATGACAGCAACAGAAGAGCCCTAATCATCATAAAAGTTCAGGGACATCAAGAGATCTTCAATTTTCAGAACCTGAACTATTATGATAGTCTGGATTTAGTCAACATGCCACTTGTTAATCCAAGCCAATCAAGACAAGCTGAAAAGTTGGCACAAAGAATCCAAGACAGGATCACTTCAGTGTTCAGCCTAAGAAGACTATGGGAATTAGGCAATGTCATCGGTCAACTGGATGTTGAGGAAGACCCTAAGATTAGCTTCATAGGGGAAACCTTGACTAAAGACCCAGTGACAGAACCTGAGAGCCCAGTCTTATCACCAACAACGGCTGCAGAGATCAATGCCCTTTTGAGACACCTGCTGGTGAAGGTGCTTCTCAACCTCTCTCTGGCTAGAGCTCAAAAGCTACATCAAGCAATGAAGGCCAAAGCTCTCTCCATCGTGAGTCACAAAGGTCTGTGAATGACAAAGGGAAAAGAAAGATGACATTTGAGGAGATTGAGGAGGAAGAGAGAGAGATGAAAAGGAAGTTGAGGGGAGAAGGTTCCTCTTTTAAGTTTGCAAGACTCATGGAGTCTGCTATCAGGGCTGCCCCCAAACCAGATACTCAGAATGATGAGTTAAGGGCAGTCAGGATAAACTATCTGCATGCATAGAGGCTGAAGCAACCAAAGACTTTCTGCATGCATGTTGCATAAGTACTGAAGAATAATACTATAGAAGTTTCACACATGCAACAGAAATATTCTATGTGTAAAATCTTCCGAAGCAAAGATGAAGTCTTCCAAAGCTTCAGAGACAAAGTCTTCCAAAGCCTCAACTCTTGAAGATGGATTTCTTCCGAAGACTTTTAGTAACATGCTTTATCTGATGTACTATTCCATAAAGCTGGACACCTTTCTGCTACACCTCTGAAATGGTCCATGCTTTTAGTAACTGTACATTGAGGTCTTGAGTGTGTAAACTTTCTACTTCATGTACTTATCCATAAAGCTATGGCATGTCATAGTCACAAAGTCAAAAAGACAATCTGCCTTTTTGACTCTACAATTGATTTGTTTTGAGTCTAGTCAAATGTATCTAGCTGGCTTTCATATTATGGCCGATTGTAGGATGTAGTATAAGTATCTCATGTTCTTGTAACCTTATGGATATGCTTTGTAAGACTTGTAATAGAACATAGAGAAAGCAATATACTGCATTTTTGAAAACCATATACTTGTGTTCTGTCTCTTACATTACTTGTGTTCTTAGTGTCTTTATTGTGGTTAATCCAGTTTACTGCTTGTTTGAGTTTAGTTAATCTCCTCTTTGTGTTGTTGTGTTGTAAGTGAACCCCATTCACCGGTCATGCAGATGATGATGATGATGATGATGATTCGGGTGAAGATGATGAGGGTGATGATGAAGGATAGAGTGCAAAGAAGAAAGGGGACGATGATGACGAAGAAGGTGATGTTGCTACATCAACTTTTACTCAAGGTCAAGAGAGGCATTCTAAGAGAGCTCAAGATCAAGGAGCCTCGTCTTTAGCCCCTCTAGCTGAAAAATTGACCGATCAAAAGAAAAGTAAAGATGAGATGTTTTGTATTTAGAAAACTTTTGTACTTGATTCATATATTACGGTAATGTAATTTATGATTATTTATGTTTATCTATGTTTAAATGTCTTGATTAACTACTATTTATTGATGTGTTAAATGTTTAAATCAAGCAGATAAAACCTCACAGCAAGATGAATATCATATTGCTCGCCTTCAACAAATCAAGTCTTAATTACTATGATTCTTGATTTTCAAGGAATTGTGAGAAGGTCAGTGAGCTACACTCCTGAAGAAGGAGAAATTATACACGATCTGACCGACGAGCAACTTGCTGAGATGGTCAGACTGAATCCTGACGAGCTCGTCAAAGACGCTCCAAAAGTTGATGTTATGAGTGATGATGAGCTAAACGATGTTGATGAAATAGAGATAGAGGATGTCACGTCTAATCACAATCCAGAGTACACTAACCAATAGGTAAATGTGATCCACAACTTGGGTGACACTCTCGGCAGTGCTACATTTGAATAATTGGATGAAATGGAGAAAGAGAAAGATAAGGATGAAAGCCAAGCCCAAACCTCTGATGCAGATGTTGATATAAAGAAGGCTTAATGGGCAGCTTGTTTTGCTGAAATAAGAGCCCAGCGCACAGTTCAAAAGAAAAATGCCTACACCAGACTCTACAAAGTCAAGAAACATCAGAAGATGCCTGGCAAGATCATATCGTGGGCATATTTTGAGGACTTAAACGTTTATGCTGTAAAAAGGAGAAGGGAATAGAGTACTTCAGGTGTCCTCATGATCTGAAGACTCTCCCGGGCTTTGAGCTCAACCTACTGGCATGCTTAAATCCGTTGTATGCTGATCCCAGAAAGATGTAAGGTTGGTTTGTGTTGGATCAAGAAGAAGGCTGGTGCAACCAAAACCAAATCATTTAGAAAAATTTTGGTGCTGCTTACAAAGGCCTTCGAAGCCAAGTGTGGAACTTCTGAATGAAGTAGAGACTTCCGAAGACAAAGTAAAAGTTCCACTTCCGAAGGCAAAGCTCTACTTCCGAAGATAAAGTATTCACGTCTGAAGATGAAGACTCAAAGGAAGAAATCAGAAGACTACTTCTGAAATATGAAGAAAGAAGAAGTTCTCAAGCCTCGAAAGAAGCAGCCTCTTCTGAAGTATAAGTGGCTTCGGAAGTACTTGTTCTTCCGAAGCCATTTCACCTTCGGAAGACACTGCTATGAACTAGGGGACATAAGTATGGTCTCTGACACTCTGCTGCAGAACTCTGATACTACATGGCGTTTTCTCAAAGAGCCATGTAGTTGACCATACTTTATTCCACTGTTCATCTTTTTATGTTAGTATAAGTTTGCAACTTTAGTTGGTGACAAAAGGTAAGTCAGGGACATGTCCTGATTACCATATCTCAGATAAAGTCTTATTTGAGATACCTTAAACTATAGCTTTGTAGTATTTGCTTTAGTTAGAGGATTCTAGCTGATATCAAAGTATATCCGGCTGTAGGTAGTATTATATATAGTTTCTCATTGTAACTCATAAGAACATTCTTGTAAGAGTCTTGTAATATTTTAGTTGAGAAGGAATATATGCAAGTACCTTGAAAATTACTTTTTGTGTTCTGTTATTACTTATTACATTGTTATCAACTCTTAAAGATTCTGCTTTCATCGAGAGTGTTGATTAAGTGAGTTTGAGAGAAAACCAAGTGTTTAGTGACACAATCCTGCAATTGGTATCAGAGCTATTTAGGCTCTTGATTGTGAGATCTAACTCTCCAAATCAACCTGTTTTTCACTCCTCCTAACAATTCTCACAAAAATGGCTCTTAAAAAATCCGAAGTAGAGATGGGAACGATGACTAAAGCTCGCAACATTACTCTTGAAAACTTCAGGTCTTGGAGCAGAAGAATGGAAGGCTTCATCAGATACCAAGATAGCAAAATGTGGAACTCCATTGTCAACGGCCCATATAAACCAAAGGTGGCATCACCTGGTGGAAACGGTGCCATGATAGAAAAAGCCGTTGAAGATTATTATGACGAAGACAGAAAGAAAATGGACATCGACAGCAATGCTATGACTATTCTGATGACTGCAATACCCAACTCCATCATGTGGGGTTTGAGCATTGTAAGTCTCCTAAAGAATTGTTTGATGCACTTGGTCAGATGTATTCAAGCTCCAACGACTCCAAGAAGGACTCATTGAAGTAGCAGTTCGAGAACTTCACTTATATTGATGGAGAGACCCTCAGCCAGCAGTATTTCAGGTGCATGGATCTTATTTCTTCACTTCAGTCTATGAAGATCACTCCTAAACTCAGAGATCTCACAAGAAAGTTCATGAGTGCTCTTCCAAACGAGTGGACATTCTACTGTGTCTCTAGCAAGAGGATAGAGAACTTGAACACTCTTACCATGACTGAACTCTATGGCATCCTTGATGGATACCGGTTGGAGATGGAGAGTAAGAAGGGCCACCAAACAAGCAGACCTCTAAGTCTTCCTACTAGCAACGCTTTAATGGTTGTTAAAGGCTCAGTACCCCCACAACTTTAGCAATACCTAACATATAACCAATAGCCATCCCGCTTTTCTGGACCTTACATCACTTTCCTTAAGACTCCAAGGTCTCAACAGGCTCAGCACAACTCTTTTCAGGATAGCTGTGCCTTTGTCTCAGTAAGTGGGCACACTCGTGATTTTTAATATTGTTTTGATGATCTAGAGTGTTCTAGTCCAGACGATGTAGAGTATGTAGACATCATCCAATAGATGGCTCTTTTAACCTAAAGAGCGAATAAGTTCTTTAAGAGAACTGGAAGGCAATTCCCTCAAAACCCAACTGGCAGCAAGTTTGGGTTTGTCAAGACCAAGGCCAAATGTTACAACTGTAACCAACTTGGCACTTTGCTAGGGAATGCAAGGCTTCGAAATCAAACCCGGGAATGCCACAGGCTCCACACATCCCTCTTCATCAAAGCCCACTGGAAAGTCAACTAAAACAGCTACAATGGCTCAAGAAGTTTACTGGAGCTTTATGGTTCAGGATGTGACTCCTTCTCAAGCTCTCATGGCCGGAACAGATGACAAACATGTATATGAACATCTCCGTACTACTGTCTGTATAGCTAAGGCAAAATTATATCAAGACTACAATAGGGAAATTAAATTAATATTGAGTCTTTAAATATTTTGAAATCTGATTTTAAAAGGGCAGAATCTGACTACCTAAAGAAAATTGAAGAGTTAGAGAAAACTATTTCCTTATTAAAACATGAACACACCAATTACAAGACTCAAATAAAGGATTTAATAATCAAATTGTTTGAGGCTCAAGCCCAGCTTGTCACCGCTGAGGCTCAAGCCAGGAAGTATGCTATTTTTGAGCAAAACTTCCAAGCTATTATTGCATCATCCTCCCACTCCAAAATCTGTTATCAGAACAAAGGAGGTTTAGGGAAAAATGAAATTGCTCCACCACATTCTTATGAGTCCATAAGACAACCTAGATGTGGTACTGAAGAGCAAGAGATCCCAATTGCTGACCCATCTTCACATGAGTTGAAAAATGATGCAACAATTACTAGGCCACCACAGGGAAGGAACAGGTAAATCTACCCACCTCTCCAAGTGAAGATCCAACCCTTACCACCAAAGCCCGCAGAAGTAAAGCTAAAGCTACCAGAAGAACTGCTAAGAAAATGGCTGAGTCTAAGCTCAAGATTAACCCAAAACAAAAGGGTGTCCTTATCTCAGCTAGATTCCAGGTGATAGGTACTTCTAATTCAGGAAAGGATTGTAATACCAGCACTTCTGTCCTACCAAAGGATCAAAAGTTGAAGGGAAAGGTTGCTGACCAAGAAAGAAAGACTAAGAAATAGCATCCTACAAGCTACCAAAAGACCAACATTATATGCATCATGTGTGGTCTACAAAACCACATGGCTAAAGATTGTTACCATAATCTTGCTAGCACACATTATGCAAATAATGTTAGAAAAGGAGTCAGGGAAGGTTTCTCATTTGATCCTTATCAAATGGTCCAAGTGATGAAAACGGGAAAGCTAGTTTCTGAAGCCAGGTTGTCTTTGGATGAAACTCCTTCTTCCGAAGAGAAAATGGCTTCAGAAGCAAAAAAAAACACTTAAAATTCTGAAGAAAAAGAAAATTCCCTTAAAACCATCCTAGAAGAAGACTGCTCGGAAGAAAAGGTCGTGAAAGCTTCTTCCGAAAAGAAAGAAGCTTCGAAAGAATGCCATGCTGCAAAAGCTTCTAGAAGTACATCTTCCCCGATCAACCAAAGGATGGATTGGAAGATCAAGAAAGATGCTGCAGCACAACCCTCTTCTTCAAAGACATCCATTGAACCCCCATGCTTAACTTTTGGTTCAATTATGTCACTATCTTTGGAGGAACCCAAGACCAACAAGGCTTGGGTCTCCAATGAAAACTAATAATCTCATCTTATGTGCAGGGACATCCATATGACAAGAACAACAATGTCTGGATTGTAGACAGTGGATGCTCCAGGCATATGACAGGGAACAGGTCTCTCCTTCAACAGTTTCAACACTATGATGGAGGTCCTGTCCAATTTGGAGGTGATGTCCAATTTGGAGGTGAGGCCGGAGGATATATTTCTGGCAGAGGGAGTATACCAATGGTAAGTTAAAAGTTGACAAAGTTAACTTTGTCAAATAGCTTGAACACAATCGTTAAGTGTTTCTCAGTTCTGTGATCAAAAGCACCAGATGCTTTTCACAGAGCATGAGTGCATTATCCTCATACCAAGGATGATAATTCCTATGGAATTTGTGCTTCTTAGATCTCCCAGGAAAAGGGATATGTACAAGCTAGATATGAACAATGCTTCCCCAATAGGTGAAGTATCATGCTTTCTAACCAAAGCTGATAGTGATGAATCAACACTTTGGCATAAACGTATGTGTCATGCAAATTTTAAGACAATGAATAAATTGGCTAAAAACAACTTGGTACATGGTTTGCGTAAAAAGGAATTTTTCTACAAAGACAACTGTGTTGCATGCCTGAAAGCGAAGCAACACAGGACCTCTCATAAATCCAAAAGTGTTAACTCCATCACTACTCCATTACACTTATTGCACATGGATCTTTTTGGTCCCACAAGTATAATGAGCATTGGAAGGAAATCATACTGCCTTGTGATGGTTGATGCTTTTACAAGATTTATATGGGTATTCTTTTTAAGAACTAAAGATGAAAGTACCGAAACATTAAAATCTTTTATTCTTAAAATAGAAAATCAAATTGATCACAAGGTTAAGATTATTAGAACTGATCAAGGGAATGAGTTTAAGAACTTCGTTCTTGACTCATTCTGTAACTCAAAAGGGATTGCCAGACAATATAGTGCTCCCAGAACTCCTCAACAAAATGGTGTGCTAAGAGGAGGAACGTGACACTTATTGAGGCTACTCGAACTATGTTAGCTGATTCCAAACTACCTCTAACATTCTGGGCAGAGGCAGTCAGCATTGCATGCTATGTGCAGAATAGAGTTCTTGTAGTTAAGCCACATGGAAAAACCCCTTAAGAGCTATGGAACAAGAGGCCACCATTCATGGCTTTCTAAGGTCCTTTGGCAGCAGGTGTACCGTACTTAACACAAAGGACAATTTAGCAAAATTTGTTGAAAAGTCGGATGATGCTATCTTTGTTGGATACTCTTCTAAGCTTACAGAGTATACAACATTAAGAATCAACAATTTGAGGAGTCGTCCAATATAGTTGTTAATGAGCACACTCCTTGTGTTAGGGGGAATGACCCTGATCGTATCTTTGATTTAGAATTGTTTCCAAACTATCCTAAACCTTCTTGTGAGAATGTTTCAGTTGGAACAGGTGGTAAAAATGATGTTGCTACTCATGCTGATCAACTGTTTGAGCTACCCATACCTCTTCTAAGTTCTCCAAGACTTGCAACAAATCCAGGAATAGTGAATCTTCAACCAGTGAATCACTTGTTGATCCTCAAAACTCATCAGGTGATCCAATACAAGACCAAGCTGAGGGAGGTAGCATTTTGAAGGAATAAGTGACTGTTAATGCTACTTCACAGCCAACAATTGATAATGTTTCTCCTTCATTCAATCAGTCGTCATTGAATGAACTTGAAACAACAGCTGGACAAAGTGTTACAGTTCCTGAGCAAAAATATGTCTAATCTGGACTTATCTTTGCAACAGGAAGTGATTCCTCATTTACGGATTCACAATACTAATCCAGCTGAGAACATCATTGGGGATGTCTCTGAAGGTGTGAGAACAAGAGGGCAGACTCATCATGGGAATGTCTGCTTGTACTCGTGCTTCTTATCCCAGATGGTACCCAAGAAGATGGAAGATGCCTCGAAGGATAGTAGCTGAGTTAAATGATGCAAGAGGAGTTGCTTCAATTCAAAAGACAGAAGGTTTGGAACCTATGTCTGCTACCATCTAGTCAAGTACCAATAGGCACTAAATGGGTTTTCAGGAACAAAAGAGATGATAGAGGCTTGATCATCATAAGGCAAGACTAGTAGTTTAAGGATACACTCAAGAGGAAGGAATTGATTGTATTGATGTATTTGCACCTGTTGCAAGACTTGAGGCAATTAGGATCTTCCTTGCTTATGCTGCTTCAAAGAACTTTACTATCTACTAGCTTGATGTCAAGTGTGCCTTTCTATATAGGGAAATAGATAGGGAAGTGGATGTGTGCCAACCTCCAGGATTTGAAGACACATAGCATCCTCACTATGTGTGCCAATTTGATAAAGCTCTATATGGGCTGCACCAAGCACCAAGGCTATGGTATGAGACTTTGTCTTAGTTTCTCCTTAAGAATGGCTACAACAAAGGAACCATTGACAAGACTTATTCATAAGGAAGTCTGGTAAGGACATTTTGCTTGTTCAAGTCTATGTTGATGACATCATATTTGGTTCTTCAAATCACCAAATGTGCAAAGACTTTGAAAGCATTATGAAGAAGAAGTTTGAGATGAGTTCCATGGGAAAAATGGATTTTTTTCCTTGGAATTTAGGTGAAGCAACTGAAGGAAGGATTTTTAATTAATCAATCTAAGTATGTTAATGACATCTTAGAAATATTTGAGATGAAAGATTGCAAGCCAGCCAAGACACCCGTACCCAGAAACCATAATCTTTGTCCTGGCCTTGAGGGGCAGGATACTGATCAACATCAGTATAGGGCGATTATTGGTTCTCTGATGTATCTTACAGCAATAGACCTGATATAAAGTTTGCAACTTGCATCTGTGCAAGATATCAGGCTGCTCCAAAGGTGTCTCACCTAGCTACTGCCACGAGAATCCTCAGATACCTTAAAGGAGCACCTAAACTAGGTCTCTGGTATCCTAGAAACAATGATTTTAATCTCTATGGATACTCTGATAGTGACTATGGTGGCTGCTGTTGATCCATATGTACCTAGTTTACGATCTTAATGTACTATGTCTGTCATGTCCTAAATGTAATGAAACGATCTTAATGTATATGTATGTCATGTCCTAAATGTAATGAAACGATCTTAATGTAATATGTATGTCGTGTCCTAATGTAGTGAAAGGAATGAATTGAATGAAACATATTATGTGGTTGTTGAGAGAGGAAGAGTTGAGGATGAAGTACAGGGCTCAAAAGTCTTCATATGATCAGAACCCATCTCTGTACAACTCAACTCCACAAGACAAAACGTACACATAAACAGTCTGTTAATAGTAAATTTAAGTGAAATCGAGGACCAGTTTTCAGCATACACATCAAGTAGAGATACTCGTATTCAGAATCTACTGTTGTTGGAGAACAAAGTGGGAATTCATAATAAACCCCGAAGCTTATTACGTTAGACGACTACCCATAATGGAAGCAACGTTTCGAAATCTACTTAAATGGAGTAGATACAAATTTGTGGGAGGATTAGAATCGGGGTACAGAGTACCCATGCCTGTTGGAGCTGACGGTGTCTAACATACATTAAGTGGCATGTCTGATGCACAAAAGGTAAACCACAATGGTGAGAAGAAAGTCTACGCTTTGCTTACTCAGTCTATTCTGAAAGACATCTTCCATCAGTACTCAGAATATACTCAAGCAAAGAAACTATGGGATGCGTTGGAGAAGAAGTATGACGAAAATGCCTCACTCAAGGCCATTAAGGCCAAAGCTTTGAAGAAGGAGTTTGACAACTTCTCTTCAATGGGAAAGGAAGGCCTAGACTATGTGATCGACAGATTCTACCACTTGATGAGTGAGATGCACACTCATGGAGTTACTACGTCGATGGAGGATAAGGTATCCAACTTTGCAGATGGATTACCAGAGTAATGGGCTTCCTTCATTTCTAATCTTAGATAGAATGGGATGCTCTCGAAGTTAGACATAAATGACTTCATTCTGAAACTGAGAGAGGAGGAGCTTAGGATGAAGTATAGAGCTCAAAAGGCAAACTATGACCAGAATCCTGCGCTTTACAACGTGACTCCTCCGGTCAAGACATCTGGAGCACCACTCCAGACTGCCTTCGTCTCAAGCTCCGCAAGTCTAGCACAAGTATCTACTTCAGGGACTGAAACGTCAGGACCGTCTGGTACCCAGTATATTATACCTGAAGCCAATGCAGCAAAATTGAAGACCAATAACTTTGGTAACGTGACTGTTGAGGTGGCCAGAGAACACATGGACCTCCTAGCTGCTGTAGTCCACTCCTATGATGGACTAATTGTTGGAATGATAGGAAATTGCAACCTGGCAGATGAGGATTATGAACAGGTGGATGAGATGGAGTTGGAACGAATGGATATTATGTGGGCCTTGGCAAGTGCTGTCCGACGAGCTAAGAAGTTTGTCAAAAAGACCGGACAGAACTTGGTTGCAACCAAGGACACGACCTTTGGCTTCGACAAGTCAAAGGTAACCTGTTTCAACTGTGGAGAGAAGGGGCACTTCAAACGGGAGTGTGTGAAGCCAAAGAAGACTGGTAATGGCAATCCTTTCTCATCCTTCAATCATCAAGACAAAGCCACATCTAGTAGTTCTACTTCATCAAGCAAGGATCCTAAAGCCTTGACTGCAAAAGAGGATGAAGGAAAGGACTGGAGCTTTCGGTTCGCCTCACCAGGAGAGACCAACATAGCTAGTGTGGATGACATAAATGACGATTCCGCCAGTGAGGGAGATATAGCAGTAGAGCTCGTGATGTCAAATTCTGAAGACACTGCACCGGTGGTCATACACCTGCCTGAAGAAGAACAATCTACATCACAGTCAGAATCACTTGAACCAGAGATGACAAATTCTGCACATATGGTTGATTCTTCTTCAACATCTCAGGTAAGTACTACTGACCAGTTATTCAATAATCATGCTGGTTCTGATTGTAATAAGTTTAGGAAAGCATGGATTTAAAATTTTCTAGGTTATTAGATCATAATGATAGCTTAGTAAGGATCTGGAACTGTGCACTGAAGCTAATAGAGTTTTAAAACAGAATGAGCATGGTTACAAGGAAAAGATAGACCTTTTGAACAAACAGCTTATCTCAACTCCCTAGAGGACACTAGGTACTATCTTAACTCCTTAGAGGTAACTAAGAAGCAGAAAGCAGGTTTAGAAGTAGAAGTCAACTCCTTAAAACAAAAAATTGCACAGTTGGACAAGCTCATCTCATATTGTCTAACACTTAGTGAGAGAGAGAAACAACAGGGAGGGATTGGGATACAAATTGGTTCTACCACCACCTGAGACCTTGATGAACACCAAATGTAAACCAATTAATAATAACCCCATCAAGGATCATGTGGTGACCACTCCTCTTGTTAGTGACCCAGATACCACAAGTAAATCAATTACATCTGGCACTAAACAAAAGGAGTCCACTTCAAAGGCAAAAGGAAAAATGCCTTGTGTTAACCTGGAAAAAGAGTTTGAAAAGGTTAATTTAAAGTTAGGTTCAAGCAAAGTCAAATCAGAACCTAAAAAGACTATTAAACCTAATCAATCACACACATCATGTCAAAGTCCAGGTTAACAAGAAATAAAAGATGTAAACCAGGTAAAACAATTAAGTTTGTAAAACCTGACCATACATCTAGCAAAGAAGTGTCTTAATCTAAACAAAATAAGGTCAATCGTGTGTACCTACATCTCCACAAAAACATTTAAATCGTAAAGTTGAAAGCATATCCTGCTACAATTGTGGAGAGTACGGTCACATTGCATCTCATTGTCCTTATTATCAGACACCGAGGAGGAAAGTTGAACTTCCAAGATCTTTTAAGAGGAACTCAGTGACGCCTCCTAAAATGAAAAGTGAACCCAAAGTTCAATCCATTAGCCAGTCGTCTTTTTATCACAAACAGGCCTTACACAAAGCTAGTCTATGGAAAGAAAAATCCACCTCAGCGTTTGAAAATGAGAACAAACAGACATCTGAGCTTCCCTCAACCTCAAATGGTCAATGGGTTGAGTTTATGTTATGTGATGCCTCGGGAAACCCAAGCCAGTGAAGGCTTGGGTTCCTAACATGAACTAATGTTTTCAATGAATGTGTAGGGTGTTTGGTATAGTGCTGAGACTAACAAATGGATTGTAGATAGCGGAGCATCCAGGCACATGACGAGGAACAGAGCTCCCTTATCAAATGTCAGACAAATCAAAGGAGGGCATGTTTCATTTGCTGGAAGCAAAGGAGGGTACATCACAGCCCAAGGAGAAGTGGGAAATCAGAAAGTTAAGTTTGACAAGGTAAATTATGTCCAACAATTATAGAATAACTTAATTTCTGTTTCTCAAATATGTGATAAAGGCTTCAAAGTAGTCTTTGACAACAAGAAGTGCTACGTTTGGAAGAAGGACTATGTGATCCCGGAGGACCAAATTCTAATGACAGCTTTAAGATATAATGATCTTTATGTTTTGAATCTTTCGAAGGCCTCTACAACGGATTGTGAAGTTCAATGCTTCTTATCCAAAGCTACTGAGAAGGATTCCATCTCCTGGCATAGGAGAATAGGACACATAAATCCAAGGAAGATGAATCACTTGATCCAGAACGATCTAGTGAGGGGAGTGAACGTCAAAAACTTCCAACTCCCGAATTTTTGTGTTGCGTGCAAGAAGGGCAAGCAGACAAAGAAGCCTCATAAGGAAAAGAAAGTTCATTCCATAGAACTACCTCTTGAGCTTCTTCACATGGATCTGTTTGGTCCAGTCAGTACAAGAAGCATCGCAGGCGACTTGTACTGCTACGTAGTTACGGATGACTACTCAAGATTATCTTGGGTATGTTTCTGAAGTCCAAATCAGAAACATTTGAATCCTTCAAGGAATTAGTAACTACACTGGAATCCCTATACAAGCTGAAAGTATGACAAGTGCGCTCAGACAACGGAACCAAGTTCAAGAATCAGTGGATGGAGGCCTACTGCAAGGAAAAGGGAATTGTGCATCAATTTACCTCTACCTACACTCCTCAGATGAATGGTGTTGCTGAATGGAAGAATCGCAGCTTGATAGAGACTGTACGGACTATGCTAGCAGACTCGAAACTGCCTATTCAATTCTGGCATGAGGCAGTTGCAAATGCATGTTATACGCTCAATCGAGTTCTGGTAGTTAAACGCCATGGAAAAACATGCTATGAGTTACTACAATGACGTAAACCTAACTTAGAGTATCTTGAGCCATTTGGCGCTCCATGCACCCTGCTGAAGAAGACTCAGGAGGGAAAATTCAGCAAGAAGGTAGATGAAGGGATCTTTCTAGGATACAACATACCAAACAAGAGAGTTTACAACAACTCAACAGGTCAAGTAGAGGTGTGGTGTAAAGTTGATGTTCAGAGATACACCACACCACCTGCTGGAATAGGCCCTGCTTACTTCTTTGACTATGATGGATTCTTCAAGTCCTTCAACATACCTTTCTCCACTTCCGAAGACGAGTTGGCAAAGAAGATGATGTACGATGTGTTGAACACACCGTCTCAAGATTCAACACCATCCGGTTCACAAAGTCAATCATCTACCAACTCAGCGGGAGCACTTGATGTGAGTGACTCTTCCTCTGATGAAGAAAATGTGGAAAATGATCAGAACAACCAGGATGAACAGTTCTGACTACCACAAGTCCACAAGCATCTGACAGTGATGCTTCTGAGCCTTCTGAACCTCAGACTCCTATAGCCTTAGATCCAGAACCAAATGTTCACAATTTTGATTCTGAGGTGGTTGTTCCAACAACTCCCGGCTCATGTCTAAACATCTATCATCCTTTGGATAATGTCATAGGTGATGTGAGATCAGGAGTTCAGACCAGAAATCAGTTGTATTCAGCTGATTATGCCTCTGTGATGGAAAAGGGATACCTTCATGACGGTGCCTATTGTTTCTTTGTGTCTCAGTTTGAGCCAAAGTATGTTAGTGAAGCCCTGAATGATGAGGCATGGGTGAGTGTCATGCAAGAAGAACTTCTTCAGTTCAAGAAGTTAGGTGTATGGACTCTAGTGGATAGACCTAAAGGTGCTAATGTCATTGGCACCAAATGGGTCTCGAAATGCAAGAAAGATGATCAAGGAGTGATCATCAAAAACAAGGCTCGGCTTGTTGTTCAGGGATTACGACAAGTTGAGGGTATTGACTACGATGAAGTGTTTGCACCCGTGGCAAGAATGGAAGCAATCCGCATCTTCCTTGCCTATGCATCGTATATGAAGATCAAAGTATATCAACTAGATGTGAAGAGTGTGTTCCTTCATGGTGAGATCCGAGAAATAGTGTATGTCAGTCAACCGAGGGATTTGAGGATCCATATCATCCGAACAAAGTTTACAAACTTGACAAGGCGCTATACGGGCTTCATCAAGCTCCAAGGGCCTGTTATGAGAAACTCTCGACACATCTTGTGAAACATGGTTTTTGTAGGGGAGTCATTGATTGCACCCTGTTTATCAAAGAAAAAGATGGGGATTTACTGCTGGTACAAATCTATATCGATGACATAATCTTCGGTTCCAAGAACAAAGAATTATGTAAAGAGTTTGAGGCAGTAATGAAGGCGGAGTTTGAGATGAGTGTAATGGGAGAGATGAAATTCTTTCTTGGGTTACAGGTGGATCAGACACCAAATGGGATTTTCCTACATTAGACTAAGTATGTAGGTGATATTCTTAGTCGGTTTGACATGGAGAATGCTTCTACAGCTGGAACTCCACTTGCTACAAACCATGATGTAGCACCCGACGAGAATGGTGATCTGGTGGATGCCATTACGCACCGAGGGATGATTGGATCTCTCATGTATCTCACTGCCTCACGACCTGATATCATGTATGCTACATGTTTATGTTCACGATATTAGGCAAAGCCTAAAGTGAACCATCTTATTAGGGTCAAAAGGATTTTTCGTTATCTAAATGGTACACCCTCACTTGGGTTGTGGTATCCTTATGATGATGACTTTGAGCTTACTGCATATAGTGACTCGGATTATGGAGGCTGCAAGATGAACTACAAGTCTACATCAGCAGGGTGTCAGTTCTTTGGGAAAAGATTAGTAACCTGGCAGTGTAAGAAACAGACCTTGGTTGCATTGTCAACCTGTGAAGCTGAATACATTGCTGCTGCAAGTTGCTGTTCACAAAACATATGGATTCAACAGCAAATGCGAGATTACGGTTTGAAATTCTCTTCTACTCCTATCTTTGCTGATAACTCTACTGCTATTGCAGTCACCAAAAGCCCGGTCCAACATCCTAAGACCAAACACATCGGGATTAAATATCACTTTATACGTGATTGCTTTGAAAAAAACTTAATCGATGTGGTAAAAATTAACACAGATTTTCAACGCACTGACCTCTATACAAAGGCTTTTGACAAACCACGTTTTCTATATCTGTTAGAGGTCAACGACGTTAAAAAGAAAAATGAGGTCATTCCTGAAGATGACCATGTGTAGTCCGATGTGTCATGTAAATTTATTTTTATTTTTATTTTAATTTTCAATTATTAATTTATTTGCTTAATTTTACATTGGTTAATTAAAATTGGTCTTATTGTCTTGCCTATTAAAATCCTAAAACGCTAATCCATTACGGTTTTAAAATTTTAGGGGGAGAATAGGTTTAGACAGTATAAAAAAAGAAAAAAAACGAGGGAGAAGGAGAGGTAGCTGATAAAAATAAGATCGTATGTGTGATACCGATTCAATCTTTGGAAAATGATAGTACATAGGAGCAAACCATTTGGGACATTAAAATTTAAATTGAAAATGATGCAAAGCTCAAGTATAAGTCTGTGTAGTCTAAGCAAAATAAAAGGAAATATGATAGATAAACTAGCTACTACTAAGGTAACACAAAGAAAGTAGACCTAGAGGTTGCTAGACCACAGATGATATGTTGGTAGATTCAACACAATAGATGACTAGACCTTTTTGGTGATCTCAAGATTAAACTAAAAATGTTTGACTAGCTATGGGTAACACCTTATCCCTGGTTAACACAATCAACAAGATTCCAATAAGGGGTGACGAGCAAAATAAACGCCACGAATATGTGCATAAGACCAAAGCTTGAGCAAAAGCACATAAAATGCAAATGCAATCAAACTAATAACTAATGTTGTTGGTGAGATCTGTGCAAAAAGAATGAAATTGCTCAAACAAGAAGATAGGTTATGTGCCTCTCTACTATGCGGTGGCACTGACCTGAGGATAAGCATAACCTATATATTCTAGAATTCATTGTTGTTTGCTGCCTCTCTGCTGTGCGGTGGCACTGACCTGAGGCTTGGCTTCTCTTTGAAAGTTCTATGAATAGTTTCTTCTTGAATACTACCCTGAGACCGCTCAAAAATCTCTTGAGGAAAGTTGATTACCATATAAGTGTGGGATCCACAAATGCTTATTGAAATAAACAAACCTTAAACCATCACCAATGTGTGTTGAAAGTCTGTGTATGGATTTAAGATAAAAAATATACAGACAATTATTATGGCTACAATTCTTGAAAGTTCAAATTAGTGTGGGGACCTTATGGTACTAGTATGATTTCCTAAATTTGCTAAATGACTCTAGATGCAAAACAAGAATAGAGCATCAAAAGTTTTTGATAACCTATCCCGAACGATTTGAATATCCTGTATGATTCCAAACTGAATTGGTCATGTATGATTTAGATGAATTGAAGCTGCCTTTTCTACATATATAATTTCATAGATTTATATCTTAGGACTTAACCCTCTCAAAAACACAAAAACATCTCTTAGTTTTAATTTTTAGTTTTTATTTCTTTTATTTTTGCATAAAGTTTGTCAATTTCAGTTTGTTTAATATCGGACTATGTCATGGAAGTTGATAAGGAACCTTATCACCTAAACGGTCACGTCTGTGGTGACCACACGTGCTTTAAAATAAAAAATAGGTCACGTCTGAGGTGACAAAGTATTTTAAAAGGACCACGTCTGAGGTGGTCAAAAGTTTTTCAAGTTAAAATGATCATATCTGAGATGATCAAATGCTCATAATGTTTAATAAAAAGACAAAAGTGTGGAATGGTCTTAAAGTCAAATTCATGAGTCTGACCCATTCGCACGAATAGACCATGAGTATGGACCAATCATACGAATGGACCATACTCATGCACTAAACAACCGAATGAACATGAGTATGAACCATTCAGGCGAATGGATTATCAGAATGAGCCAGTCGACTGAATGGAGGAGTGCGAATGAGTCAGTCGCCCGACTGAAACCCAGTCGACCGACTAAAGGAAAATCGACTAAGCCAATCGCACGACTGAGGTCCATTCGCCCGAATGAATAGAGCGAATGGGTCCAGTCGGCCGATTGCACTCAGATTCAGTATAAATAGGGCACAGTCGATCGCATTCGACTCATCACCCCCTAATCGCCCTTAATTCGCACACACTACCATTACTCTGCCCAAATTTCATTAGATCAAGATTTCTGACTCTTATTGATATACTGACGATTGTAGATTGATATACAGGTACAATGTCATGATATCTCACTGAAATCTGACGAAATGGTGCCCTAACTTTAAGATTCTCGACTCAAACAAGAACGGACACTAAATGAGCTAATGACCTACTTAAACCAAGTAAAATGTTAAAATTGAAGGTCTTAGGTTATTAGATATATGATTGTGAGTCTAAAGAGCTATTACACCACATTTAATTTCTAGAATTGATTAAGATTCAAATCTCAATCGGTCGAACAGTGGGTCATGCGACAAGTCATCAGGTTGAACACCAATCGCACGATTGAGCTGGTCGAATGGCTCAATCGCCTGAATGGACCATACGAATGAGCTCAATCGGCCGACTGAACCAATCGTAGGCTTAGTCAACCGACTGAACTCAGTCGCCTGTTCAATCACCCGACTGAATCCAGTCGCATGACAGGACAAACAACTTAATACAGTCGCATGGTTCAATCGCATGAATAAACCAGGATGAATTCATCCAAGTTAATTAAGACTGGCTTGTATTATGTGGTATCTAATGTCTATGTGTCTTGTGTTATAGATCGATGGCTGATAGATGGTCTATCAACCCCAAGCACAACATTTGTGCTCACCTGGACTCCATAACTCGGAATGGTGCCGAGGTTGCAGAGATTATCGCTTTTCTCAAGCGATCAAGGATCCACAAGGCCATTTCTACACCATGCACTCCCTACAGGTCTATACAACAGGCCTTCTAGGATATTGCATCTGTTGATCGATCACGTGAGCCGTACAGCATACGGAGTTCTATTTGTGGCATGGATATAGAGATTACCACTGCATACATTCAGCGGGTACTTGAGTTGGGAGACGATACTGATCACCCTACCAGACTTCACCCACTGACGGTGAGAGGGTGTTTCATGAGGATTAAGTACTCTAGGGACATAAACGCAGGTGTGCTAAACAAGAGCAACTGTGCCCCCAGTATAAGTACTTGGCACACGTCATCCTGAATTGCATAGCTTCACGAAGGGGTGGGTTTGATGACTTCTCAGACCAGATACAAAATGCCTACGTGGCACTGGTGCTGAACCACCCCTTCAGCTTTTCGAGCATGATCTCTCTTCCTTATAGAGAACTTGGAGGCGAAAGGCAAATAGGGTTTCTTCATCTACCCTAGGTTCTTATAGATGATTTTTGACGAGAAGCTGCCCTCGCTGCCAAAGGAGAGCCACGACGCTGTGGCTTTAGAGATTATGGATGATACGACATTGGGTTGTATGAGGGTTTACCGGGGAAAGCAGGTCAAGCCCCCGGTAAAGAGACTTATAGGCCATCTGGCCAAGGTGGACTACGTGGCGCTGGGGAGACGTAAGTCGTGTCACGTAGATAGTGATTCAGAGGTCGAGCAGTTACAGCTCCAGGAGGATGACTCCAACGACGATGACAGCGGTGACGGTAGAGATGCATGTCCCACTCAACCAAGGGCCCCCACTGTCGATATAGCATCTCCGGCATCTACCCATGATGGAGCAGAGGCTGCAGGATTCCATCAGGACTTCATACCTGATGAGGAGGAGGATACAGATGAGGAGCCACTAACTTGGACTGTTGGCAGTAAAGTGGTTGCCACAGAACGAGGGCTCCGGGCGGTTGGTGAACGCCCGGCAGATCGGGAGAGACTGACATGGATCCGACCTTTGCTCCCGATCAGCCAAGCCGTGTTCAAGGGGGAGCATCCACCTTGAAAGGATCGAGGAAGAATAGGATGGGTCAACCCCACGGCCTGAAGAAGAAGAAGAAAAAGAAAAGACTGACCTTCATAACCACCACCACTACCACCACTCCACCTACCACCACCACTCCGTCCACTACCACCACTCCACCTACCTCCACTACCACCACTCCACCTACCACCACTACTACCACACCCATACCACCACCACCTTCATCTATATTACCCCAATCTTCACCACTGCCACCACCACTACCCATCCACTGCACCATCATCCTCCTCTCCATATACATCTGGATCACCACTACCTCCCTTTGGGGTAGAGGAACAGCTGTCAGCGCTGAACCGTATGGTGATGCGTCTGTTAGCGGCCGATGATGAGAAAACTGCACAGATTCGTCAGTTAGTAGATCTTACTGCTGCACAATCTCAACAGATTTCTCAGCAGGCTTGACTGATTGATCAGCAGGCTCAGCAAATGTCTCAGCTCCAGGAGCAACATGCCAAGAAGATTGAGGAGCTGGAGGCTACAAACAAGACTATCTTGCTAAAGCTCAAAGGATCCAAAGAAGAGCATTGAAGATAGGAGAAGGTGACGAAGATGATGATAATGATGATGAGAGTGATGATGATGATGATGGTGATGATCACGAGGGTGATGCTGATGCAGATGTGGATGATGATGAAGACGATTCTTCTGTTGCGGGTGCTACATCTGTGAGCGAACAGAGGACCAAAAGGACTCAAGATCAGAGGATACATGATAAGAGTAATATTTAGTTATTTACTGTATTCAAATCATATGTATTCGAATCTTGTATCTCACTATCTTAATGAATATTTATATATTTAATTGTGGTATTTCTGTCTTGATTATTAACTAATGATTGTTGTGTTACATGTATAAATCAAGCAGATCCAAACTTTCAGAGGGATGAACATGATGTTGCTCCCCTCCAACAGACCAAGACTCAGCTCACGATGATTCTTGATATGCAGGGTACTATTAGGAGATCGCTGATGTATACTCCTGAAGAAGGAGAGATCATTCACAATCTCATTGACGAGCAAATTGCAGAAATGTTCAAGCTTAATCCCGATGAGATAGTCAAGGACGCTCCAACTTTTATAGAATCCAGTGACGACGAGCTGAACGACATTGATGAAATAGAGATCGAGGATGCCACTGCAGAACAGTATCCCGAGTACGCTGACAAAGAGGGAAATGCGGTCCCCAATTTGGGTGACTCCCTGGTCGGTGATACATTTGAGATACTAGATAAGATGGAGCAAGTGTCCAAGAAGGTTGAAGAACAAGCCCAAGCATCAAACTTTGATGTTAATATCAGAAAGGCTGAATGGGCTGCTTGCTTTGAGGAGATCCGAGCCCAACATGCTGCTCCTAAATAGAATGTCTACACCAAGCTATACAATGTGAAGAAACATCACAAGGTGTCAGGCAAGATTATCGTGTGGGCACATTTTGATGATGTTAATGTATACGCGGTGAAGAGAGAGAAAGCTATTGAGTACTTTAGATTCCCGCATGATCTAAAGTCTCTACCTGGTTTTGAGCTCAACCAGCTGACTAAACTAAAGTTGTTATATGCTGACCCGAGAAAGATGTCAGGCTGGTTTGAGGTTGCTTTGAAGAAAGAGTGCCACACCAGGTGGGTCAACTTCAAACCTCAGCAACCTACGAGGTATATCCAACGTTCTGAAGTTGATCCCATAACTGGAAAGCCAAAGATAGTGCTGAAGTGGAATCCTCCGCGAACAATGTTAAAGATCCCTCCACGGGAGATGCCACAGGACTTCACTCCTCACGTCAAATGGTGGTACTATGATTGGAGTACAGGGGAAGTTGTCATAGTTCTGAACAAAGAGGGAAGAATGGATACTATCAGGGTATTCGACCCGATATGGCTTACCAACTTGTCAGCTGACGACGTCTACACTCTATACAAGTGGCCACTGTTCTATGACACGCAGGATATAGTACAAGCCCTCCAATTCCAAAATGTGATACGACTCTGCTTTGCATTTGAAATACATGCAGGAGTCACAAAAGAGGAGAAGTACAAGAAGTATGAGGAGGTTATGAAGAAGGTAAGACGATAGATAGATCTAGGTCCAAGGGGGAGTTTGCTGATACATATGTACCTAGATTTGGATCTTAATGTAAATGTCTTGAATGTCTTACACTTATGTAATGCTTGGGTACTTAATGAAATGAGAATGTTTGGTTGTGATTTATAATGTTTAATATTTCATTAATGAGTTGTGTAATGCATATTGACTAGATTATATAGGTTTGTGATTGTTTGAATTGATATGCATAATGTTATAATAATGAATACATTCAAACTTTGTTAAGTGAAGTTCTCATGCATCCGACTAGATCATGCGTCCTAACAGTGGTCATGTGTCCGAATGGCCATGCGCCTAAATAGTCCATACTCCTAAACAACTTCATGCGACTGACTCAGTCACACGACTGAACACTCAGTCATGCGAATGGATCAACCGCATGGCTCAATCGCACGAATGAACCATGCTAATGGTTTAGTTGCCCGAATGAGCAACCCTAACCTATAAATACCACCTAATTCGTGGAAAAACGAAAGCATGATACACACTTCGACTCCAGACGTACCCTAGCCGTCCAGAGACCTCTAAGATCATACTCCAAGTTCATAGATCGCACTAGATCGATTCTTAATGTTAGATTCAATACATAACTGTTTCTATGTGCATTCTCGCAGATTGGATCGCCAATTAAATAGGATTCCACACTATTTGGTTTGGTATACACGTTAATCAGTTAGTACATCATCCGTACATGATCCCTAACATCTCGAACCTTTGCTTCCATTGTGGATAATCATCTAACGTTATGAGCTTAGGAGGCTTATTGTGATTCCCCACTTCATTTTCCTGAAGCAATAGATTCTAGATCCGTGAATCTCTACCTGTAGTGAACGCTAAATACTGATCTTCCATTTCTATTTACTTTGGTTTTGAGAACAAAACTATTGTACTTGTGTGAATGAAAGAATGTGATTGGGCTATTCGTGCTATTGAAGAATGTGGATGGTTCAATCATGCGACTGAACAAATGCGGATGGTGCAATCGTGCGAATGGACAGGTGTGGATGAACAATGCGAATGATGATCTTCAGTCGTATGAATGGATGAACGACTGGGCCAATCATGTGTATGAGAGATGCGAATGGGTTCAGTTGTGCGATTGGGTCAATCGTGCGACTGAAGTCTGCTTTTTTTTTTTGCAAAAACGAAGGTTTTGAACACTTTGACGCAAAAACACGAATTTCTCACTACCCTGGAGACGTTGAAAACACTGTTTGACACAAAAAGATTGAGTTTTTGAGTGAAAAACACAATTTTTATATCAAAATCAATTGAATCACACGTAAATCAAGAGCCAAGGCCCTGATACCACTTTTTAGGACCGTTTAGGTACGGAGTACTAACTGATTTACGTGTATACCAAACCAAATAATGTGGAATCCTATTTGATTGGCGATCCAATCAGTGAGAACACAAGTATAATCAATCTAAGAATGAATCAAAACATTAAGAAGGATTGTAAGATGATTAACTGCAATTTATGAACTTGGAACAGGTGTTCTTAGGTCTCTGGACGGCTAAGGTACGATTTAGTGCGTAGGGATACGAATTGCTACATTTTTCCACGAATTAGGTGGTATTTATAGGTTAAGGTTTTCCATTGGTGCGACTGAACCATTTGCATGGTTCAGTCGTACAACTGAAGCATGCGGTTGATCCATTCGCACGACTGAAGGTCCAGTCGTGCGACTGAGTCAATCTCATGTCATAATCATGCGACTAATCCAGTCTCCTGGTTCAGTCGTGCGACTGGTTCATTAGCATGAAGTATTCATGTGTATGGTCCATTATCATGGTCCATTCGCATGAGAACTTCACACCATTAAGTTAAAGCATGTTTCTCAATCATTATTTACTATGTAAACAACCAAAAATGTATATAGTTAGTTCAATATGCGTTATCACACAATAAACAATGAAATATTAAACAGTATAAGCATCACAAACACATTGCATTTCATTCATACCCATTCTGTTTCATATACGTAAGACATGAAAGGCATTTTTACATTTGAGTTCCTAAACTAGGTACACATGTATCTACAGGGTATCCACCAACTTCTCTGGAAGGTACATTTCTCTACCTCCTAGTATGACTGAGCACATCGCTCCTGGTGACATCCCTGTTCACCCCACAAGAGATGAACCCACACCAGCAACTGCAAGCATAATGCCAACACTACCTTCTCCTCCCATCACCATTACCTACACAAGACGCCCCAAATGAACCCTTGTTCAATCTACTCTAATTGAACAAGCTCCTCCTGCTCAACCTAAAAAGGCTAGGGTGGAACAATGGGCTCCCACTTAGTTTGAGGTCTCACCTTCCTTCACCATTGACCTCAATATGGGTCTTGAGTCTCCTCAGCCTCAAACCCATGAGCCCATTACCCTATCTGAAAGCCCTCAGAGTGAGTCTTTACACTCCTCTAAGCAGCCAATAAGGGGCAGCCCAATCAGAGGCTCAATGCCTGTAGACATTGACCAAGGTCACAGGTCAGTAGGTTTAACCTTCTTATCTTTCACTGACCTTCTTTTTAAAACTGATGAAGAGCTAACATCTCTCCATGGCAATGATGTTGATTTACAACACCCTCTCCAAGATCAACAGAGCCTAGAAAGACCTCTTATCTCTAGCCCCCATTAGAAAACCATTACTCAGGTGAGTCCTAGTGATGTGGAGGGGACTCATGCAGATTCAGCTGCCACTACAGAAGGTGCCTCAATGGAACCTATGGATAGTGGTAATGATTCGGAGACAGAATCTGCAGCAACCATGCCTTTTGATGACTTTGCAAGAGACATCTCTAAGAAAGGGAAACCAGGGTGCCAAGAAACCACATCTAGTGGTGAGACTGAACATACTAGGTATGTTACCTTATCTCCCGTGATTCTTCAAAAGAAGATGAGGGAAGCATGAAACTCTTCATTACAGACCTACTATCTAAAGTCTCAAACCTTGAATCCAAGGTTAGGACTTTAGAAGAAAGGTCCACCACTCAGCAACTTGAGATTGACAATCTCAAGGCTCAACTAGTTGAGAAACCGATTAAGAGATCTGTTAGGCATGTACCTATTTAGGTATCCTTGACCTCTTCCTCCAGCTCATCTACCTCTTAAGATGATACTACCAAAAAGGGGGAGAGTGTTCAGAGACAAACATATGAGGACCCACAGAGCCAATCTTCAACTTCTAAATATTCGGCTCCTATCACAACTTCTTTTGAGCCATCTCAAGTTAATCTAACAATTGATTGAAGGATGCTCAAAGATCTCTACAGCTTCTTTTCTCATTTCTTGTTGAGATCTGCTCATGATCAGCCAAGTCTTGATGCTGCCATGATTTACTTTGGAGCTGAAGAGCTTTAGAGGCTTACTACACTTTCTACCACTGTGGAAGAATTTGGTCAACCTAAGGTCCACATGGAACCTGAGATTCAATTCGAAGGGGAAATAAGGACTGATGGCCCAGCAACTGAAACAGTTGGGACAGAATCTGCATTCCTTCTTACTTCCGAAGCTAAAGTTAATGCCTCGGAAGAACAAGCTGAATCTTCTGAAGCTGAATGGGAGCTGCGAAAGGACTGTTCAAACTGTCTAAGGAACTAACCATCAGAGATGCAATCCTTGAAATGGCATCTGAGGTGAATAGTGAGGGCTTTCTTGATCAACCTCTTGTCTAGACATCATATCTACCTCTCACACAATCAGTATCCACTGTCCAAGAACCACCAAACTCAAGTTCCTCAAAAGATACCAAAGAAAAACGGAAGATGACTACAAAAGAGCTTCAGGAATAGGAGAAGATAGAAAAGCTAAAAAGAAAAGAGAGACTTCCAACTGGGAAGCTGTTGGCTGCTAGTACAAAAGCAGCGGCAGCCAACCAGGAGGTTGTCGACAACAAAAGGAGAGAAGATATCATTTACCGACTTATTCAGCTCGGAGCTGCCAATGAAGAAACACTCCTACTACCATTAGAGGAGTTGGTGAAACTGGAAAAGGCAACCAAGCTGCAGCAGGAAGCAGTAAGGTTGGCCTTAGAGGAAGAGAAGGAAAAGGAACAAACGGAAGCTGACATGCAGCTCAGGAGGGAAAGGATAGATTTCCTAACCTCCAGAGGCTTCTCTCTTCAAGAACTTTCTCCACACAATGATGAAATGATCCTTTGGCTCGTAAACAAAGAGCATGATCAAATGGAGAAAGAAAGAAAAAGAGCTGCAAGAGACAAGTTGAAGGAGAAGAAGAAGAAAGAGGAAGAAGCAAGGGCATCTGCAACCAGGAAGATAGGTGACAAAGCCTGGATGAAGACTATCTCCGATCTCACGGCTTCTCTGGAAGGCACGTGGGTCCCATGTCTGAAAGGACACTCCAACAAATTGTCAGTGAGATCAAAGCTGACATTCGTTCGGGGAAAAGAAGAGAGATGTGCAGAAGAGTATAGGGGATAACCTTTAATCTAACCACACTACCCCAATCTGAAGCAAGTCCCTCTCCCTTCACCATCAAAACTGAACCTTACACTCCTAAACCCACACCTTTACCTTCATCTACTTCTTCATCTCAACCACTAAAACTCCCCATCCTTTAACCCAAAACTCTAACCCGAACCACCTCACCACATCCTACCCTATAACCTTCTCAACCATCCCCTCAGCCTTCCAAACATCTCTCTCTAGAAGAGTTTAAGAGCATCAAGAATAGGCTCATCAATTGCACAACCCTGAGTGATATCTCCTGTGAGGAAGACTCCATCAAGCTAACCTATGTGGATGGATCTTCACGTTCCCTTCTAAGAGATCAATTTCTTGATCTACCTAGAGGAACACTAGACTAGACTGCAGTACTTCTAGGAATCAACTCAGAATCATTAAATGATGAAGAGAAGAAACTAAGAAGGAAGCTGGTGACTCTACCGGATATAAGAAAAGAGGACAAGATTCCTAGTTAGTCTCTTGTGCCTAGAAAGTATGAAAAATGTATGCTTGCAGAGTCCTCACTACCAGCAGATCCAAATAAAACAAGCCTTGAACATGGTGAATGGACACCTTTGAATGAAAGCTTAAACATTACACCACCCAAATCCTGAAGATATGAGTATACCTGTTTTTACTAATGTGGTTGTAATCAAGGAACTATCCTAGAAAAAGGTTGAACAAACTTCAAGGAGAGTCTTTAAGAAGACTAGTTAAAAGCTTTCAAGAAACAGAAAAGATGTACAATAAGATGATCATTCTTGATATGTACAATCCTCAATATCTTGAGATTACAAAGAGAACAAATATTCCAAAGCCTCAAGAGATTAATTTTATGGAGTTAGTGAGAAAAACTCATGAAAAAGAAAGAATTGATGGATATGTTTCCAAGATCAGAGCAGAGTGCTTATAAAGTTGATTTAGATCAAATACAATTATGGAATAAGGCAAGATCTGCAGGTGACTTAGTGAGAAATATGCTGCAAATAGGACAATCAATTTATGAGCTTCTGAAAGCTATGATTGTCCCTCATAAAAAAAGAATGTAAAGATAGTTGCATGGAAGTATAATGATTTGTTTGATGCTTTCTTGATAAATATAGTAAAGGCTATTTGTGATGTATATCATTTTTACTCAAGCATAATAAAACTTACAGTTCAAGATCTAAAGGAGTTACACAAGTTAGCTCTCATTAATCCTTCCAAGGATGCTAGGGGAGAGAACTTTGCAAAATTACTTGACAGGGGAATAACAAGAATACCAACTTTTCTACAAACATGTTGTGATCAAGAAGATAAGGAGTATTTTGATAAGTTGAAGAGAAAGTCAAAGATAGGAGAATCGAGTGTACCTATTGAAGAATGTTATTTGGATACTTTCAGTGATAAGTATTTTAATAAAGTCACTAATCTAGGATTAAAAGTGATAGATGGTGCTCAAACTTCCAAACCAATCTTGAGATGGTTTTATGATTCAACAGACTTTCACTTGAAGCTGGTTAGAAATGAAAATGATTGGGATAATGATATGATTAGCTTGTTGGAGTATTTGAGTTGAAACTCCTTCATCCAATCTATATATCCTTCTTATCTAATCAAAAGTTTGAACAAGTGCATTTTATTGAAGCTGAGCATGATAGAAAGTATTTTATGACTATCATTAAAGTCATGAATGTTGGATCTTGTTTGCCCAAGACACATGCAAGATTGGTGTGGTTAGTACGTTATGATCCAATTCGGGTCATACCTAATAACAAGCTAAACAAACACCAATAAAACACCAATAAATATTTGTTTGTTGATAGGATCAAACAAATATATATTGACACCAATTTAGAAAATGAGTTTTCTAAATCATTGCATTTGAAATAGAACAGATTATATGGATTATATGTTTATGAGAAATTATTTGTATCATTATTTAAGTATGTTAAATAATAACAAATAATAGTGTGTAAATGTTATAAAATTAAAAGAGGTTTTAATTTTATAAACTTATGGATTAAAGAGTGCAAATTTTATAAATTAAAATGGGAGGGAACCCATTTTCGGCAGCCCCTTTATGGTCTTGGGATTCCTTTTATCTTGTTTCCATACAAGACATTACTACTCTAGCACTCCATCCACACACTTTCTCTTACACACATGCAAAAGGCTCTCTCTTCCTTCTTCTCTTTGCTGAAAATTCGAATTTGTTGGCTGGACTTGAAGTTTATCTTGGCTGATTTTCGGGTTTGAAAGAAGGAGTAGAGATTTGGTGTTCTACTACCTAACAAGTTAGGTGTTTGCAAGAGCTTGTGGATATAAACACTTGAGGACTTCTCTTTTGAAGGCTAGGCATTCAAGAAGCATCATCACCTTCTTCTCGTCCATACAACATCCTCTTGTTCTTGTAAGGTAGTTTCAAGAACACCCTTTGGTTGTTCTTTTTGTTTTGATAGCATTTCATTTCACATACATATGATCCTCGTTCATGGGTTTTGTTTTGGGCTCAAATGGTTCATATTTTCAGATTGTTAAACCCACTTTAACACCTTATATTCATGGCATTTTTGTAGTTTAAATTGTTAAACTAGCCTTCATTATCGTGTAACAAAACCCTACTATGGCATCTAGAGCTGGTTAAGTCAAATATTTGATTCAAAAGTCCTTGAAAAGTTAGTTTTCATGGACTTTTTCAACCCATTAGGGGTGTTTTATCATGGAGGAATGAATCCCTTATGTTTCGAGGTTTTATCTTACATGCTTTAGTATAAACCTTGAAAGATAAACATCAAATGGTTGATTATTTTTTATTGGACAAAACCTTAAAGTTTTGGTTCATGTTGGCTGAAACTTTAAGGTTAAAAAGGGAGTTCATGGTTGTTCTTGAATATTGTGTTTTGGATTTGGTTGGTTGTGATTTTGTCATGTTGGTTTTCTTCTTATAAGGGTTGTAATTTTTGTGTTTGTATTTGGGGTTGTAATTTATTTATTCATTGGTTATATAATAAATAGATTAGGTGCATTTCTTTTAATAGAAAAAATTGTATTAGGATATGATTTTGTAAAAGAAGATGCAAAAGATGAAGACCCAAAGAAGGAAACAAAAGATATGGACACTTGAAGCATTTGGATGTGGATTCAAGTGGGAGTTCATGGACACATTTTCTATGTGTCATTCTTAACCCTTAGGAAAGACCTAATGACAACACTTGTGATGGCAAACAAGTGTTGTCAACTTAGTGGGTATGGTTATGCACTTGTGATTGTATGATTATACTTGTTTGGTTATTTGTTTTATGATTGTTGTTTGATATTTGGATATGCATAACAAACTTATTAACAAACATAACAAGCTGAAAATTGATGGTTCATTATCATTAAGCGATTATTAAAAGATTATCAAAAGGATTAATGATTTTAATAAAAGGGGTTTTATTAAAAAGGTGAAGCATAAGGCCCCATGTATTTGAAAGCATGCAAATATAAGGTACAATAGAGTTTTCTAAACTAATTTTTTTTGAAAACTTAAAATTTCTTTTGAAAGCAAGTTTAACACCATACTTTTGCACAACACTTGAGTCACTTGGAAACTCTTAATCGGACAAAGGTCACCTAACCATTTTGAGGGAACTTGTGATTTAAGGTAGGAATTCAATATTTGTGGGATAAAGGCCACCTAACCACTTGTGTTGGTAAACCCACATGTATGTGTTAGTAGGGTAACTTGATTTTCATACCATGTTTAATGGATCACCTACAATGTGGTTTACAAAGGTATTGGTTTGATAAACGTGTCGACCATACATATGATGTTTTAGTCGATCCCATTCCCCTAGAAGTTGCAAAAGGGTTACAATTGTCAAAACATTGACTACCTTGTTAATTTAAATAATGGGATAATGGTCACCTAACCACTATTTAAATGGAACGTTGGATTCTAGAATTTTAAAATTGTGTAAGACACATAAAAGGTCTTTAATAATTCAAATATGAATGATATCGAAAATACTAAAGTTGAACTTTGTTAAATTTTGTAGATGGCCACCAACAACAATGAATATAATGATTTCCCGTCCGCTCACTCACTATCACTAAGGATTATTCTCCAAAAGGAGCGTCTAAACCATAACAACTTTATAGATTGGTTTCGAAACTTGAGAATTGTTCCCAAGCAAGAGAAATGATCGTATATTTTAGACAATCCAATTCCCGATCAACCTAATGAGGATGATGAGGAGGACTATAATAATTGGGTGAAATACACAGAGGACTCGATCCAAGTGTCTTGCCTCATGTTGGCAAGTATGACTCCGGATCTCCAAAAGGAGTATGAACATCATGGAGCGTACAACATGATTACCCAGTTGAAGGAAACGTTCCAAAAACAAGCAAGGGTAGAGCGCTTCAAAACGGTTCGAGCACTCCATGCATGTCGTATGGATGACACCCAATCAGTTTCATCATATGTACTTAAGATGAAAAGTCACATTCACCGCCTCAAAAGGCTAAATTGTCACGTCTCGAAAGAGTTGGCTACGGATTTTATCCTCAACACTTTGTCAAAAAGGTTTGACAACTTTGTTATGAATTATAACATGAATGGGTGGGACAAGAACATAAGTGAGTTTCACTCTATGCTCAAAACTGTCGAGGCATCCATGGGTAAAAAGGTTTTACCCGTTCTCACCATCAATGAATGTGGGAACAAGACGAGGCCTCACCCCGCACCCAAGGCAAATGTTGCCAAGGGTAAAGGGTACATTAGGGGAAATGGAAGGGAGTGGGTAAGAGCGCCACCACCAAAACAAGTGGAGAAGAAACAAAAGGTTGCTTCAAATGACTCATGCTTCAAGTGTGGGGAGATTGGACTTTGGGCAAGAAATTGTCCAGTTCATCTCAAAGAGTTGCAATCTAAGAGGGATGCCCAGAAAACCTCAGGTACAATTTTCATGATTCATATTGATCTAAATTAATACCCTCTAACACATGGGTATTGGATATCGGATGTGGAACTCACATTTGCAACTTATTGCAGGGGTTCAAAAGAAGTGAGGACTTCAAGAAGGGGATGTTAGCCTCTACATGGGGAACGGGGCTAAAGTTCAAGTTGAAGATAAAGGGGACTACATCTTGAAGCTTCCAAATGGTTTGGAAGCAATTTCAAACAATCTTTTGTATGCTCCTAGTTTGACTAGGAACATTATTTCAGTTTGCCAATTGAGACAATATGGTTATGTTATGACATTTATTGAAAATAAAATTCATGTTTCTTTAAATGACATATTTTATTTTAAAGTTATTGCTATTAATGGTATTTATGAATTGGTTCGTGAAAACACATTATATGATAGCTCATTGTACCAAACCACCACAAAGAAGCTCAAATTGGATTTGAGTGACACTTATCTTTGGCATTGCCGTCTTGGTCATATAAACAAGAAGCGCATACAAACACTTTAGAAGAACGGTCTTTTAAAAGTAAGTGAATATGATTCATTTGATGTATGTGAATTTTGTTTATAAGGTAAAATGACTAAGGAACCTTTTAGTGGCAAAACCGAAAGGGCAAAAGATTTATTAGGATCATATATTCGGATGTATGCTATCCTTTTAAACCAATGAGTATGTACAATGAAAGATACTTTATTACCTTTACCGACAACTGTAGTCGATTTGGTTATGTGTACTTGTTAAGACACAAAGATGAAGCTTTTGAATTATTCAAAACCTTTGAGAATGAAGTAGAAAATCAACTCAACAAGTCAATAAAAATTTTCCACACCAATAAAGTAGGTGAATATGTAAATGATGCTTTTAGAGATCATCATAGAAGTTTTGGTACTGTCTCACAACTATTAGTGAATATGTGAATGATGCTTTTAGAGATCATCATAGAAGTTTTGGTACTATCTCACAACTATCTCCACCTGGAACACCACAACACAATGGTATGTCCGAGAGGAGAAATCGAACTCTATTGGATATGGTTTGATCTATGATAGCCAGAAGCTCATTGCCTTTATCATTTTGGGGTTTCGCTTTGCTCTCTGCAGCCCGTATTTTGAATATGGCCCCAACCAAGAAAGTGGAAAAGGCACCTTTTGAAATATGACATAGAAGGATTCCATCACTATCATAATTAAAGGTATGGGGTTGTGAGGCTTATATTAAGACTCCCACCTCAAACAAGTTAGAAAGCCGTTCCACTAAGGGTATCTTCATTGGATATCCTAGAGATTCTATGGGATATTATTTCTATGATCCATTGGAACAAAAGAAGTTTGTTGCCAAGAAGGCTGAGTTCTTAGAAGCTAAGTTCTTTATGGAAGGAACTAGCAGTAGAACAGTGGATCTTAAGGAGGATGAAGAACCACAAACCGACACACATTTGGTTGACCCTAGCACTCAACATGAGGATGTTGAGGATGATCAAATAGTTGATCAATACACATAAAATGTTCGCACATCTGGTAGAATTAGTAATAAGATATGGATTTTTCGTAGATGGATACTATGTGGTAGATTCTGATGAACCAACCACTTATCGTGATGCAATGTCCAAGTTGGATTGTGACAAATGGCTTGAAGCCTATGTTGAGATGTAATCCATGTATAACCAAGTGTGAGACTTGGTTGAACCACCTCTTAACTCCAAGATAGTTGGAAATAAGTGGGTTTTCAAGAAGAAAACCGATATGCATGGAAACTTGGATACTTATAAAGCTAGACTTGTAGCAAAAGGTTTCACTCAAACTCAAGGGTTTGATTATGATGAGACCTTCTCGCCGGTTGCAATGCTAAAGTCTATTAGGATATTATTTGCCATAGCTACTCATTATGATTATGAGATTTTGCAAATGGATGTCAAAACCACTTTTCTAAATGGATATCTTGAGGATGATGTCTATATGGTTCAACCTGAAGGTTTTGTCGATCCAAAACATCCTAACAAAGTATGCAAGTTAAACAAATAAAACTATGGATTGAAGCAAGCATGGAAAAGTTGGAATCACCGTTTTGATGAAGAAGTAATCAAATTTGGGTTCATGAAAAACACTGATGAAGCATGTGTGTACAAGAAAGCTAGTGGGAGCATCATCACTTTCCTAGTATTGTATGTCGATGACATTCTACTATTTAGAAATGAAATTCCAACCTTGGAGGGTGTAAAAGCCTGGCTTGGAAGCTGTTTTTCATTAAGGATCTTGGTGAAGCCGCTATATTTTGGGAATAAAGATCTATAGGGATAGATCAAGGCGGTTGATAGGTTTAAATCAAAGTGCATCCATTGATAAGATCTTGAAAAGGTTCAAGATGGACAACTATAAGAAAGGTACGATACCTATCCAAAGAGGAACGATATTGAGTAAGACTTAATGTCCAAGCTCAAAGGATGAGCAAGAAAAAATTAAGGGAATTCCGTATGCATATGCCATAGGATCCATCATGTATTCAATGATATGCACTAGGCCGGACGTGTCATGCGCTTTGAGCATGACAAGCCGATACCAACAAAATCTTGGAAATAGTAATTTGATGGCTGTAAAGAACATACTTAAGTACCTACGGAGCACTAAAGATATGTTCCTAATCTATGGATCTAGTGAGGAGGAACTCGTGGTAAAAGGTTACATGGATGCTAGTTTCCAAACTGATCGGGATGATTCACGATCACAATCGGGATATATTTTCATCTTGAATGGAGGAACAGTCTCTTGGAAGAGCTCTAATCAACATGTGGTGGCATTATCAACTACAGAATCGGAATACATCACCGCTTCCTTAGCAGCTCAAAAGTTGCATGGTTAAAGAATTCGTTGTCGATCTAGGGGTGGTCCTTTCCAGGACCCCCTAGGAATTCTTTGTGATAACAAGGGTGCGATTGCTCAAATCAAGGAACCCCATGCACATCAAAAGACTAGGCACATTGAACAAAATTTCAACTACATAAGGGATGAAGTAGAAAAAGGAAAGATATGTATTCGCAAAGTTCACACGGATCAAAACATTACGGATCCACTCACGAAGCTCCTTGAAAGGGCAAAGCATGAAGGTCATACTTGTGCCATGGGACTTCAATATTCTGGTGACTGGATATTGATTTTGTATTTGGATATTAGAACCTTTCATTACTTGAATAAATTATATGGTTATAATGCTTCAACTAATGTTCCTATTATGCATGTTTAGTAAATAATTTACTCAGAATGTCTGTAGTCGTTCATACTTGTGGGAACAAATATGAGGGTAAGACTATTATAAACTTGGATTGGTAGATATTCATATGGATGAATATAGAGCAAGGATTGCTGCCAAAGTTCATAGATATTTGTGGGATACAAATATTGGATTGACCCGCATCTCAAATATTACTACATGGAATCTTCTTGACTGATCATAAGTAAATTTGAGTGAAGGCGAACATCTTTTTGTATCCTCTGACCTGAGATACATATTGGGTCTTGATATTCACCGAATGTTATACTTTGACTTAGTTCTTCGCTGTTCTGCAACATGGCAGTACATAACGCTGAATTCAAGTATAATATGAGGTGACTGTGAGAGATGTATGTAGTCAAGATGAGATTTGTCCCTCTTATTTGTTGAGAGTAAGATGTCTAAGGCCTAAAAAAGTTAAATCAATAGAGAATGATCACTCTGTGTCTCTGGGATTTAACATGACATCTGTGACAAAAGGATAGACGATTAATTCACCTAGAACAATTCGAGTAAAGTACTTGAAGGGGATGATGTTATTGAATGGCACTTAGTTATAGGTATTAAGGGTAGTAAACCTTTGTTAGGCGGTATTTACTACTTGCATCAATCTTCTATGAATCTTGTGTAAGTGGGAGATTGTTGGATCTTGTATGCACAAGACACATGCAAGATTGATGTGGTTAGTACGTTATGATCCAAGTCGGGTCATCCCTAATAACAAGCTAAACAAACACCAATAAATATTTGTTTGTTGATAAGATCAAACAAACAAATATTGACACCAATTTAGAAAATGGGTTTTCTAAATCATTGCATTAATAATTTGTTCATGAGAAATTATTTTTATCATTATTTAAGTAAGTTAAATAATAACAAATAATATGGTGTTAATGTTATAAAATAAAAAGAGGTTTTAATTTTATAAACTTATGGATTAAAGAGTGCAAATTTTATAAAATCAAAATGGGAGGGAACCCATTTTCGGCCGCCCCTTTATGGTCTAGGGATTCCTTTTATCTTGTTTCTATACAATACTTTACTACTCTAGCACTCCATCCACACACTCTCTCACACACACATGCAAAAGGCTCTCTCTTCCTTCTTCTCTTTGCTGGAAATTCAAATTTGTTGGTTGGACTTGAAGTTTATCTTGGCTGATTTTCGGGTTTGAAAGGAGTAGAGATTATGGTGTTCTACTACCTAACAAGTTAGGTGTTTGCAAGAGCTTGTGGGTATAAAAGCTTGAGGACTTCTATTTTTGAAGACTAAGCATTCAAGAAGCATCATCACCTTCTTCTCATCCATACAACATCCTCTTGTTCTTGAAAGGTAGTTTCAAGAACACCCTTTGGTTGTTCTCTTTTGTTTTGATAGCATTTCAATTCACATACATATGATCCTTGTTCAATGGTTTTGTTTTGGGCTAAAAATGGTTCATATTTTCAGATTGTTAAACCCACTTTAACACGTTATATCCTCTATGTTTTTGTAGTTTAAATGGTTAAACTAGCGTTCATTATCGTGTAACAAAACCCAAAAATGAATGGTGCAATGGAAAGGATTCCGTTGAGAAAGGAAATAGCATATGATTAAATTGTGAAGAAAGATATCAAAGACATAGAGTTCATGAGAATATCAAGCAAAAGAGTGCTAGAGATATACACAAAAGATAATACTACTCCAATTGAGATGTATGCAAATGTGGATATAGCTGGTTTATCCAAAGAAACTCTCTTGGTGATGAAATCAAGGGAGATAAAGACAAACAATTCAAAGCCCAAGCAAGGGATTCTTGCAGAAAAGTTCAAATCATCAATCAAAAAGGCTCTTCGGGAACTAGAGCTGTATAAAGAGAAGCCAATGTTCAAGATCAAGGAAGAACCAGAAGATTTCGCTTGCTGAAGACCAACACAAATATTAGGGGGAATATTGTTGGAACCCTTGAAAGATTAGCATTTTAGTCTTTAGATTCGTTTTTGTCATAGTGTAGGGACTTATTATCTAAATATATCTTCCTTTTTGTTTCTTGCTATTAGTATAAATAGGATTGCTTGTTTATATGCAGGGTGTAAATAGACATTGAAACTTTTGTTAGTTCTCTTATTTTGCACATTTTAATCCATATTAATATCAATTGAAACTCTATGAATTCTTTTAACATTTGTTTGTGTTCATTACATTGTTCATTTAAATTGTCAATTGCTTGATAACAAACATATATCGATCCATTTGAACCTATCAATAGGCATATCATCTATCAAATGAAAATGTTGTTCATCACGATTAACTTCATCCATGGATACATTCCTTATGTACTCAAACAAAGGAAAATTTGGTGCTCCGATGATAGTATCCAATCTCTTATAAATAATCTTAAACATGTGTTCAAGTTCAAGTATGGCTTCTTCTTCTCCATACACATATAAATCAGGATGATCTTCATTGATGATCAACTATAAGAATCTTGGATACATTAGATAAATATTTCTTTTTCCCATCTCTAAATTGAAGATAAACCCATTCATAATCCATTTAGCTATATTGAATCTTCTATTTGTGGCTAAGGCAATGATAGGTGAAGCAACGTCTAACGGGAATGTGTAAGGCCCCGTTCTGAGATGCTCACAGCTGGATAATCATCGCATATAAAACATATCATTTGCATTTACAAATAATAAAAATATTGTAGCAGAAGAATATAAAATCATTTCATATATTCATAATCGCTTTTGCAAAATAATTATTGTAGTTAACTATTACAAAATATCATATTTTGCATTACATCACAAAAATATTATCGTAATATGAAATGAATGCCATCCAAAATAAAACAAGTAGTTGCCCCATGCCATCCTCAGCAACATTCACCTGCCAACCAGAAACAAATAAAAGTCAGCATTGCTGAGTGAGTTCTAGTTTTAAAATATAATATACTTTACTTTCGTTAAAAAACGTTCTTTACTTTCATATGCGATCATGCATCATATATACTCATAGATAATATCATTATTATCTTCCTTTACTGTTCATCATTCAACTTTCATTCTTTCTTTCTGGACCAATATCATCAGCTATACGCCAAACATAAGCACAAAGCGTGTACAGGGCTGAACTTTATAAAAAGACTTCCACAACGCACATAGCCTGGCACTAGCATCGGGGTAAGTGACAAACATCCCACGTGTATGTTATGCCCCAAACATAGCACAAAGCGGGTACTAGGCCGAAGTTTATCAGACTTCCATAACGCACATAGCCTGGCACCAGCACCAGGGTAAGCAACAAGGATTCTATACATGAGTTTACCCAAAACGTAAAACAAAGTAGGTATTGGGCTGAAGTTTATAAAACTTCCACAACACACATAGCCTGGCACCAACAATGGGGTAAACATCCAAGGTCATATCTGTAAGCTATACATATGGCCAATCACAAAGACTAGACCCCTGTGTGTATCCTCACGGGTTAGATAAGCCATACACAGTTGAGCTAACGACATTTTAGAGTCGTGCACCTTCTTACATTTTCTTGCAAGCCTTTCCATTTGATAATTCATGAATGCATGCATACATTCATTATATACATTCCACTTTTCATTATCTTTCCACTTTACATTACATAATACTTCCTATTTACATTCATAACCATACCATGTAAAGCCATGGAAAATAAACATACATAACAAGGAACATAACTTAACCATAAGCATCACACATCATCATACAACATCATAGATATCATAACATACATCACCCATCATCATAAGATCAACTTACATCACCCCCGGGAACCTCCTAAGTCAAAGCCTACAGTTTACATTTTTTCCAAAATTCAAAAAATAATTCTAAATCTTAAGCACATGGACACTATGCAGTCACATGTCCTTTTGGGCCCATGGGGAACACTTAGGCGCATGGGGAATTTTCGGGTGCATGACTATTGGGGCGCATGGCCCATCACTTAATCACAACGGGCAAATTCTAGGCGCATGGGCACTATGCAGATGCATGAGTGCTTAGGTGCATGGGAAATCTTGGCGTCTATGACACTTAGCCAAATTCAACCTTTTTCAGGTGCATGGCTACTATTTGGGCGCATGGGACAACACTTAGGCAGTTATGACCGTTAGGTGGATGGGCTAATCCATGCGCATGGGCAACTATCATGCACTATAATCATCATAATTCAGTCCCAGTCATCAATCTAACATGTTCTAAGCTTAGTTCTAGCATCATAACATGGACATAGCATCATCACAACATCAATAACACCCAAAATAATAACCCACTCATATTAATACACACGTTCACATATGGGTACAACACCCATTTAAACAAAAACTTTCACACATGCATTTCCAGCCCCAAAATCATATAAAACATATAAAAAGAGTGTTCTAGAACTCACCTTATGAAAATTTCGGATGAACTTCCTCAAACTTAATGCAATTTGAGTTCCACCGCCTAAAACCCACCAAAATACAACCCAAACACACATAAACAAATAACCGAGGCATAGGCCAGTCAAGAACGTCACAAAATGATGAATTCTTACATGAATTCAGCCTTCTTCTTCTCTAAAAGTTGAAAGCTCTACTTTCTCTCTCTAAAAATCCAGATGAAAGTTGATATGAATAGCAACGTGGGCGACTATGCCCACTTTTGTACAAAATAATATAGGTTTTTACCTTTTACACAATTAACTCCTCTACTTGGGTTAAATTATGTTTCTTTCTTTTATTTGCTCTTTATTCTTTCCTTCTTGTCTTTAAAAATATCCAGGTGTTACAGAATGAGTTCTATCCAGCACTTCTTTTAGACATGCAGTATTGGAATATATAACAAATCAACCTCCAATGGTTGTACACCATTTCCCTAAAGAATTGTTTCTTTGAGAAGTTGTCATGGTGACCCATCATCATGAAAACTTCCCTGTATTCATTAAATGAATACTCAGCTAAAGCCTGAGGCTCATTTCCTCCAAGTGTAAGTGCTACCCTTATTGGCTCCTTAGAAACCTCAGTAGTTCTGTCTCTGGTACCAAAAGCTCTTAGAACTTTATTCCCTTCATTGTCTCTCTCTATCACTACTGTTCTCCAAAATCTCTTAAACAAGCTTGCATTATTGGCTGGTCTTGCACACATCACATACACATACTTAGTCCTCAACAAAAATCTAATCATTTCTTCATAGCCAGCTGCCTCTCTAACTTCTTCATTAAGATAGGTTGCTACATTATGCTTGGGTTCAAACTTTAACTCAGCCATCTGTAATACACAAAGAAACAAGAATTAGTATGAATTTATAATATCAAATAATGATCATTAAATATTTTGTCAATTTGTCACACCCCGAGCCCAGGTAGGGTGGGACGTCACAGACTAGCAACAACATATGGCAGCGGAAACAAACCATCATAAGAGCACAAAAGGAGAGAACATCACATGGCATTAAAAGTTTACAAAAGATACCGGGGCTAGAAATAGATCCAGCCCCCAAATGAGTTATACAACCAACATAGAAACAAATTGTATTTTGTCAACAGAAATGTAAAATTGTTCAAATTGTTCATTAAGTAAAATAAGCCAATGCCATGGTCACGGGGATACGTCTAGGTCTTCACAACAGCTAGGATCTCTTCATAAATTACCTGAAACATGCTCAAAAAGAAATTTGTGTCAACTAAAAAGTTGGTGAATTCAAGTGCTTAAAGTTTAAAAATAAAACGGAATTAACAAATCCTCATTTGATAAAAAGGAATGAATCATAGTTTCAACATCATGGGAGAATCATAATCAACCTTGCAATCAGTCACGGTTGCCCTTTCTAAAGTTGTGTATAGCGGCTATTCCCGAAGGAAGAACTGAGCCCCAAACCAGTCTACCATACTTGCCCGGATGGTTCACTATAGTTTCTTAACAAAACTTGTCACATGCCACAAATGACCCCTCAGGATCTCAGTGGGGTACCCTTCCTAGAATGGAAGCCACTGTGTGTGGGGGATTCCCCAATAGATCTATCTATATAAAACAAGTGGTTTACGAAAGAATTAATGATCATGATATAAGTATCAGCAGGTAACCATAAATCCCACATACAATCACCAAGTAAAGCACATTTATAGTTCATAAATAATAGAGCATGTTTCACCCCAAAGTAGTAGTAAAAAGGGGAACTCTTAAACTCACCTTAGAATTCAAGCAAAAGGGTCACTACGTGTGCCGAGAAAAGTCTCAAATCTAGCACCCTAATTAATAAGATTTTAAGTGTTAATCCACTAATTCTAGGGTTATAGAGATGCGTAAGATGTGTCATGAGGTTAGAATCTTAATAGCATTTGAATTTCTAAGTCTTTATATAAAAAGTTTCCTTTTATAGAAAGTTGGGGTTCCTAGGAAAGAATACCTGATTTGCTATGTTAAATCACTTATATAAGTTAGTTTGAGTCTTTTAAGTGATTCTTTAATTCAAGGGATCGGTTTATAGAAGCTTAGCAAAAATTTACAGTTTAGTCCTCCAAGTTTCAAAATTTACAATTTCTACCCCAAAGTTTTATTTCTTTCATGAAATGTCTTTTATGCCCAACTACTAGTTTCTTAGAGTTAAGTAACTCACTTTAATTAATTTTCTACCAAGATTTCAGAATTATTGTCCGGTTTATAAATTTTCATGCCTCAGGTTATCGGTTACGGTAAGACCGAAGGTTTTTAACGGTTATGTGTTGATTTCTATATTAATGGTCTTAGATTCATTAAAAATCATTTTAATGAATTTATATAAGGTTTTTAATCTGTTAGAGATGCATTTCGAGCTCCTTTTAGGTGAAAGTCTACCTTTTAAGTTTTACCCGTTTAAACGTGTTTTTAACCGAATTTGACCCGTTAAAGCCCGTTTGACCACTTTTTCAACTCTTTCAGATCTTATAATACATAACTTACTGAAATATTATGGTTTCCATGAATTTTGGTGTTAAATCCTCATTTTTAATTTTCTTTCAAAACGTTACCCGGTTAAAACTCGTTTTTTACTAAGAATTCCATTTAACCTATTCATTGACCATTTAGTTTGACAAATCCGACTCAAATACTTTGTTAACCCCTTTTAGAGCCTGGAATACTTTTTAAGATGGTTAAAAACTATGATTTGCTAATTTAAAGCTCTTTTTACCACTTTTCGGGTCCCCGAATATGTCCAAATAATCTACAAGTCTAAGACATTTATATTTTCAGCCTTTAACATCTCATCACGTTCCCAAAATCATCCAAAACTTACTGAAGTTCTATGTCAACCTCATGGGTTCATCAACCCAAATAAGAACATGATGGAACTATATTACACCATTTTTATGTGCATTACACTTGTGTTAAATGCCATGACACACGATTGAACCTAAACCAACATTTTTATAAATTTGAAAGTAGGTTGTTAGAAGGTTAGAAAACTTGTTTTCAGCAGGTTACAAGATTAGCTTTGATAGGTTACAAGTTGTGCAAATTTAGATGGTGTAAATTCACCCGAAAAGAGGGTTTCCTAGGTGTAAACCATGTTACATCTATAAAATGACATGCTTACGAGTATGGTACCTTCAAGGACGTGAAAAGCTCCTTATGAACAAATTTTTAGCAGCAATTTTCAGTTAGATATGAGAATGGTAAGGTTTTGAATGAAAAACAAAGTTAAACACATGTAATACCCAAAACCAGCGACATGAAGCTTACACTCGATGTAGCTCGTGGTTTGGAGTGTGTAGCTGGTCTTGGATGGCTTGAAACTTTTTGGACAAGGCTGGAGAAGACTGGACTCAGCAAGAATCGTGCACCCAAGGCTCACAAACTTCACCTTTAACGGTTCTTGAGTTTGGTCGAGGGTGTGGTGTGTGTTTCTTCGAATGTGGTAGGGATTAGAGAGGATTTTTTTAGTGTGAGTGTGTGTGTTCGGTTATGGAGGCCGAGAGGGAGAGAGAGGAGGGATTATGAGAGAAGTGTGAGTTGATGGGTGAGTGGGATTGCATGATATGGTAGTGGGGAAGAGGAGGGTAAGTGGTGAGTGGTGGAGGAGGGTGGTGTCACATGGGGCGGCCGATTTTGTCATGTTGTGAGGGGTGTTTTAATTAAATTTTTATTGTATAAGTGTAATTATGTAGTATAGTGTAGTATTGGGTAGTATTTTAGATGGTAAAATTTAGTTAGTTGCAAATGTATTATTCATGAATATGCATGTGTTAGCCGAAATTCTTAGTGTGTAGGCACACAGTTTAGTTGTTTCAATAATAATTTGATTTCATAGTAAGGGTGACTAATTGACTTTCCCGGAACACTAAGTTCAAAAAGGTAAAATTCAAATTAACTAAAGTCACTAAAATCACATAAAAATCATAAAAATGGAACAAATAGCAAAAGATGATTCCAAATTCACTAATAGAGTTAGATTGTTTTTAATATTAGTACTCATAAGACGGGTAATGATGCAAGTAGATTAGGGTTAGAATAATAACCTTGAGGTCGGTTGTCACATTCTCCTACCGTTTAGGAAATTTCGTCCCGAAATTTTAGATTCGATTAGAATCTTAATGGGTGGGTTTGAAGAGGTGTGGATAATTCTTTCTCATCTCATCTTCACGTTCCCAAGTGAATTCAGGTCCTCGTTTTGAGTTCCATCTAACCTTGACCTTGGGTATGCGGCTCCGCCTGAGTTGCTTGACCAAGTGGTCCGTGATCTCCATGGGCTCCTTGACGAAGTTCAGCTTGTCATTGATTCTTGCTTCATTCAACGGTAGCTCTAGGGTTTCGTCTACCATGCACTTCTTCAAGTTCGACACATGGAAGGTGTCGTGTATGTAGCTCAACCTCTGAGGTAGTTTCAATTTGTAAGCCATGGGGCCAATTCTTGCCAGTATTTCGAATGGTCCAATGTATCTCGGGCTTAACTTTCCTCTCTTTTCGAACCTCACGGTTCCTTTCCATGGTGCTACCTTTAGCATTACTCTGTCACCCACTTGAAACTCTAAAGGTTTCCGTCTCCTATCAGCGTACTTCTTCTGTCGGTCTCTGGCTGCCCTTAGTCGTTCCTTAATTTTAAAAATATTGTCAGTGGTCTCCAACACGATGTCGGGTCCCATCACTTGGCTATCACCGATCTCATTACAACTCAATGGTGATCGACATTTCCTGCCGTATAGAGCCTCATACGAAGCTGCCTTGATACTTGCGTTGTAACTATTATTATAGGTGAATTCCACCAAAGGGAGATGGTTTTCTCAGTTTCCACTAAAGTCAATCACGCAAGCTCTTAACATATCCTCCAAAGTTTGAATGGTCCTTTCACTCTGATCGTTGGTTGTGGGTGGTACGCGATGCTTGGATCCAAACAGGTTCCTAAAGCCTGCTGGAATGATTTCCAGAAACGAGAAGTGAAACGGCTATCACGGTTGGAGATGATCGACAAAGGCATTCTGTGTCTAGTTATCATCTCATCGACATATAGTTGGGCCAATTTCGTCAAGTCGTAGTCTTTTCGAATTGGCAAAAAGTAAGCTGACTTCATTAGCCTATCCACTATCACCCAAATAGCATCATGGCCTCTAAGCGTTCTGGGTAACTTTGTAACAAAGTCCATCATGACGTTATCCCATTCCATTCTAGGATTTTGGGTTGTTGTAACGTTCCCGATGGTTTTTGATTTTCAGCTTTTACCATGGTGCAGGTTAGACATTTCCCAACATAATTAGCGATTGATTTCTTAATTCCAGGCCACTTGAAAAGTGCCTTTAGATCCTGGTGCATTTTATCACTTCCATGGTGAACCGAGTATCTAGACTTGTAGGCTTCGTCGAGGATTACCTCTCGAATTCCTCCGTGCTTCGGCACCCATGTTTTCCCTTTGTACTTGTATGTACCATCGTCCCCTATCTCAAATCGCTTTTCCATTCTGGTTAAACCTTCTTCTTTTAACCTTTCTTCCTTTAATGCTTCGTTTTAAGCTTCTTTCAGTTTTGCTATAAGCTTGGTATATACATTCATCCTTAAGGCTCGTACACGAAGAGGCTTTTCTCTCTCCTTTCTGCTCAAAGCATCTGCCACAACATTGGCCTTACTGGGATGGTAACGGATTTCGCACTCGTAGTCGTTTAACATCTCGACCCATCTTCTCTGATGCATGTTTAGCATCTTTTGGTCAAGAATGTGTTGCAAACTTCTATGGCCAGTGTAGATGATGCACTTCGTGCCATAGAGGTAGTGCCTCCACATTTTGAGAGCAAACACCACGGCACCCAATTCCAGATCGTGCGTCGTATAGTTTTCTCATGATCGTTCAGCAGTCTAGATGCATAAGCGATCACCTTTTTGCGTTGCATCAGTGCACATCCTAGTCCTTGACGCGAAGCTTCACAATAGACCAAGAAATCTTCTACTCCTTCTAGAAGAGCAAGGATAGGTGCACTGCACAACTTCTCCTTAAGCATTTCAAACGCCTCATTCTGCTCTTATTCCCACACAAAGGTTGTGTTCTTCCTAGTTAGTGCAGTCAAGGGTTGCACTATGCGTGAGAACTCCTTTATAAACCACCGGTAGTATCCGACCAGCCCTAAGAATTGCCTTATCTCCGTGGGGGTTTCAGGAATCTTCCAATCCTTTATAGCCTCAATCTTGAAAGGGTCGACTTGAATCCCATTCTCATTGACCACATGCCCTAAGAATTGAATCTTACACATCCAGAATTCGCATTTAGAGAGTTTGGCATATAGTTGTTCATTCTTGAGTAATTCAAGAATTAGCTTGAGATGCTTCTCGTGCTCGTCCTTACTACGGGAGTAGATCAGTATGTCATCGATAAACACGATCACAAACTTGTCGAGATAAGAGCGGCAAACGCGGTTCATGAGGTCCATGAGCGCTGCTAGTGCATTAGTCAGTCCAAAGCGCATGACTAAATACTCATAGTGTCCATACCTAGTTTGGAATGTCGTTTTAGGTATGTCCTCTTCTCTTATCTTCAGTTGGTGGTAACCTGACCTCAAATCTATTTTGGAGAAATAACTTGGTCCTTGTAATTTATCAAATAGGTCATCTATTCTTCGAAGAGGATAACGGTTCTTTATGGTCAGCTTGTTCAATTCTCTGTAATCGATGAAAATTCGTAGGGTTCCATCTTTCTTTTTCACGAACAATACTGGGGCACCCCAAGGAGAGACACTTGGATGTATGAATCCCTTGTCAAGTAGTTCTTGAATTTGCGCCATTAGTTCATTCATTTCAGGTGGGGCGAGTCGGTACGGTGCCTTGGCTACTGGTGCAGCACCAGGCAACAAATCTATCTGGAATTCAACTTGTCGATTTGGGGGGAGTCCCGGTAGGTCTTCCGGAAACACTTCTGGGTATTCAGAAACCACGGGGATATCTAAAATTTTCTTCTCCTCTTGGGTCTTCATCACATAGACTATGAAAGCTAGGCATCCCTTCATTAAGCTCTTGGTAGCTTTTAAGTAGGATACCATGGGGTATAGAGTGTTACTCCTCTCGCCTTGTACCACTAACACTTCCTCGACGCTCAACGCTATCTTGAGTAAGCGCTCAGCACATACGATTTTGACTCGATGCTTAGCTAGCTAGTCCATACCAACAACCACATCGAATCTTCCTAACTTAATGGGCATCAGATTCATCCTAAATGTATTTCCTTTTAGATTTAGCGAGAAATCCTTGATGACTTCATTAGTTTCTAAAATGTTACCGTCAGCTAATTCTACAGTAAATGTATCGGTTAAGGTACACGCATCTAAGTCAATCATAGACCTAAAAGTACTAGAGACAAAACTAGCAGTCACTCCAGTATCGAACAGAATAGTAACAGGATGGTTGTTTAGAAGGAACGTACCGTTAACCACATCAGGTTCCCTACGAGCTCCAGCTGGGTCCATAACGAATGCTCTTCCTTTTGGCTTGTTGTGCTTGGCATCCTTGTCTCTACCCAGCTTAGGACACTTGTTCCTCATGTTCCCTGGATCCCCACATTCATAGCATTGTTCTCCTGGTGCGTAAGTACAGTCCTTGATTAAATGGCATGTTCTCGTGCATCTAAAACAGGGCATCGGGTTACATTCCCCTTGATGGTGTAGCTTGCACTTGTTACAAAATGGGCTTGTCCCCGAGTACAGCCTCCAGGTCTTCCCTGATCATCGCGCCTCGCACCTTCAGAACTCTTCCTACCTGACCGCTACTACTTCCAACCGCTCTCTTTACTTCAAACCACATTCTTTTCTCACCAACCGCTCTCTTTACTTCAAACCACTTTCTTTTCTCACCAACAGACTTCTTCTCACCATGCCTAGCTTGCTCAGTCCATCCAGCCCTAACTAAGTCATCAGTCAAACTGCTGGTAAGGTCAACCGCAGCTTCTAGGGTTAAAGGCCGGGAGGAGCGGACCATTCCCCTAACTCTTGGGTGTAGCCCCAGATGAATCGTGCTACACCTTTAGATTCGGGTGTCACCAGATGGGAACCAGTTGGGATAGGGCTAAGAAACAATTGATATATTCCATGTAGTTGGGACCTTTCATTTCCAGACTTAGGAATTCTGTTTCTAGTTTCTCGAGTTGATTGATGGGTCAATACTTGCTGGTCATCAGTTCCCTGAATTCGGTCCAACTCATTCGGTTTCTTCCACGGTTTTAGTACTCGACTTCCACCATTCAAGAGCCGATCCCTTGAGGGTTGGGATTCGAACCTCACCATATGATCCATCTTGCACTCGCTAATGTCCAAGACAGCTTAGAAGTCCTTGGGCTTACATGCCATGAAGGTATTATAGGAGCATCCGTTCTTTAACGCCTCGGCTTCCTCATCATGGCCCTTGTCGTTCCCTGGCTGATCATTACCGTTAGTATTACTTCGATCAGCATTGATCTAGGCGATGATGGTCGGAATGGCGTTAGCAAGTTGTCGTGCTACAAGGTTAGCAATTCTCTCGTCATTTTCTTGATTAGCATTTTCCCTGTGGGAATTTCCTGGTGGGGTAGTTTGGTTTCCAGTTTGTCTGGCTTCCTCACGGCGGCCCCTATTGGTTCCTCGCTGCCCAAATCGTGTTGCTCTGCGAGTCGGCATTCTGATAGTATCACAAATAGATTCGTTTAGCATCTCAAAATTTGTTTCGGATAGCTCATACATCAATACCCTATTATACCATGCCTTGGGAAGAGGGATCATGGCGTGTATATATATACAACCCACTAAGTGATTCTTACAAGGTCCAATTCAAAGCATATCATAACAGTTAGACAATCAATCAGAAAGGGGCACGGACCAATTGCAAGGCACAACACAACATATTGCAATTCAATATAAATAGACCAATAACCTAGCATCCAACAAACAGTTCATAGTTAAATAGAGATAGTAATATCATCCAGCAAAGTTGAATCAGAGTCAAGCTCTTACAAGTTGGAAGGTGCCATCACCCCCAAATAATAATAACAATAGTATCAAATAATAATTGAAATAGTTTCCTTCAACTGTCTAAAGACAGATAATTTCGCTTCTTACCCCTGCTCTCACATCCACTTTTTCTTCAGCCATCCAAACCATCCTGAGCTCTTCTTTCTCTACTCTTGTTCTAACAACTGCACCCTATGCATAGCTATCATAGCCTGGAATTGAGCAGACTGGGAGGTTCGGGTGGCGTGCTGAAGAGTCAACTCGTGACGACGAATGGTCTTCAAGATCTCATCTAGTGTTGCATCAGAGGGTCCTACGTCGCTTTCCCGACGGCTCGACTGGGAGTACCTATCACTAGCCAGTATGCTAGGGCCGTCATACATGATGTGCCTTGGTGGCATCAGGTGTTAATCACATGGGTCAAACAGCGGAGGTGCCGGTATCAGAGTCCTAACAGGTGGTGGAGGAGGTGGCATCCTAAAAGAGACTGAGGGTCCTGGCCTAGCACTCTTGCATGGACGGGTGATAACACATACACCCCTATTCCCTATAGGTGGGATGGGTGAGTGGGTAGAAGCAGCTACGTGAGGAGAGTGGGAGCGCGTCCAGCTCCTGGAAGGTGATGTGGAGGGAGAGTCCTCAAAAGCTTTGGTGTCATCTGACGTGACAGATATCCATCCTGGGTGTGCGCACCTCCAGAGATATGCCTCATACTCTGTCTGAGGCTTCACTCTTCTAAGGGTCCCAATAGGAGTAGTCTCATTATCAGGGTGAGCAGGCGCCTTCCCTTGATCAACCATAACCATTGTGTCCTGTAAGAAATACATCATGAGTAATTTGGTTTCTCATAGCTCATGATTATAATAATAGTACTAGTAATAGTAGTGATGGCAGTAGCATTTGTTATTCCAACATATCGTTGTCCGTGTTACCCAAATCAATAGTCTCTTTAAATAGTATCGGATAACATAGTTCATCATAGAAATCATTTAAATCCCCTTTTTAAAATAAGTTTCCAAAATCATCAATGTTAATCAGAAAAAATCCAATCATTACCTAAAGGTCCGTGATGTAAATTACACGTCCAGTAAATTCATGATTACGTTGATCAAGTGTAATCATCAATTTACTCAACCCGATCATCCCAACACTTCCCACAAGGACATTCCTAGGGTATCAGGCTTGTAGCCTAGGGTCTACTATGGTATTCCCGACTTCTCTACAACCTTTGGCTCTAATACCAATCTGTCACACCCCGAGCCCAGGTAGGGTGGGACGTCACAAACTAGCAACAACATATGGTAGCGAAAATAAACCATCATAAGAGCACAAAAGGAGAGAACATCACATGGCATTAAAATTTTTCAAAAGATATCGGGGCTAGAAACAGATCCAGCCCCCAAATGAGTTATACAACCAACGTAGAAACAAATTGTATTTTGTCAACAGAAATGTAAAATGGTTCAAATTGTTCATTAAGTAAAAGAAGCCAATGCTATGGTCACGGGCATACATCTAGGTCTTCACAACAGCTAGGATCTCTTCATAAATTACCTGAAACATGCTTAAAAAGAAATTTGTATCAACTAAAAAGTGGGTGAATTCAAGTGCTTAAGGTTTAAAAACAAAACAGACTTAACAAATACTCATTTGATAAAAGGGAATGAATCATAGTTTCAACATCATGGGAGAATCATAATCAACCCTGCACTCAGTCCCGGTTGGCCTCTTCTAAAGTTGTGTTTAACCGGCTATTCCCGAAGGAAGAACTGAGCCCCAAACCAGCGTACCATACCTGCCCGGATGGTTCACCATAGTTTCTTAACAAAACTTGTCACATGCCACAAACGACCCCTCAGGATCTCAGTGGGGTACCCTTCCTAGAACAAAAGCCACTATGTGGGGAATTCCCCAAATAGATCTATCCATATAAAACAAGCGGTTCACGAAAGAATTAATGATCATGATATAAGTATCAGCAGGTAACCATAAATCCCACATACAATCACCAAGTAAAGCACAAATATAGTTCATAAATAACAGAGCATGTTTCACCCCAAAGCAGTAGTAAAAAGGGGAACACTTAAACTCACCTTAGAATTCAAGCAAAAGGGCCACTGCGTGTGCCGGGAAAAGTCTCAAACCTAGCACCGTAATAAATAATATTAAGTGTTAATCCACTAGTTCTAGGGTTATGGAGATGCATAAGATGTGTCATGAGGTTAGAATCTTAATAGCATTTGAATTTCCAAGTCTTTATATAAAAAGTTCCTTTTATAGAAAGTTGGGGTTCCTAGGAAAGAATACTTGATTTGCTATGTTAAATCACTTATATAAGTTAGTTTGAGTCTTTTAAGTGATTCTTTAATTCAAGGGATCGGTTTATAGAAGCTTAGCAAAAATTTACAGTTTAGTCCTCCAAGTTTCAAAATTTACAATTTCTACCCCAGAGTTTTATTTCTTTCATGAAATGTCTTTTATGCCCAAATACTAGTTCTTAGAGTTAAGTAACTCACTTTAATTAATTTTCTACCAAGATTTCAGAATTTTTGTCCGGTTTATAAATTTTCATGCCTCGGGTTACCGGTTACGGTAAGACCGAAGGTTTTTAACGGTTATGTGTTGATTTCTATTAATGGTCTTAGATTCATTAAAAATCATTTTAATGAATTATATAAGGTTTTTAATCTGTTAGAGATGCATTTCGAGCTCCTTTTAGGTGAAAGTCTACCTTTTAAGTTTTACCCGTTTAAACGTTTTTTTAACCGAATTTGACCCGTTAAAGCCCGTTTGACCACTTTTTCAACTCTTTCAGATCTTATACTACATAACTTACTGAAATATTATGGTTTCCATGAATTTTGGTGTTAAATCCTCATTTTTAATTTTCTTTCAAAACGTTACCCGGTTAAAACTCGTTTTTTACTAAGAATTCCATTTAACCTATTCATTGACCATTTAGTTTGACAAATCCGACCCAAATACTTTGTTAACCCCTTTTAGAGCCTGGAATACTTTTTAAGATGGTTAAAAACTATGATTTGCTAATTTAAAGCTCTTTTTACCACTTTTCGGGTCCCCGAATATGTCCAAATAATCTACAAGTCTAAGACATTTATATTTTCAGCCTTTAACATCTCATCACGTTCCCAAAATCATCCAAAACTTACTGAAGTTCTATGTCAACCTCATGGGTTCATCAACCCAAATAAGAACATGATGGAACTATATTACACCATTTTTATGTGCATTACACTTGTGTTAAATGCCATGACACACGATTGAACCTAAACCAACATTTTTATAAATTTGAAAGTAGGTTGTTAGAAGGTTAGAAAACTTGTTTTCAGCAGGTTACAAGATTAGCTTTGATAGGTTACAAGTTGTGCAAATTTAGATGGTGTAAATTCACCCGAAAAGAGGGTTTCCTAGGTGTAAACCATGTTACATCTATAAAATGACATGCTTACGAGTATGGTACCTTCAAGGACGTGAAAAGCTCCTTATGAACAAATTTTTAGCAGCAATTTTCAGTTAGATATGAGAATGGTAAGGTTTTGAATGAAAAACAAAGTTAAACACATGTAATACCCAAAACCAGCGACATGAAGCTTACACTCGATGTAGCTCGTGGTTTGGAGTGTGTAGCTGGTCTTGGATGGCTTGAAACTTTTTGGACAAGGCTGGAGAAGACTGGACTCAGCAAGAATCGTGCACCCAAGGCTCACAAACTTCACCTTTAACGGTTCTTGAGTTTGGTCGAGGGTGTGGTGTGTGTTTCTTCGAATGTGGTAGGGATTAGAGAGGATTTTTTTAGTGTGAGTGTGTGTGTTCGGTTATGGAGGCCGAGAGGGAGAGAGAGGAGGGATTATGAGAGAAGTGTGAGTTGATGGGTGAGTGGGATTGCATGATATGGTAGTGGGGAAGAGGAGGGTAAGTGGTGAGTGGTGGAGGAGGGTGGTGTCACATGGGGCGGCCGATTTTGTCATGTTGTGAGGGGTGTTTTAATTAAATTTTTATTGTATAAGTGTAATTATGTAGTATAGTGTAGTATTGGGTAGTATTTTAGATGGTAAAATTTAGTTAGTTGCAAATGTATTATTCATGAATATGCATGTGTTAGCCGAAATTCTTAGTGTGTAGGCACACAGTTTAGTTGTTTCAATAATAATTTGATTTCATAGTAAGGGTGACTAATTGACTTTCCCGGAACACTAAGTTCAAAAAGGTAAAATTCAAATTAACTAAAGTCACTAAAATCACATAAAAATCATAAAAATGGAACAAATAGCAAAAGATGATTCCAAATTCACTAATAGAGTTAGATTGTTTTTAATATTAGTACTCATAAGACGGGTAATGATGCAAGTAGATTAGGGTTAGAATAATAACCTTGAGGTCGGTTGTCACATTCTCCTACCGTTTAGGAAATTTCGTCCCGAAATTTTAGATTCGATTAGAATCTTAATGGGTGGGTTTGAAGAGGTGTGGATAATTCTTTCTCATCTCATCTTCACGTTCCCAAGTGAATTCAGGTCCTCGTTTTGAGTTCCATCTAACCTTGACCTTGGGTATGCGGCTCCGCCTGAGTTGCTTGACCAAGTGGTCCGTGATCTCCATGGGCTCCTTGACGAAGTTCAGCTTGTCATTGATTCTTGCTTCATTCAACGGTAGCTCTAGGGTTTTGTCTACCATGCACTTCTTCAAGTTCAACACATGGAAGATGTCGTGTATGTAGCTCAACCTCTGAGGTAGTTTCAATTTGTAAGCCATGGGGCCAATTCTTGCCAGTATTTCGAATGGTCCAATGTATCTCGGGCTTAACTTTCCTCTCTTTTCGAACCTCACGGTTCCCTTCCATGGTGCAACCTTTAGCATTACTCTGTCACCCACTTGAAACTCTAAAGGTTTCCGTCTCCTATCAGCGTACTTCTTCTGTCGGTCTCTGGCTGCCCTTAGTCGTTCCTTAATTTTAAAAATCTTGTCAGTGGTCTCCAACACGATGTCGGGTCCCATCACTTGGCTATCACCGATCTCATTACAACTCAATGGTGATCGACATTTCCTGCCGTATAGAGCCTCATACGAAGCTGCCTTGATACTTGCGTTGTAACTATTATTATAGGTGAATTCCACCAAAGGGAGATGGTTTTCTCAGTTTCCACTAAAGTCAATCACGCAAGCTCTTAACATATCCTCCAAAGTTTGAATGGTCCTTTCACTCTGATCGTTGGTTGTGGGTGGTACGCGATGCTTGGATCCAAACAGGTTCCTAAAGCCTGCTGGAATGATTTCCAGAAACGAGAAGTGAAACGGCTATCACGGTTGGAGATGATCGACAAAGGCATTCTGTGTCTAGTTATCATCTCATCGACATATAGTTGGGCCAATTTCGTCAAGTCGTAGTCTTTTCGAATTGGCAAAAAGTAAGCTGACTTCATTAGCCTATCCACTATCACCCAAATAGCATCATGGCCTCTAAGCGTTCTGGGTAACTTTGTAACAAAGTCCATCATGACGTTATCCCATTTCCATTCTAGGATTTTGGGTTGTTGTAACGTTCCCGATGGTTTTTGATTTTCAGCTTTTACCATGGTGCAGGTTAGACATTTCCCAACATAATTAGCGATTGATTTCTTAATTCCAGGCCACTTGAAAAGTGCCTTTAGATCCTGGTGCATTTTATCACTTCCATGGTGAACCGAGTATCTAGACTTGTAGGCTTCGTCGAGGATTACCTCTCGAATTCCTCCGTGCTTCGGCACCCATGTTTTCCCTTTGTACTTGTATGTACCATCGTCCCCTATCTCAAATCGCTTTTCCATTCTGGTTAAACCTTCTTCTTTTAACCTTTCTTCCTTTAATGCTTCGTTTTAAGCTTCTTTCAGTTTTGCTATAAGCTTGGTATATACATTCATCCTTAAGGCTCGTACACGAAGAGGCTTTTCTCTCTCCTTTCTGCTCAAAGCATCTGCCACAACATTGGCCTTACTGGGATGGTAACGGATTTCGCACTCGTAGTCGTTTAACATCTCGACCCATCTTCTCTGATGCATGTTTAGCATCTTTTGGTCAAGAATGTGTTGCAAACTTCTATGGCCAGTGTAGATGATGCACTTCGTGCCATAGAGGTAGTGCCTCCACATTTTGAGAGCAAACACCACGGCACCCAATTCCAGATCGTGCGTCGTATAGTTTTCTCATGATCGTTCAGCAGTCTAGATGCATAAGCGATCACCTTTTTGCGTTGCATCAGTGCACATCCTAGTCCTTGACGCGAAGCTTCACAATAGACCAAGAAATCTTCTACTCCTTCTAGAAGAGCAAGGATAGGTGCACTGCACAACTTCTCCTTAAGCATTTCAAACGCCTCATTCTGCTCTTATTCCCACACAAAGGTTGTGTTCTTCCTAGTTAGTGCAGTCAAGGGTTGCACTATGCGTGAGAACTCCTTTATAAACCACCGGTAGTATCCGACCAGCCCTAAGAATTGCCTTATCTCCGTGGGGGTTTCAGGAATCTTCCAATCCTTTATAGCCTCAATCTTGAAAGGGTCGACTTGAATCCCATTCTCATTGACCACATGCCCTAAGAATTGAATCTTACACATCCAGAATTCGCATTTAGAGAGTTTGGCATATAGTTGTTCATTCTTGAGTAATTCAAGAATTAGCTTGAGATGCTTCTCGTGCTCGTCCTTACTACGGGAGTAGATCAGTATGTCATCGATAAACACGATCACAAACTTGTCGAGATAAGAGCGGCAAACGCGGTTCATGAGGTCCATGAGCGCTGCTAGTGCATTAGTCAGTCCAAAGCGCATGACTAAATACTCATAGTGTCCATACCTAGTTTGGAATGTCGTTTTAGGTATGTCCTCTTCTCTTATCTTCAGTTGGTGGTAACCTGACCTCAAATCTATTTTGGAGAAATAACTTGGTCCTTGTAATTTATCAAATAGGTCATCTATTCTTCGAAGAGGATAACGGTTCTTTATGGTCAGCTTGTTCAATTCTCTGTAATCGATGAAAATTCGTAGGGTTCCATCTTTCTTTTTCACGAACAATACTGGGGCACCCCAAGGAGAGACACTTGGATGTATGAATCCCTTGTCAAGTAGTTCTTGAATTTGCGCCATTAGTTCATTCATTTCAGGTGGGGCGAGTCGGTACGGTGCCTTGGCTACTGGTGCAGCACCAGGCAACAAATCTATCTGGAATTCAACTTGTCGATTTGGGGGGAGTCCCGGTAGGTCTTCCGGAAACACTTCTGGGTATTCAGAAACCACGGGGATATCTAAAATTTTCTTCTCCTCTTGGGTCTTCATCACATAGACTATGAAAGCTAGGCATCCCTTCATTAAGCTCTTGGTAGCTTTTAAGTAGGATACCATGGGGTATAGAGTGTTACTCCTCTCGCCTTGTACCACTAACACTTCCTCGACGCTCAACGCTATCTTGAGTAAGCGCTCAGCACATACGATTTTGACTCGATGCTTAGCTAGCTAGTCCATACCAACAACCACATCGAATCTTCCTAACTTAATGGGCATCAGATTCATCCTAAATGTATTTCCTTTTAGATTTAGCGAGAAATCCTTGATGACTTCATTAGTTTCTAAAATGTTACCGTCAGCTAATTCTACAGTAAATGTATCGGTTAAGGTACACGCATCTAAGTCAATCATAGACCTAAAAGTACTAGAGACAAAACTAGCAGTCACTCCAGTATCGAACAGAATAGTAACAGGATGGTTGTTTAGAAGGAACGTACCGTTAACCACATCAGGTTCCCTACGAGCTCCAGCTGGGTCCATAACGAATGCTCTTCCTTTTGGCTTGTTGTGCTTGGCATCCTTGTCTCTACCCAGCTTAGGACACTTGTTCCTCATGTTCCCTGGATCCCCACATTCATAGCATTGTTCTCCTGGTGCGTAAGTACAGTCCTTGATTAAATGGCATGTTCTCGTGCATCTAAAACAGGGCATCGGGTTACATTCCCCTTGATGGTGTAGCTTGCACTTGTTACAAAATGGGCTTGTCCCCGAGTACAGCCTCCAGGTCTTCCCTGATCATCGCGCCTCGCACCTTCAGAACTCTTCCTACCTGACCGCTACTACTTCCAACCGCTCTCTTTACTTCAAACCACATTCTTTTCTCACCAACCGCTCTCTTTACTTCAAACCACTTTCTTTTCTCACCAACAGACTTCTTCTCACCATGCCTAGCTTGCTCAGTCCATCCAGCCCTAACTAAGTCATCAGTCAAACTGCTGGTAAGGTCAACCGCAGCTTCTAGGGTTAAAGGCCGGGAGGAGCGGACCATTCCCCTAACTCTTGGGTGTAGCCCCAGATGAATCGTGCTACACCTTTAGATTCGGGTGTCACCAGATGGGAACCAGTTGGGATAGGGCTAAGAAACAATTGATATATTCCATGTAGTTGGGACCTTTCATTTCCAGACTTAGGAATTCTGTTTCTAGTTTCTCGAGTTGATTGATGGGTCAATACTTGCTGGTCATCAGTTCCCTGAATTCGGTCCAACTCATTCGGTTTCTTCCACGGGTTTTAGTACTCGACTTCCACCATTCAAGAGCCGATCCCTTGAGGGTTGGGATTCGAACCTCACCATATGATCCATCTTGCACTCGCTAATGTCCAAGACAGCTTAGAAGTCCTTGGGCTTACATGCCATGAAGGTATTATAGGAGCATCCGTTCTTTAACGCCTCGGCTTCCTCATCATGGCCCTTGTCGTTCCCTGGCTGATCATTACCGTTAGTATTACTTCGATCAGCATTGATCTAGGCGATGATGGTCGGAATGGCGTTAGCAAGTTGTCGTGCTACAAGGTTAGCAATTCTCTCGTCATTTTCTTGATTAGCATTTTCCCTGTGGGAATTTCCTGGTGGGGTAGTTTGGTTTCCAGTTTGTCTGGCTTCCTCACGGCGGCCCCTATTGGTTCCTCGCTGCCCAAATCGTGTTGCTCTGCGAGTCGGCATTCTGATAGTATCACAAATAGATTCGTTTAGCATCTCAAAATTTGTTTCGGATAGCTCATACATCAATACCCTATTATACCATGCCTTGGGAAGAGGGATCATGGCGTGTATATATATACAACCCACTAAGTGATTCTTACAAGGTCCAATTCAAAGCATATCATAACAGTTAGACAATCAATCAGAAAGGGGCACGGACCAATTGCAAGGCACAACACAACATATTGCAATTCAATATAAATAGACCAATAACCTAGCATCCAAACAAACAGTTCATAGTTAAATAGAGATAGTAATATCATCCAGCAAAGTTGAATCAGAGTCAAGCTCTTACAAGTTGGAAGGTGCCATCACCCCCAAATAATAATAACAATAGTATCAAATAATAATTGAAATAGTTTCCTTCAACTGTCTAAAGACAGATAATTTCGCTTCTTACCCCTGCTCTCACATCCACTTTTTCTTCAGCCATCCAAACCATCCTGAGCTCTTCTTTCTCTACTCTTGTTCTAACAACTGCACCCTATGCATAGCTATCATAGCCTGGAATTGAGCAGACTGGGAGGTTCGGGTGGCGTGCTGAAGAGTCAACTCGTGACGACGAATGGTCTTCAAGATCTCATCTAGTGTTGCATCAGAGGGTCCTACGTCGCTTTCCCGACGGCTCGACTGGGAGTACCTATCACTAGCCAGTATGCTAGGGCCGTCATACATGATGTGCCTTGGTGGCATCAGGTGTTAATCACATGGGTCAAACAGCGGAGGTGCCGGTATCAGAGTCCTAACAGGTGGTGGAGGAGGTGGCATCCTAAAAGAGACTGAGGGTCCTGGCCTAGCACTCTTGCATGGACGGGTGATAACACATACACCCCTATTCCCTATAGGTGGGATGGGTGAGTGGGTAGAAGCAGCTACGTGAGGAGAGTGGGAGCGCGTCCAGCTCCTGGAAGGTGATGTGGAGGGAGAGTCCTCAAAAGCTTTGGTGTCATCTGACGTGACAGATATCCATCCTGGGTGTGCGCACCTCCAGAGATATGCCTCATACTCTGTCTGAGGCTTCACTCTTCTAAGGGTCCCAATAGGAGTAGTCTCATTATCAGGGTGAGCAGGCGCCTTCCCTTGATCAACCATAACCATTGTGTCCTGTAAGAAATACATCATGAGTAATTTGGTTTCTCATAGCTCATGATTATAATAATAGTACTAGTAATAGTAGTGATGGCAGTAGCATTTGTTATTCCAACATATCGTTGTCCGTGTTACCCAAATCAATAGTCTCTTTAAATAGTATCGGATAACATAGTTCATCATAGAAATCATTTAAATCCCCTTTTTAAAATAAGTTTCCAAAATCATCAATGTTAATCAGAAAAAATCCAATCATTACCTAAAGGTCCGTGATGTAAATTACACGTCCAGTAAATTCATGATTACGTTGATCAAGTGTAATCATCAATTTACTCAACCCGATCATCCCAACACTTCCCACAAGGACATTCCTAGGGTATCAGGCTTGTAGCCTAGGGTCTACTATGGTATTCCCGACTTCTCTACAACCTTTGGCTCTAATACCAATCTGTCACACCCCGAGCCCAGGTAGGGTGGGACGTCACAAACTAGCAACAACATATGGTAGCGAAAATAAACCATCATAAGAGCACAAAAGGAGAGAACATCACATGGCATTAAAATTTTTCAAAAGATATCGGGGCTAGAAACAGATCCAGCCCCCAAATGAGTTATACAACCAACGTAGAAACAAATTGTATTTTGTCAACAGAAATGTAAAATGGTTCAAATTGTTCATTAAGTAAAAGAAGCCAATGCTATGGTCACGGGCATACATCTAGGTCTTCACAACAGCTAGGATCTCTTCATAAATTACCTGAAACATGCTTAAAAAGAAATTTGTATCAACTAAAAAGTGGGTGAATTCAAGTGCTTAAGGTTTAAAAACAAAACAGACTTAACAAATACTCATTTGATAAAAGGGAATGAATCATAGTTTCAACATCATGGGAGAATCATAATCACCCTGCACTCAGTCCCGGTTGGCCTCTTCTAAAGTTGTGTTTAACCGGCTATTCCCGAAGGAAGAACTGAGCCCCAAACCAGCGTACCATACCTGCCCGGATGGTTCACCATAGTTTCTTAACAAAACTTGTCACATGCCACAAACGACCCCTCAGGATCTCAGTGGGGTACCCTTCCTAGAACAAAAGCCACTATGTGGGGAATTCCCCAAATAGATCTATCCATATAAAACAAGCGGTTCACGAAAGAATTAATGATCATGATATAAGTATCAGCAGGTAACCATAAATCCCACATACAATCACCAAGTAAAGCACAATTATAGTTCATAAATAACAGAGCATGTTTCACCCCAAAGCAGTAGTAAAAAGGGGAACACTTAAACTCACCTTAGAATTCAAGCAAAAGGGCCACTGCGTGTGCCGGGAAAAGTCTCAAACCTAGCACCGTAATAAATAATATTAAGTGTTAATCCACTAGTTCTAGGGTTATGGAGATGCATAAGATGTGTCATGAGGTTAGAATCTTAATAGCATTTGAATTTCCAAGTCTTTATATAAAAAGTTTCCTTTTATAGAAAGTTGGGGTTCCTAGGAAAGAATACTTGATTTGCTATGTTAAATCACTTATATAAGTTAGTTTGAGTCTTTTAAGTGATTCTTTAATTCAAGGGATCGGTTTATAGAAGCTTAGCAAAAATTTACAGTTTAGTCCTCCAAGTTTCAAAATTTACAATTTCTACCCCAGAGTTTTATTTCTTTCATGAAATGTCTTTTATGCCCAAATACTAGTTTCTTAGAGTTAAGTAACTCACTTTAATTAATTTTCTACCAAGATTTCAGAATTTTTGTCCGGTTTATAAATTTTCATGCCTCGGGTTACCGGTTACGGTAAGACCGAAGGTTTTTAACGGTTATGTGTTGATTTCTATATTAATGGTCTTAGATTCATTAAAAATCATTTTAATGAATTTATATAAGGTTTTTAATCTGTTAGAGATGCATTTCGAGCTCCTTTTAGGTGAAAGTCTACCTTTTAAGTTTTACCCGTTTAAACGTTTTTTTAACCGAATTTGACCCGTTAAAGCCCGTTTGACCACTTTTTCAACTCTTTCAGATCTTATACTACATAACTTACTGAAATATTATGGTTTCCATGAATTTTGGTGTTAAATCCTCATTTTTAATTTTCTTTCAAAACGTTACCCGGTTAAAACTCGTTTTTTACTAAGAATTCCATTTAACCTATTCATTGACCATTTAGTTTGACAAATCCGACCCAAATACTTTGTTAACCCCTTTTAGAGCCTGGAATACTTTTTAAGATGGTTAAAAACTATGATTTGCTGATTTAAAGCTCTTTTTACCACTTTTCGGGTCCCCGAATATGTCCAAATAATCTACAAGTCTAAGACATTTATATTTTCAGCCTTTAACATCTCATCACATTCCCAAAATCATCCAAAACTTACTAAAGTTCTATGTCAACCTCATGGGTTCATCAACCCAAATAAGAACATGATGGAACTATATTACACCATTTTTATGCATTACACTTGTGTTAAATGCCATGACACACGATTGAACCTAAACCAACATTTTTATAAATTTGAAAGTAGGTTGTTAGAAGGTTAGAAAACTTGTTTTCAGCAGGTTACAAGATTAGCTTTGATAGGTTACAAGTTGTGCAAATTTAGATGGTGTAAATTCACCCGAAAAGAGGGTTTCCTAGGTGTAAACCATGTTACATCTATAAAATGACATGCTTACGAGTATGGTACCTTCAAGGACGTGAAAAGCTCCTTATGAACAAATTTTTAGCAGCAATTTTCAGTTAGATATGAGAATGGTAAGGTTTTGAATGAAAAACAAAGTTAAACACATGTAATACCAAAACCAGCGACATGAAGCTTACACTCGATGTAGCTCGTGGTTTGGAGTGTGTAGCTGGTCTTGGATGGCTTGAAACTTTTTGGACAAGGCTGGAGAAGACTGGACTCAGCAAGAATCGTGCACCCAAGGCTCACAAACTTCACCTTTAACGGTTCTTGAGTTTGGTCGAGGGTGTGGTGTGTGTTTCTTCGAATGTGGTAGGGATTAGAGAGGATTTTTTTAGTGTGAGTGTGTGTGTTCGGTTATGGAGGCCGAGAGGGAGAGAGAGGAGGGATTATGAGAGAAGTGTGAGTTGATGGGTGAGTGGGATTGCATGATATGGTAGTGGGGAAGAGGAGGGTAAGTGGTGAGTGGTGGAGGAGGGTGGTGTCACATGGGGCGGCCGATTTTGTCATGTTGTGAGGGGTGTTTTAATTAAATTTTTATTGTATAAGTGTAATTATGTAGTATAGTGTAGTATTGGGTAGTATTTTAGATGGTAAAATTTAGTTAGTTGCAAATGTATTATTCATGAATATGCATGTGTTAGCCGAAATTCTTAGTGTGTAGGCACACAGTTTAATTGTTTCAATAATAATTTGATTTCATAGTAAGGGTGACTAATTGACTTTCCCGGAACACTAAGTTCAAAAAGGTAAAATTCAAATTAACTAAAAGTCACTAAAATCACATAAAAATCATAAAAATGGAACAAATAGCAAAAGATGATTCCAAATTCACTAATAGAGTTAGATTGTTTCTAATATTAGTACTCATAAGACGGGTAATGATGCAAGTAGATAAGGGTTAGAATAACGACCTTGAGGTCGGTTGTCACACAATTTTATCTTCAATAACTCTTGAAAATATTCTAAGTGTTTTTACACTTGATTTCTCAATTGTTTATGAATAAAAATCAACCATCTTGATTATCTTTTAACAAATTTGTGACCTATTATTGACCCTTCATTATTTTTACATTTTTTAATTGATTTTATATATCAAAATTTGATCAATTTTTATTAAAATGTTCTATGTGTTGAACTTCATTGATTTTTTAATTTTTTCAATTTTTAAAATACATTTTCAATTAAAAAACTTGTTTCTAGTTAATTTGTAAGAATTCAATTGATATTTGAAGATTAACAAATGAAATTTATTTGAAAAAATTGATTTGTCGATTCATTTTTAAACAATTTTTATTTTATATTAAACTGATGAACACAAGAATCATCAAACAATTTTTGTCATGAAATTCAAATTTATTGATGTTAAACAGGTCGAAATCATGTATTAACAACTACATGTTCAATTTTTAACATTCAATCACATTTAATCAAGAAATTTTAGATTTGTAAGTTCTTAGGGTTTGAACGCCTGAATAGGGATCAAAGCCCATCTGATTTTGATGATTATTGACAATAATCTGATGAACTACACTAAATAACATGTTTACAATCACTGATTTTACCTTTGTATCACGTTAATCTTTGGCAATCAAAGTAAACAAGATGAAATGGTAATCAGAGTCTATAAGAGAGTAAGAACAGGGAATCTAAGAGTTTGAAAATGGTTGAATGAAATGAAATCACCCAAATGTTGAATTTATATAAGTGTGTGAAAAACCCTAGATGCATTGGCACTGTGTAGATGCATGACAACTATTTGGATGCATAAGCCCTAGGCGCATGAGTAAAACTTGGTCAATTTTAGTTTAAGGACATAGGCGCATGAGCATTGTTCAGGCGCATGAGCATTGTTCAGGCGCATGAGCACTCTTTAGAGGCATGAGCACTATTCAGGCGCATGACCTATCCTTAAACGTCTAACACTTAGACAAATGCCTAAACTCTTAGTTGTGATTGATTACAAATACTGCTAGGGTTAGCAAGAAATGTAATAATACACTAGAGAATACAAATATTCTGATTGTCTTAAATTCTATCACCTCATGTACGAGGTTATCTATTCTATTTATATGCAGACAAGATGCCTTTAAAAAATGACTAAACTACCCCTAACCTATTACATCAAAACTAGTCTAAGTTTTAATCCACATCTCTGCTTGTTCATCCAAATGCGGATGAGTTGACTTGATCAGGATTTCTTCACTTGATCATCCGCATTTGTATGTTGGTCATCCGCATTGGTTAATGTGGACGAACAAATACTTCTGCGCATTTGTCCAGTCATCCGCATTGGCAAATGCAGATGAACAAAGTCTTCTCCGCATTACTAATTGGTCTTCCACATTTGTCAATGCGGAAGAACAAATACTTGTCCGTATTTGTTTTATGTCTTCCGCGTTGACAAATGCGGAAGACCATACTTGGTTTTTCTTTTGCAGGATCTTCATCCGCATTTCTTCATGGACTTTATAGAATTCCAGCAAAGCAACCATCAACTCACCCATTGAATTGGCATGTATGATCCTTTCAGGGTGCAACAAAAACGCCAACACATAAACAAAATTTCAGACTTATGACAACTATTTTGGCGCATGAGGGTTAACAAAAACGCCCAACACTTGTACAAAATCATGAAATTTCATCATACTCCTGACTTAGACTTATGATCATTGTTCTGACGTATGAGACCTTTCCATATAACAGACACTTAAAAATTTCACAAAAATCATTCAAACCCTGATTTGACCATTCTCACTACTTTTTATGAAAATTTCCAATCTTTGGTCAAACTTTGAATTTTGAATAAGACTTTGACTTTCTAACCAAAACTTTGACTTTTTGACCTTTATTATTTATTTTTCATTTAAAAAATACTTTCCTATCATTTTAGTCTCACAAATTTTAAAAATTCAACCAATCTCAATTCTTTTATTTGAAAAATTGCAAGAAGCTTTTCTATTTTTCAAAATAATTTGAAATCTTTTTAGGTTCACTTTTTAAACAAATCAAACAAACACATGCTTGAATATTTTAGCTTCATCCTTTTAATCAAACATTTATTTTGATTTTCTCTTTTTAAATCCTCACTCCCCTAAACTTTTAAGTTTAGAAACTTAGAAGTTTATATAAGTTGAACAATTTGAGAAAATCAGTCATTACCAACATGCTTGCACACATAAAATCATGCAAAAATCAAAATAAAGCAGAATAAAAACATCTACTATATCCATATTGAATAACATGCCTGCAGTGTGATCATATCTGATAATAATCAGCACATTAAAATAAACAAATTGTGGATGTCATTGACAATGATTAAATCCTGATATAATGTGTTCCAGGTCAGCATTACTATCGCAAAGTAAACACTAGATCTAAGGACAAACAATGAGTGTTATGATAGAAGAATCAACACACTTACTTTTTCAATTCTTGCATTGATTACGGTTTAATTAAATATGACATTATGTAGCCCACACTTGACTTAGAGATCTGACTGTCGTCAACATGTACAAGCAAACACTTTTACTAATCTTATTAACCGAACATATACTTATAAACAGATCTCATGTTTTGAAAAATGATATATTAATCATTGGATGTGTGCATATTGGCATCCTTTTGCATTATGTGAGAATATCCAGGTCTGTAATGACTTACAACAGAGGATATCTCGTCACTTCAGGTCTATGATGACTCATAATATAGAAGTAAAAAAATGTTTTAAACAGATCTCATGGTTATTCATATCACCATCAAGTGTGAGATTGTGACTTGACAAGCAATCAATTAGATAAGTGTAAGGCCCCGTCCCCAGAACGCTTACAGCTGGTCAATCATCACACATAAAACATTTATATATATTAAATTTTAATAAAATATTGCAGCGAAAACATTAAAACAAACATTTAATTTCATTATAATAAATGCTTTTGCAAAATAATACAACATTCGTTACAAAAATATCGTTTGTTAACATTACAATGCAAAAACATTATGCAAATGAGTGTCATCCAAGAAGAGCCAAGTAGCCGCCCCCTGCCATACTCAGCAACCTTTACCTGCCAATCGGAAACACATAAAAGTCAGCGTTGCTGAGTGAGTTCTAGTTTTAAAATAAACCATACTTTATTTTAGTTTAAAACCGTTCTTTACTTTCTACCAAATCATACTATACATTAGTACATAAATATAATCACATTATTATCTTCCCTTACTGTTTTTCATTTTCTTTCTTTATCTCTTTTCGAATCAGTGTCATCAACTATACCCCAAACGTATGCACAAAGCGGGCACTAGGCCGAAGATCATAAATGACTTCCATAACGCACATAGCCTAGCACCAGCACCGGGGCAAGCGACAAAGATCCCAACTGTGTACTACACCCCAAACGGAGGCACAAATCGGGTACTGGGCCAAAGATCATAAATGACTTCCATAACGCACATAGCCTGACACCAGTATCGAGGTGAGTATCCACTATAATCCATGTACTATACAACTACTCAGTCACAAAGACTGGACCACTACATGTATACTTATGGGTTAGCTAACCACACACAGTTGAGCTTACGACATTTTAGAGTCATGAACCTCCATACATTTTGCTTGAAAGCCTTTCTTTACTTTCTCTTTCATTAATCCATGCATTCTATCATTATGTTCCTCTTTTTTTATCTTCCACTTTACGTTAAATAATACTTTCATTTTTTTCACAACTATAACACGTAAGGCCACGGGAAAGATAAACATACATAACATGGAACATAAACATAATCATACAAAACATCACTACCACAAGGCACTATCAGACATGACATAACAATCATCATACATGCCATCATGTATAAGCATCAATCATACATCACATCATACTTCGCCCATTACATCATCTATGACTTCAAAAAGTCAACTTACATAGCCCCCGGGGACCTCCCAAGTCAATGCCTACATTTGACATTTTCCCCAAAAATCAGAAAATATTTCTAAGTCTTTAGGCGCATGGGCACTATGCAGGCGCATGAGCACTATGCAGATGCTTAGCCTTTCCGGCGCATGGGAACACTTAGGCGCATGGGGAACTTTTCAGGCGCATGGGCACTATTGGGGAGCATGGGCAACAGTTATTCATTTATGGGCAATTCTATATGCATGGGCACTATGCAGGCGCATGAGTGCCTAGGCACATGGGAACACCTAGGCAGTTATTTTCAGTTGGGCGCATGGGCCACTGTTTAGGCGCATGGGCAGTCTAAATCATCTTAAACATCATAAATCAGTCCCCAAACATCATATAACCTGTTCTAAGCTTAAATCTTACATTCTAAGCCTTAGAAACATAATTAAAATATCATTAAACACCTACATAGCCCAAAATCAAACCCCACCCGCAAACACACACACATACACACATTCGGGTACAAAACCCAACTTTAATAAAAATGTTCATACATGCATTTCCAGCACCAAAGCAGTTAAAAACAAGTAAAAAGGAGGTTCTAGAACTCACCTTAGCAGCTTCTTGGGTATGACTTCTTCAAAACCCGTTTGCTACAAGTCCAACACCTAAAACCCACCAAAAACACACCCGAACAGATACAAACATACATAAGCATATAATCGAGGCTAAGGCTAGTTAAGAACATCTTAAAATCATGAATTCTCACCTTGAATTCGACTTCCAGCTCTTGTTCTTTAAAACCCGAGATTTTCTGCTCTCCTTTCTTTCTCTCTCTAAAAAAATCCGAATGATGTGGGTGTGTAGACAACATGGGCAACCACGCCACCTTTATCACCAACTTTTAAAGATTTTTGTCCTTTTGACACTTTTTACCCCTCAACTTGGGTAAAGTGGTGTTTCTTTTTTTCTTCAGTTTATTCTTTCTTTAATACATTGAAAGAATAACCGGGTGTTACAAGTCCACCCCTTATTTAGGTTTCATCCCCGAAACCTATTATTCTTCAAACAATCGTTGGTAATGCTGTCTCATCTCTTCTTTAGTCTCCCACGTTGACTCAGATCCCTTCCTGTGCTTCCACTATACACGCACAAGAGGAACCACTTTATTTCTTAACCTCTTCTCTTTACGATCAATGATCACCACTGGTTGTTCCACATAATTGAGCTGTTCATCTACCTTGATATCCTCCCTTGGTACAACCATATCTTAGTCTGCTAAACACTTTCTTAGATGAGATTCATGGAATGGCGAGTGAATTCCACTCAACTCAGTTGGTAATTCTAGTCTATAGGCCACATCTCCTACTCGAGCAATGACTCATAAAGGCCCTATGTATCTCGGGCTCAACGTACCCCACTTTCTGAACCGAATGACACCTTTCCAAGGTGAGACTTTCAACATAACTCTATCACCCACCTGGAAATATTGGTCTACGTCGTTTATCAACATATGACTTTAGCCTGTCTTTAGCTACCTTCATAAAGGCTTTGATCCTTTAAAATTTCTCAGTTGTAGCCTCGACCACCTCGACACTCCCTAACTCTTTATGGCCAATATCGCCCCAACACACAGGCGTTCTGCATCTCCTACCATATAGCATCTTATATGGGGCCATACCAATGCTAGCATGATAATTGTTGTTATATGAGAACTCAGCTAACGGTAAGTGGTCATCCCAACTTCCTCCAAAATCAATGACGCATGTCCAAAGCATATCTTCTAGCGTCTGAATCGTCCTTTTCGACTGACCATCCGTCTGAGGATGATAAGCCGTGCTAATGTGTAACCTCGTCCATATTGCATCGTAGAATTTCTTACAAAATTTGGATGTAAACCGGGTGTCGCGATCAAACACAATAGACACTAGCACACCATGACGAGTTACAATCTCTTTAATGAACATATCTGCCAACCTCTCAGATGAATATGTCTCGCAAATCTATAGGAAGTGAGCACTTTTTGTCAAACGATCCATTATCACCCATATAGCATCATACCCTCGCGCGGTACACGGTAGCTTCGTGATAAAGTCCATGGTGAAATGCTTCCACTTCCACTCCGGTATATCCAAAGGTTGGATCCTCCTATACGGCTTTTGACGCTCGACCTTCACTTGTAAACAAGTAAGGCATTTACTCATATACTTCGCCACATCGCGTTTCATACCCGGCCACCAATAATCTTTCTTCATATATTGTTACATCTTTGTAGCACCGGGATGAATAGAGTATCGAGTTTTATGAGCTTCATCCATAATCTTCAAACGTAGATCCCCAAATCATGGAATCCACATCTGTCCGAATCGGGTCCTAACACCGAGTGTGTTTTCACCCAACTTCGCGACCAGACCTCTCATTCTTTCAGAGTTAAGATGATCTTCTTTCAATGCATCATCATTAAACTCCTTGACTTGCTTCATCACCGCGGAGGTCATGACCAAGTAATAAGCATTCACCTGAATCGGCTCGGGTCTCTCCTTTCGGCTAAGGGCATCTGCCACCACGTTGGCTTTGCCCGAATGGTAATGGATCTTGCAATCATAATCCTTTATGAGCTCCAACCATCTTCTTTACAGTTCAAGTCTTTCTACTCAAAGAAGAACTTCAAGCTCTTGTGGTCAGTGAATATGGTGCACTTGGTCCCGTATAAGTAGTGCCTCCATATCTTTAACACAAAGACCACGGCTGCTAGCTCCAAGTTATGAGTAGGATAGTTAACCTCATGAACTTTCAACTGTCGGGATGCCTAGGCTATAATCTTCCCTCTTTACATCAACACACATCCCAACCCCGAGTAGGAAGCATCTGAATAAACCACCAAATTTTTGCTTCCATCGGGTAACGACAACACAGGAGCTTGAGTCAACCTCGCCTTTAACTCCTTAAACACCATCTCGTGAGCTTGACCACATACAAACTTTACATCCTTACGGATCAACTTAGTCAACGGAGAAGCTATCTTAGAGAAGTCTTTAATAAATCTTTTGTAATAGCCCGCCAAACCCAAGAAACTATAAATCTCGGATGGTGTCTTTGGAGACTTCCATTGCATCACCGCCTCCACCTTTGCGGGGTCTACCATAATCCCTTCAGGACTCACCACGTGCCCTAAAAACTGAACCTCACGCAACTAGAACACGCACTTGGAGATTTTAGGATACAACTTCTCCCTTCTCAAGGTCTCCAACACCTCTCGAATGTGATCGGCATGCTCCTCCTCACTCTTTGAATAAATCAGGATATCATCAATAAACACAATCATTGATTTATCTTACATCGATCGACACACTCGATTCATCTAGTCCATAAAAGCAGCTGGCACGTTAGTTAAACCGAATGACATAATGAGAAACTCGTAGTGTCCATAACGCATGTGAAAAGATGTTTTAGGAATATCTTGCTCCTTAGCTAAACCGATATAATGCCTTAGCTACAAGTTAGGCACCCGGTATCAAGTCAATTTGGAACTCAATTCATGGTGAGGTGGCACTCCTGATAAGTCTTTGGGAAAAACGTCTGGAAAGTCGCACACAACCGGTACGTTGGGCAGTTGTGGTGTTGGCGTGTCCATATCCTTTTTGTAGGCCAAGTAAGCACTATATCCACGCCTTATGCACTTTCCTCCCACCGCCACTGAAATCACTTTCGGAATCATCGTGACTTGATCACCGTAAACCGTCACCGAACACCCGTCAGGCGTTGTCAATCGAATCATCTTCTTGCGACACACAATATTTGCCTTGTAGTCCACCAACCAATCCATTCCTAGGACTATGTCAAACCCGCCTAAGGTCATCAAAGAGAACAGGAAACTTGTGACCTTTTAGTTCACGTCACAACCTTCTATCATCTCAGAAATCCTGGTAGACTTACCTATGGCAGTTTGTACATCGAAGGGCGTATCTATATCCTTACCACTAAGAGGCAATTTAGCATAGAAAGCAACAAAAATAAAACTCTTACTAGCATTAGAATCAAATAACACAGAGGCTAAAGTTTGGTTTACTATAAACATACTTGGCACAACATCGAGGTCCGTCCTAGCCTCCTCTTGCGTCATCATGAACGTTGTGGCACTAGCCCTCTACCCTTCTCCTCCAGCCTTCTTCATATCCGAACCTTCAACCCTTGGCTTCTTGCAGTCCCTACTCATGTGGCCCTCCTCGTCCCAAGTATAACACCTCCTTACTTCACAGTTCTTACCCAACTGTCCGGTCCTTCCACAATGGAAATAGACATTGGATCCCATTCTACCCCGCTTCTTGTAGTCCATACTCTCGTCCACACTTAACACACCTCCTCGACCCCGCACTGGATGTGACCACACGTTGGTCATCCACACGTGCACCGTTGGTGCTTGGAGCGGCTTCGCCATGTCCAAATCGCTTCCCGTTCAAATTCCGGTCATCACCACTCTTCTTGCTGGCTTCTGCACCAACACAGTCTACTTATCATACAATCTTCCCGCCAAGTCAACTGCCAATCTAAAAGTGCTCGGCCGGCAGCGATCATGTGTCTACGGATATCCGCCGACAGCCCTTAGATGTATCTCTTGATCTTGTGCGACAAAGGCGTCACTTGATTCGACACCAGTCGTGCCATCTTATTAAACTTGGTGGTGTATTGCTGATGGGTCATCATTCCCGCCTCCAATTGCGGGAACTCTCTCTCAACTTTGTCTATCTCTCGGTGACGGCAGAACTCCTCAATCACCAACCTCTTCAGCTCTGCCCACTTCATTCTTCCAATTGCCCGACTACCCTCGGCTTGGACGATATTGTCCCACCAGCACAAATCCGAGTCCAAAAATGAGTGGGTAGCAAACTTCACCTTTTGGTCCTCTCGGCACTCGTTGATATTCAGTACGGCCTCCATCTCTCTCACCAATCGGTGAGCAGCAGCAATAGTGCTATTACCATCGAAGGTAGGGGGCTTGCACCTTTGAAATGCCCCGTAGTTATAGCCTCATGTCGTCTCCTGCACAGGCTCTTCCTCCTCCTCCTCATCATCGGAGAGAACCGTCTTAGTCTCTAGTTTCTTGCGTCCTCCCGAGGACCTATTCCTCTCCTTTCTTTCCATTTCCCATACTACCTTAATCACTTCAGTCACCATATACGGTAGGATCGTCTGCATGACCTGATGCACCTCCTCATCAGTGGCCCTTTCACTAAGGCTCTTAAGTTAGCACTCTCGTCCCCAATCTCTGGACGAGGGATCTCGGTTCTTCATGAACCACCTCTTTGGCTCTAGGAGTTCTTCTTGTGACCCGTGGTTCAGCACCACGTCAACCATGACCTCCACCACGTGAAGCCTTCGATGATCTACCACCGGCCATCCTCTAACACACTATAAGATTCAAACACCAACATAGTCATTCAAGGGAATAGTTCAGTTTATGTCAAGCATAGTAAGTCCCTAATTAAAGTGGTCAGTTGCAATTAGCCACTCACTTTACTCTTCATACCCCAAGCATTACCTATCCTGACTACATTAGTTTCTAAATCTACTAAAAGGACACACATCAGATAACATGCACATGTAATGCCAGTTAACATTAAGAAAATACCTAATGACACGTAGCTACTCGAACTGGCATCCCTTCCCTTTTTGTCCTATTTTAGTTTAAGTTTAGGTTTCTTTTAAAAATTTACCCATTTCACTTAAACTTTGGCTCTGATACCAACTTGTAAGGCCCGTCCCCGGGACATTTACAGCTGGTCAATCATCGCACATAAAACATTTATATATATTAACTTTTAATAAAACATTGCAACGAAAACATTTAAACAAACATTTCATTTCATTATAATAAACGCTTTTGCAAAATAATACAACATTCGTTATAAAATATCATTTATTGGCATTACAATGCAAAAACATTATACAAAATAATGCCATTCAAAAAGAGCCAAGTAGCCGCCCCGTGCCATCCTCAGCAACCTTTACCTGCCAACTGGAAACACATAAAAGTCAGCGTTGCTAAGTGAGTTCTAGTTTTAAAATAAAACATACTTTATTTTAGTGGATCTTCAAGATAGTGGTAACATCTTTGAGACTAAATCTGTGGCAACCATGCCTTTTGATGACTCTAAAAAAGACATCATTAAGCAAGGGAAACCAGGGTGCCAAGAAACCACATCTGATGGTGAGGATGAACATACTAGGTATGTTACTTCATCTCCCTATGATTCTTCAAAAGAGATGAGGGAAGACTGCAACTCACCATTAAAGACCTACTATCTAAAGTCTCAAACCTCAAATCTAAGGTTAGGACTTTAGAGGATAGGTCGCCACTCAGCAACTTGAGATTGACAGTTTCAAGGCTCAACTTGTTAAGAAACAGATTGAGAGATTTGTTAGGTATGCACCCATTCAGGTCTCCTTGACCTCTTCCTCTAGCTCATCTAGCTTTCAAGATGATGCCACCAAAAAGGGGGAGAGACTTTAGAGACAAACAACTAAGGAACCACAAATCCAAGCTTCAACTTCCAGATATTCAGCTCCCATTGCAACTATCTTTCCTAAGCAATCCCAAGTTGTCCTACAAATAGACCTAAGGATGCTCAGAGATCTCTATATGTTCTTTTCCAAGTTTCTACTGAGATCTTCTCTAGATTAGCCTAACCCTGATGTGGCTATGATGTAGTTTGGAGCTAAAGAGCTTTAGAAGTTAAGTGCATCTTCTATCATTATGGAAGAAGTTGGTCAACCTAAGGTCCAAATAGAACCTGAGATTCAATTCGAAGGGGAAATAAGGACTGATGGCCCAGCAACTGAAACAGTTGGGACAGATAGTGCACTCCCTCAAACTTCCGAAGCTGAAGTCAAAGCCTCGGAAGTTCCGAAGCTGAGATGGAAGATGCGGATGGACTATTCTCTTTGTTTGAGGATCTAATCATTACAGATGCAATTCTAGAGCTGGCATCTGAGGTAAATAGTGAGGACTTTCTGAACCAACCCCTAGCTTAGGCAACTTCACTATCTCTGTCCCAATCTGAACCCTCCATCTAAGAACCACCAAAGTCAAGCACTTCCAAAGATGATAAAGGAAAGAAGAAAAAGACTATAGAAGAGCTTCGAAGGAGGAGAGGATTAAAAGCTTAAAAGAAAGGTAGAGTTCCAACTGGGAAATTGTTAGTTGCCAGTTCCAAAGCAGCTGTAGCCAACCAGGAGGCAGTCAACAACAAAAAGAGGGTAGAGATCATTCACAGGCTCATCAAGCTTTGAGTTACCAATGAAGACATACTCCTGCTACCATTGGACGAGTTAGTAGATCTAGAAAAGGCAACCAGGCTATAGATTGAACAATAGGAGAAAGCAGCACAGCTGGCCTTAGAGGACGAAAGAGAAAGAGAGAAGAGGGAAGATAATCTACAACTCCCAAGGGAAATGATATCTTTCCTAACTTCTAGAGTTTTCTCTCTTCAAGAACTATCTCCACATTATAATGATATAATCCTATGGCTCTTCAACAAAGAGCATGATCAACCGGAGAAAGAGAAAAATAGAGCTGCGAGAGAGAAGTTGAGGGAGAAGAAGAAGAAAGAATAAGAAGCTAGGGTCACTGCGGCCAAGAAGATAGGTGAGAAAGCCTAGTTGAAAGATTTTATCTGGGTTCATGGTTTCTCTAGTAGGCATGTGGGACCTATGTCTGAAAAGACACTCCTACTAATTTTCAGTGACATCAAGGCTGACATTCGTATGGAAAAGGAAAGAGATGTATAGAAGGGTACATTGGACGATCTTCAAACCAACCACTCAAACCCAACCTAAACCAATTCCCTCTCCATTCCCCATCAAGATTGAACCCTACACACCTGAACCTACACCATTATCCATACCAACTTCCTCACCTTAACCACCTAAACTACCCATCATCCAACCTAAAACACTCTCCAGAACCACAACACCACAACCTACCCAAAAACCTTCCAAACCATCCCCTTAGCCTTCCAAACATTTCTCCTTAGAGGAGTTCAAGGCAATCAAGACAAAGCTCATCAACTGCACAACTCTGAGCGACATCTCTTGTGTGGAAGACTTTGTCAAATTAACTTGTGTTGATGGATCTTCATGTTTCCTCACTAGAGATCAATTTCTTGATCTGCCTAGAGGAACACTGGACCATGCTTTTAGACTTCTTGGTCACAACTCTGACTCCTTAAACGATGAAGAGAAGAAGCTAAAAAGAAAGCTGGTGACTCCACTGGATACAAAGAGAGAGGACAAGATTCCTAGTTAGCCCCTTGTGCCTAGAAAGAAAATCATTCAGTGGAGGTTCGATGAAGCCTCTTATAATGTTGTTGTGGAGAGAGAGAGAGTGGAGAAAGCAACAGGCTGAATGCCTCCTTTCTACTACACTCTAGCAGATTTGACATTGCTAAGTTAGCAGAGAAACCATTCTCCAATCCCTCCAACTCCGAAACTGCTGCTCACATCAGAAATCATCTTAGCAGCCTTCATCTTGCTGAGCTAACCGCAAAAGCAAATATTAAAGAGGAGTTAAAGCTAAGAAAGAAGGGAGACAAGGAAAGGTCAATCACCAAAGGCAAAGCCTTTCTACAAATGGTGGAAGGCCCTGAATTGGAACCAATAGTTAGATGGGAGTACGACTACAACTCCCGTCAACTAACTCTTTTCAGAGGGACCCAACAGAGGATGCATATCATTTAGAGTGACAGATTGGATCTCCTGTTAACTAATGATTTGTACAAGCTTCTTAGCACTACTTTTGGGAAGAACAAAGAAACAGAAAAATATCTGCTTTCCCTAGTGCTGAAAGTTTTGAGAAGCTGGAACAAGTGAGGGTTTGGTAGCATCAACCTAGGGGGAGTTTGTTGGATCAAGAAGAATGCTGGTGTAACCAAAACCAAATCACTTACACTATTTTTTGAACAACTAATAAAGGACTTCCGAAGCTAAGTGTGGAGATTCTGAAGGAAAAAGAGTTCTTTCGAAGACAAAGTGCATGATTAACTTCCAAAGATAAACTCTACCTCTGAAGACAAAGTATTCATTTCCGAAGATCAAGACTTAGAAGAAAAGATCAGAAGTCAACTTCCAAAGTATGATGAAAAGAAGAAGTCCTCAAATCTCCTAAGAAGTAGCCTCTTCCGAAGTATAAGTGGATTCGAAAGAACTTGTTCTTCCAAAGCCAACTAACCTTTGGAAGACACTATTATGAACCAGTGGACATAAGTATGGTGTCTGTGACACTCCGTTGCTGACCTTTGATGCATGGCGTTTTCTCAAAAGCCATGTAATTGACCATACTTTATTCCAGTGTTCACCTTTATTAGTTAGTACAGTTGCCAACTTTAGTTGGTGACAAAAGGTAAGTCATGGACATGTCATGACTACCATATCTTAGATAATTCTTTATCTTAGATACCTTAACTTTAGCATTGTAGTATATGCTTTAGTCATAGGTTTCCAGCTGGTATCAAAGTATATCCGGCTGTAGTAGTATATATAGTTTCTCATTGTAACTCATGTAATATGCTTGTACGAGTCTTGTAATACTTTGAGTTGAGAAGTAATATATGCAAGTACCTTGAAAATTATTTCTTTGTGTTCTTTGCTACTTATTATATTATTATCAACTCTTAGAAAAGACTCTGCTTCATCTGATCCGAGTGTAGTATAAGTGAGTTTGAGAGAAAACCAAGTGTTATGTAACAAAAACCGATCCTACAAAACTCAACATCTTCAATACCTTGAGGTTGCTTGACATACATATCATCAATGATTGGTCCTTACAAAAATGCACCCATAACATCCATTTGGTACACCTTGAATTTCATATAAGAAGCATATGCCACAAAGACACGAATTGCTTCAAGTCTTGCAACAGGAGCAAATACTTCATCATAATCTATTCCTTCATCCTGTGTGTAACCTTGTGCTACTAATCTTGCTTTGTTGTGAACAACTATTCCTCTATCATCTAATTTGTTTCTAAACAACCAATTTGTGTCAATAGAAATCTCTCCTTCAGCCAGATCCACAAGTGTCCACACTTCCTATTTACGGAAATGTAGCAATTCTTCTTGCATGACTTCAATCCAACTGTTGTCCTGTAATGCTTCAGTAATGTTTTTAAGAACAATTTAAGATAGGAAACACGAGTACAAGTAAACATTTGCTTGCTTTGTATGACTTCTCATAGTTCTCTCATTCAAAAGATCGATAATTGAGACATGTGATGTTTGTTATGAATACGAGATGTTGAATCTCATCTCGATGAACATTCACATCCAGATTGGTTTGGTTCATGTCGGAGAGCCGATGGAACAGGTTTGAAGAATGTGGAGTGAAATTGAGAACTTGAGTTGGTGAGTTGATAAAATAATCAAGCTTGTCATTGACATCTATGTCTCCGGATACAGATGAAGTTCCAGAATCAGGTTGGAGAATTTTTGCTCCATCATTAGGAATTGGTTGAGAAACATCAGAATATTCAGGAACTTGTTGTTGCTCATGAATATGTTGCTCATGATTCTCTGAATTGAATAAAGGATCTCTCATAAATGAGAAAAACAGATAGTCTGGGCTTGAATCATCCATATCATTAGAGTCTAAATCGTCACTGAAGTATCCAAGATCTCCTACTTGTTTCATGTGAAAACAAGAAGATTTAAATAGATTAGACTTGAGCGAGTTTGACAATGAGTCTAAATCAGAGAACCATACCGGACCATTTGCAACTGATGGAAATGAATCTTCAAGGAATTTGACATTGGAAGTTTCAATGATAACATTCGTCTTAGAGTTATAAACTCTATATGCTTTAGAAGCTGATGAATATCCAAGAAAAAAAATCCATCATTAGATTTTGCATCAAATTTTCCTAATTGATCATTCGAGTTTAAAATCAAAACAACACAACCAAAATATTAAAGATATGTTAGGTATCCTGCCAAACATCAACTCATAAGGAGTTTTCTTTTTATCTTTCACCAATAGAGTACGATTCTAAATGAAACACTTAGTTGATATGGCTTCATCCCAGAAAGTGATAGGAATCGTGGCATCTACTAACATTGAACGTGCAACCTCAATCAATGTTCAGTTCTTCCTTTTTGGCAACTCCATTTTGTTGTGCAGTTCTAGGAGAACTGAACTAATGAGCTATCCCTTTCCTTGCACAGAACATGTCAACATTAGCATTTTTGAACTTTATTCCATTATCACTTCTAATTATCTTTACTCTTTGATCAAGTTGATTTTCTACTTTAGTGATAAACTCTTTTAATTATTCAGCCATTTTAGATTTTGCATGCAAAAATAAAACCCAAGAAAATCTTGTATAGTCATCAATGATAACTAAACAATATGATTTCTTTCTAATGCTCTGCACATTCATAGGATCAAATAATTCCATGTGTAACATCTGTAGAGGCTTTGAATTTGAGTTTATCAGCTTGGATGTATATGACACTCTATGTTGCTTCCCTTCCAAATATGCTTTGCAAAGGTCTGATGTAGCGAACTTCTTGGATGGAATTCCTACTACATGATTTCCTACTGTAAGTTTTTTCATGTTTTTGATGTTTGAATGACTTAGACGTCTATGCCAAAGCTGGCTTTCATCATTTGATGCATGAGCAATGAGGCAAGTTGTTTCTGTTAAAGGATCAATGTGAGATATCTTTAATAATAAGAATCATCAAATAAAGCAGAATATGATTTATCACATATTTGAGAAACGCTTAAAAGATTAAAGTTCAACTAAGCACAAAAGTTGACTTTATCAAAGCTTATCATTCCATTAGATATCGTTCCTTCACCGGTTATCTTTTCACATGTATTTCCACCAAATGCTACATTACTACCATCTTCAGTCTTAATGTCTTGAAGCGAGGCCACACCCATTGTCAACATACCATGTATTCATTGGTCTTCTTGGGCGTACCAGCATTTCAAAGACATTTAAGAGAGTTATCAACCCAAGCAGAGATGGTCTGGGCTTGCCATATTTATCCATAATGGTAAACTACTTGAAATGGAGTTTGCTCATATTTGGTTTCTTTTAAAATTTAGCATTTTCAAATCCTTTTTGAAAGACTATCTAATTATCTTTCTTTAGTTTTGATGTCAAAGCATTAAATCTATTCTCAAGATCATCATGAAGAAATTTTGAACCATTATTTGAAACATTAGAAAATTTTTTCTTAATAATTTTTTCCTTTTTCATTCTCACTGAGTGTGTAATGAAATTTCCTTGATTATACTGCTATGATCTAATAGTATATTGATTATCATAATTAGAATTGATTCTTCTAAGAGATCTCAAGCCTAAAGAAGTTTGTTTTGATAATTCTTGAAAATTGTAATTTTGATTTCTTTGATATCTTTGATTACCGAAATCATTTCTAGGCGAGTTCTTTCTGAAGAAGCAATCTTCTATGTTATGATTTTGTTCATCACACATGGCACAATATTTAATGAAATAAAACCTAACCATTGTATGTTTTGCCATATCACAAATGAGATAGTAATTATTAAAATAACACTCAGATGTGTTATGATTGTACATATCACATATATCATAGTACTTTTGTGGCTGTTTGAACAACATTTGCTTAACCCTTGATGTACAAGCCATATTAGACCCTTGTCTAGATTTAGGGGTAGTCTGGTTAAGCTGTTGGCTTTGCTATGTGAGTTTGGTCTTTTGATTTTTAGGAGTTTTCTTTTGAACTTTTTCACAACTCTTAACTCCTTAGATACATTTTTTTATGAACAAGGGAAGACTTAGGAGCTGAACCAGTTTTTAGATTAGAGTTAGATTTGATCTTAGGCTTTGATATTGTTTTAGAGATTGTGTTCATGTCAAAAGTTCCTTCTAACGCAAACTTCACATGTTTAATTCGACTTGATTGAATGATTGGTTCAGCTTGTTTAGCTTTGAAAGATGCTTTTCTTCTTCTTCTTTGATTTCTTGTTCTTGATGAAGTTTTAGTGCTTTGGGTTTTTGTTGATTCTTAAGAAGACTCTTTTTCAGATTTGTCATATTAACTCAATTTGGTTTGTTTTAGAAGAGCATGAATCGTCAATAAAGGAATTCTTTGATTTCTCTTCTTTAGATTTCCCTTTTAACTTGTTTTTTATGCCATTAACTTTGTTATCCTCTTGTTCAAGTTCATTCTTCTCAATGACACATTCACCTTTGGTACAAACAACTTTTTATTCTTTTGTCGAGGTTCATAAGATTTGACTTTAATTGGATGACCATTCTTTATCGTTTCTGAATCTTTCTCCTCGTATATTTCAATGTTTATTTTTTCAATTTCACTCTTAATATTTGCTTGAACATTCTTTTTCTTTTCTTGATATTCTTTGAGCTTAGCTTTTTCTCTAGTGAATGATCATGGGTATTAAATTTTTAGGTTATGTATTTGTGATTGATTCAAGCATAGGTTCATGTGTAAAACTTAATCCTGTTATATCTTTATCTTTCCTTCCATTCACCAGTTGCTGAACTATAGTCTTTGAGCTTTTCACTTTGTCTAAGTCAATTTGAGTTGCAACATGTGCCAATTTCTCTTGTTCAAGGGTTTTTGTCATCTCTTCAAGTTGCTTCTTAATAATTTCAATTTCTTTTAGAGCTTTGTTCCAACTAGATTGAAGATATATAATTATTATCAGCAATTTTATGGTATTCTTTCAGTTTACAGTGCATTGAGTCTTCTTGTTTAATTTATCACATATTTTGAATGAGTAGGTTCTATAATGTTCAACTTGTTCAAATCATGCTTTAGTGCACATTCTTTCTCTTACATCTACTGGAATTTCAGGGTATGAACTTGAAGACTTAGTGTTAGATATTGAGTTTACAACTTTTGGTTGTTTTGACTTTGCCATGAGAGCAACTTCTTTTGAGTACTCCTTTGGATCAGATTTGTCACTCCAGTCATAGCCAGCTTCATTGTCTAATTCATCTGTTTTTAGATCATTGTTTTCAGACCAGTCTTCGTTCATCTCAAAAATTAGTGCTACACCAGAAGTAAGATCAGATGTAAACTGTTCAGCATAAGCACTCCAATCAAAACCATCCTTGATGCTTACAACTAATGCTTTCTTTGGTTCTTCAGCGGTCTTTGGTTCTTCTTTTAATTCTAGTATTGGTAGACTCTGATATGGCTTTTGGAATGTCTTTTGAGTCTGTTGATTATATTAGAACTACTTTGGCCATTTCCACCTTGTGTTCTTGGAGCTTTACACTCTCTAGAAAAGTGGTCATAGTTGTTGCAGTTAAAACACCTTGACTTTGACTTATCAAAGCCAACTATTTTATTAGCAATAAGCGTATAGTTTCTATTGACATATGAATGCATTTGTGTTCTGTAAGATATCATCACCATTTACCAGTTGAGATCCATTTCTTCTATATTATCAGGATCCATCTAAAATAAATTCTATAAAACTAAATCAACTTGTGTTAAATGGCTATGCTGATAGGCTTGAACACTTGGCATAAAGTTTGTAAATGGAGTTTTGGACTCTTAATCCTGTAAAAGGATGTTTATAATTCTTTAACTTTGCTAGGATTAGCAGAGTTAGAATATGGAGTCTTATTATGAGTTTTAGGCATTAGAGGTTTTAGAGGAGACTATGGTTATGGTTGAGTTGAGTAGATAGGAGTACTAGTGAAGAATCCTGCTCCCATAAACAGATCACACTCATCTTCAAGAGTAGTTTCATTTGTGGCCATAAAAGCTTTCTCTACAGTATTTGCTAGAGAAGCAACATACTTGTATTGAGAAGTTCATGCAGCTCTATCATATTTCTTGAGCTCTCATCAATTTCCACTGACTTAAACTTAGCAATGAGAAGATCAAGATCCATGGGAAACTTTTAAGTGTGCTTTAACAAAGTCATAGTTTGTTTCCAAGATGATGGAAGTGCATTCAGAAGTCTATCATTGAGGTCTTTAAGATCATTCTTAATCCCTAAAGATGGCATTTCTATTGTAAGTCGCACATATCTATTCATCATATGATTTTATGGTTTCTCCTGATATATGCTCAAAAAGTTCAAGTTGCGTCTTCAATTTTTCTCTTTTAAGATCTTCTATCTCTTTTCCTCATTCACATATAACTTTCAAGACTTTGTACATGGTATAACCAGTTTGGTAATTCTCAAGCCTTGAGAATACCTCCAAAGGTAACCCTTTACACATGAGAGAATAGGCTTTAATTTTATTTTTCAACTTCTTCAGATCATCCCTGTGTAAACCATCTTTTGGGTAAGGCTCTTGTGTATCTTTTATGTACACAAAGCCTCTATCAAGACCATTAGAAGTGACAAGGATGTGAGGTCCTTTCTCAATTGATTTCTATAAACCAGTGTCAATTAAATTCAAATGATGTTTTAGTCCAACTGACCAATTTTTAAAGTCAGCTCTGTTCTTTAGCTTTGGTACTCTATTCTCTGAATCTTCAGACTTAACCATGTTTAAGTTTTGAATTTAAGAAAATATACTATTTTTGTTGTTTTTAGATTTAAAATGAAATAAGGGAATGAAATATTTTAGGATTTTAGATTTTGAAAAAATTTCTAAGTGTTTAGAGAAAAGTCAGATGTGATGTGCCTGAACAACAGTGAAGTGCACCCTATGTCTTAGAAACGTCTAAGGGAATGCCTTAGTGAATTTCTGAAACACCCAAACTAGAAATGCCTGAACAGTTACAAAATGCCCAAACAGTTCCAAAGCGCCCAAATAGTGATGTAGCGCCTGAACAATTCAAGAACGCCTAAGTACTTCCAAAGTGCCTGAAGAGTTCTAGAACGCCTAAGTAGTTCCAAAGCGCACGGGACTTAGTTTCTAAACAACATCAAAAAGTGCAAAAACATCCATTAATAGTGTCAAAATGTCCACTTTGAAAACGCCTAAACAGTGCTAAAGCATCTTAACAGTGTTCATGTGCCTAAACACTTATGTAATTTTCTGATGATTTCAACACACCAAATGCCTAATTCATACTCTTCATAATAACCTAATCTTAACAAACTTTTCATAAGTTGATGAATTGATCTAAAACTCTTTAATGAAGTGATAAATACAACGATTAACAATCCTTTAACTTCATTTTCCTTCAATTAGCAACAAATAATCAGAATTTTGGTCAAATTTATGATCGACTTTTGAAGAACTTTTCGAACTCAAATCTGACAAAAATTCAGATTTGAAGATGTCAATTCACTCAATTGTGATTCAAATCATGTTTCTAGTGACGAGACACAACTGAATTCAATAATTAATTGAACAATTGCTATCAAAACATAGATTCATGTGATTCATAGGGGCTTAAAGTTCGTTTCAAGCTCCAAACTTGATAGGTTCAAATGGATCGATCGGTGTATAAGATAAGATGCAATTCACAACTATATGAATAATGTAATCAACAAATAGTAATATCAAAAAAATTCATAGGAGATTCATTTATATTAGCAAGGATTACAATGTACATAGAGAGTTCTCAAAGTCTAAATCTATGCGTACCTGCACACAATATATATAATCCTATTTATACTAATAAAGAAACAAAAGGAACATATATTTACATAATAAGTCCCTATACTATGACAAAAAATAAAACATAAAGACAAATGCTAATCTTTTAAGAGCTTCAACAATTGGATTGGTTAACAAGCTCACATGATACACAAGATCAAAAGAACAATGTCGTAAGTAACTTTTCGCTCTATATTTCCACTATTGATAATGTCTAAAAAATGTAAATTGCACAACAAACAAAAGAAAACATCTATTCATATTAAATTGATGTTCTCGCATGAAAACATCATGTTCTCGTGCGTGAACTATAAGTTATCACGTGACATGTTCTTGAATCTTCAAAAGTCGCTTTTGATTTCTAGAGCCTTTTGGTTTGATCTCTACAATGTCCCCTAGGCTTGACGAATCAAATCTTTAAAAGTGAACTTCTGCACACTTATAGTCACCACCATACGCATACGTCCTTTTCTTAACGGCTTTGTTAATTAACCCTCTAAACTAAGTTGCTATAAAATGTATTATCAGCTTTAATACGAAAAGCTTAAAGTTTCATCAAATCATCCTTTCCAAACTTTATCAAGTCAATTGTTCTATAATTCTATAATCTTGATTAACATAGTATATCACTACATGCACAGGATCATGGATGGAAATCTTTCTAAGAACCTTTGGTATGATTACTATAAGTTATTGGTGTAGCTACTCGAATTAATCAATACCCTATGGTAATCATGGATCTTACAACAAGATTTATAAACCTTATTTAGATAAATTCATCATAGTTTTTTTCAAAGACATTTTGATAAAGTCTTAAGATAGAAGTGATCACGAGGATCATCTTAAAGAAATCCGAGATTGCATATGAAAGAAAACCTTATTGGTCCATTTGATCGAACTGTAGTGCAATTGATATGTTCAATCATTCAATATAAAAAAAATGCACAAACAACAAAGATGAAGCTGAATAATAACAACCACAATATATTCAAATATAATTAATAAGGATCAAATATAGTCAAAGGAAACAATGCTCAATATATTTTGGTAAAGTAACAGCTTACAATAGCCTCTTCCAACAGAAATATTCGATTAGGGCTTTTGCAAGGATGCTCTCCGTGAAACTATGCTGCCGAAACCGTAGTTCACTTGGTTGAGACTAATAGTTTCGCCAGGTGAACTAATCAACTAACTATAAGCGAAACTGTAGTTTCGCTTGTAGTTTCATTGGGCAACAAAATTAAACAAAATAAGCAACATAAAAAACTAAACTAACATTAAACCTATTACAATGGAATATAAACATAATCTAATCTAAGGTGAGTCCAACCTATACATGATCTTCAATACCCCCCTTAGCTTGGACCTCACCGTATTCATTTGTCTTGATTTGTCTGATTGGCACCGTCTCTACCGCTGCCTCTGATGATTCTTTTGCAGTTCGTGTAGCATCATCCTTGGAAGCGTCAACCATTGATTCTCCCTGGTCAGTTTCTGGTTCATCAGCTTCTTCAGCACGTGCACTAGCTTCAGAAAATTTCTTTGTGAGATCCTGCACATCCATCCTCACCTCATCTTCTACCCTTACCTTCTCAGTCACTCTTTCACCTTTGCTTTAACAACTCTTACTTTATTAGCAACAATCATAAAGAAACTTGCTTCTTTTATGGTCTCCTCCCCTGCCCCTGCGTGAATATGGTTATCATAGAGAATCAACAGATCTTTATCATAGAAAATAAACACCTCCATAGGGTCAAACAGTCTATACTCAATTCCATTCTTGACTTTGATCACTGCCTCCCCAGTGTCTTTGTCATAGAACCATTTCTCAAAATGTTGTATCTCGAGGGTTGAGGATCCGACAATCTATCTTATTCATTTTCTTGGTGGGTTTCACACTCAACACTATGTTTCCTTTGCCCGTTTCCCAATCTTTGTCTTTTTTAGACCTCCTTTCTCAGCCCTCAAGAATCGAAATGCCTCAAAATTGTCATTCTGTCCTTTCTTGATTTCCTCCTCTAACATCTTTGCCCTCTCACTCTGGTTAGATTCAATCATAGGCAACACAGCTGCCTCCTTAATCCCACCTTGGCAAGGTCTTAAATGCCTTCCTTTTGAATAGATAGGTGATCTCCCCCATTTCCTATTGATCATGAACATCTTGAGGCTAGAGTTGCATTTCCAACTAATAATCTTCTTATCAGCCTCTTTCTTACTCAACCCTTGTATATTTTGAAAAAAGAGAGTTAGCTCTTTAGTTTCTTTCTCCTTCATAAACCAATCCTCCTTCGACATCTCAAACACATCATTCTCATCATCTCGCTTCTTGATTACATAAGTTAGTGGTCTCTTGTCCACTTCATAATATTCTGGCTTAGAGTCATAATCAACTAACTGTTCATCATCTTCCTCCTCATCCACCAATCACTTTCCTACAGTCTTTTCAACACCTTTAGTATGTTTTGGAAACATCTCTTCTCAACAAAAGTCATCAATGTTTATCCATATAACAACAAAACCAGCCTCAAACACCTGTTTAACGTTCTCCACATTTATGTTCCCTCCTTCTTCATTCTCTTTCTCAACTCTTCCCTCAAACCTGAACCCCATGCCTCCTTAGTCACTACACCAGACTTACCCTCTCCTGCTTGAGAAGAAGTACCCAATTTTAGAAATGGGTATTTGGAAGTGTTAGTCAAATCATCTAATTCAGGTTGAGTTAGCTAATTGCGCAGGCCTGCTGCTATCTTTAGTTCATTACCTTAGTCAACAATCTTTTGATCAATCTTTTCTGATACAGCATCTGTAAGACCCCCTTCCCGGGACGCTCACAGCTGGTCGATCATTGCCGATAAAAACTTATAACTTACATTTACCATTACTAAAACATTGCAGCGAAATAATTTAAAACCATTTCATATCATTATAATTGCTTTTGCAAAATAATACATCGTTGACAGATTACAAAATATAACTCATTGCATTACATCACAAAAACATTATCATTATATAAAACAAATGCCATCCAAAATAATCCAAGTAGCAGCCTGTGCCATCCTCAACAATTAGTTACCTGCCAACTGGAAACAAAAAAAAGTTAGCGTTGTTAAGTGAGTTCTAGTTGTAGAATAAAATATACTTAACTTTCGTTTAAAAATTGTTCTATACTTTCATATGTGCTCAAGCATCATATGTACACATAGATAATATCATTATTATCTGCCCTTACCATTCATTAAATTTCATTCAATGTACGTCATTATTTTGTTCGTTAACTTTCATACCGTACATTCATTAATCATCTTTCATTCGTTCATTCTTTCCTTCTTTCTTTCTTCCACACCAATGTCATCAGCTATACCCCAAACATATGCACGAAGCGGATACTGGGCCGAAGATCACAAATGACTTCCATAACGCATGTAGACACAAACATTGGGGCACACGACAAAGATCCCACCTGTATTCTACACCGCAAACATAGGCACGAAGCGGGTACTGGGCCGAAGATCATAAATGACTTCCATAATGCATGTTGCATCACATCAGTATTGGGGCACACGACAAAGATCCCACCTGTATGCCACACCCCAAACATAGGCATGAAACGGTTACTGAGCCGAAGATCATATATGACTTCCATAACGCACATAGCCTGGCACCAGCACTTGGGCATGCGACAAAGATCCCACTTGTATGCTACACCCCAAACATAGGCACGAAGCAGATACTGGGCCAAAGATCATAAATGACTTCCATAATACACGTAGCCTGACACCAACACCGGGGTAAGCATCCAATATCATCCATGTAAACTATACATTTAGCTAAACAACACAATTGAGCTAATGGCATTTTAGAGTCATGCACCTCCTTACATTTGCTTGCAAGACTTCCTTTACTTTCCCCTCCTTTCCTGAATGCATGCATTCATTCATACTTTACATTCCTCTTTTCATTATCTTCCGCTTACGTTACATAAATACTTTTCATCTACATTCATAACCATATCATGTAAAGCCATGGAAAATAAATGTACATAATAAGGAACATAACATAACATAGCCATACATAAGCATAACATCTTCATACACATCATACATGACATATCATATATCACCTATCACATAAGACATCATAACATAAACAAAGCTAACTTTCCTTGAGACTACTTCTGGAACATCCCAAGTCAACTTACATCACCCCAGGGAATGTTCCAAGTCAAATACTACACTTACATTTTTCCCCAAAATTTCAAAAAATATTATAAGTCTTAGGCGCATGGGCACTATGCAGGTGCATGGCCTTTCAAGCGCATGGGGAACATTTGGGCCCATGGCCCTTAATCATTCTGGGAAAATTCTAGGTGCATGGGAATTTTAGGCGCATGGACACTTAGTAAATTTCAGCCTAGTTCTAGGCGCATGGTTACTATTTGGGCGCATGAGCTTTGGGCACATGGGACCACACTTAGGTAGTTTCTAACTGTTGGGCGCATTGGCCATTTTCAGGTACATAGGCAACCAACACTCATAGTATCATCCAAATTCAATCCACACATCATACCAAATGTTTCTAAGCTTATTTTAATATTCTAAGCAAAAAAACATGAACATGGCATCATCATAACATCATAAATCACCCAAAATCATACCCCATCCCCATTCATAAACACATAACATACAGGTACACACCCATAATTAATAAAAACGATTAAACATGCATTTCCATCCCCAAAATTATATAAAATCAGTAAAAAGGGGGTTCTAGAACTCACCTTTGACAATCTTCAAGTATGACTTCTTCAAACTCGTTTGTAAATGAGTTCAAACACCTAGACACCACCAAAAACATATACCCGAACACACATAAGCATACCCGAGGCATGGGCTAGTCAAGAACATTACAAAGCCAAGAATTCTTAACTGAATTCAACCTTGTTCTTACTCTTCTTCAAATATCCGAGAGCTTCAGTGCTTTCTCTCTCTAAAAACTTGAAAGAAATGATCTGTGTAGACATCATGGTCGGCCATGCCCACTTTTACACCAACTTTTGAAACTTTTTTTTTCGTTTTTGACACTTATAGAGATTATATAAAGAGGCTGATGCAACCCAAACACCCAATGTCTCTCCTGCATACATGCACATAAGTACTGAAGAAGAATGCTTCAGAAGTTTCACACAAGAAACATAAATATTCTAAATATTCCATGCATATCAGTCTTCTTCTTGAAAACCCACTTACTTCCAACTACCTTGGAGTTAAGAGGTGGTACAACCAAGTCCCATACTTGATTGTCATACATGGATGCATCTCAACGTTCATGGCCTCAAGCCATTTGTCACAATCCGAATTGGACAACGCATCATGGTATGTGATTGGTTCATCGAAATCTATCACATATCATCCATCAGTGAAAAATCCATATCTTTTAGGTGGATTACTAGTTCTACTAGATCTGCGAACGTTTTCTGTGTATTGATCAACTATTTGATCACTTTCAACATCCTCATGTTGAGTGCTAGTGTCAACCAAACGTGTATCGGGTGCGGTTCTTGATCCTCTTCAAGACCACAGTTCTACTACTAGTTCCTTCCATAAGGAACTTGGTTTCCAAGAACTCACCCTTTTTGGCAACAAACTCTTTTGTTGTATTGAATCATAGAAATAATATCCCATAGAATCTCTTGGATATCCAATAAAGATACATTTAGTGGAACGCTTTCTAACTTGTTCGAGGTGGGAGTCTTCACATAAGCCTCACCCCCCACACCCTCAAATATGAAAATGATGGAACCCTCCATGCCATATTTCATAAGGTGTCCTTTCCACTTTTGGTTGGGGCCATATTCAAAATACGGGCCACAGAGAGCAGAGCAAAACCCCAAAATGATAGAGGTAATGAGCTTCTAGCCATCATAGATCGAACCATATCCAATAGAGTTCAATTTCTCCGCTCGGACACGCCATTTTGTTATGGTGTTCTCGGTGGAGATAGTTGTGAGACAATCCACAACTTCTAAGATGGTCCCTAAAAGCATCATTCAGGCATTCACCTCCTCTATCGGTGCAGAGAATTTTAATTGACTTATTGAGTTGATTTTGTACTTTATTTTGAAAGATCTTGAACATTTCAAGAGCTTCATCTTTGTGTCTTAACAAGTACACATACCCATATCAACTATAGTCGTCAGTAAAGGTAATGAAGTATCTTTCATTGTACTTTGTCATAGGTTTAAAAGGACCACATACATCCGAATGTATGATACCTAATAAATCCTTTGCCCTTTCGGCTTTGCCACTATAAGGTGCCTTGGTCATTTCACCTTGTAAACAAGACTCACATACATCAAATGAATCGCATTCATTGTTTTTAAAAGACCATTCTTTTGTAGTGTTTGTATTCCTTTCTTGTTTATATGACCAAGACGGCAATGCCAAAGATAAGTGTTACTCAAATCCGATTTGAGTTTCTTGGTACTAGTTTGGTACAATAAGCTATCATTTAATGTATTTTCACGAACCAATTCATAGATACCATTGATGGGAATAGCTTTAAAGTAAAACATGTCATTCAAAGTAACATGGATTTCATTTCCAATAATGATAATACATATCCAAAATGTTTTAATAAGGCTATGGAAATAATGTTCCTAGTCAAACTAGGAGCATACAAAACATTATACAAAATTACTTCCAAGCCATTTGGAAGTTTCAAGATGTAGTCACCACGGGCTTCAACTTGAACTTTAGCCCTATTGCCCATGTAGAGGCTAACATCCCCTTTGTTGAAGTTGCTACTTCTTTTGAACCCCTGCAACAAATTGCAAATGTGAGTTCCACATTTGGTATCTAATACCCATGTGTTAGAGGATATTATGTTTAAATCAATATGGATCATGTATATGGTACCTGAGGTCTGCCTGGCATCCCTCTTTGCTTTCAACTCTTGGAGATGGACAGGACAATTTCTTGCCCAGTGTCCAATCTCCCCACACTTGAAGCATGGGTCATTGGAAGCAACCTTTTGCCTCTTCTCCTGTGCTTTGGGTGGCACCCTTGCCACCCCTTTCCCTTTTCCCATTACGGGTCCCTTACCCTTTACAACTCTTGCCTTGGGTGCGAGATGAGGCCTTTTCTTGTTCCCACCTTCATTGATGGTAAGAACGGGTAAAACCCTTTTACCCATGGCCGCCTCGGCCATTTTGAGCATAGAGTGAAGCTCACCAATGCTTTTGTCCCAAGCATTCATGTTGTAGTTCAACAAGAACGTCTCGAACCTTTTGGTAAGGCCATTGAGGATCAAATCCATGGCCAATTCCTTTGAGACGGGACAATTTAGCCTTTCGAGGCGGTCAATGTGACTTTTCATCTTAAGTACATAACATGAAACTGATTGGTTGTCGTCCATACGACATGCATGGAGCGCTCGAACCGTTTCGAAGCGCTCAACCCTCGCTTGCTGTTGGAACGTTTCCTTCAGTTGGGTTATCATGTCATAAGCTCCGTGATGCTCATACTCCTTCTGGAGATCCGGAGTCATGCTTGCCAACATAAGGCAAGACACTTGGACAGAGTCCTCAGTGTACTTTATCCAATCGTTATAGGCCTCCTCATCATCCTCACTAGGTTGATCGGGGACAGGGTCGTCTAAAACATATGATCGTTTCTCTTGCTTGAGAACGATTCTTAAGTTTTGATACCAATCAATAAAATTGTTATGATTTATACGTTTTTTGGAGAATCGCTCGTAAAGATTGGGCGGACGTGGATGAATTATCATGATTATCATAATTATTGGTGGCCATCTACAAAATTTAACAAAGATAAATTTTAGTATATTCGATATTGTTATTTTAATAATTAATACCTTTTAAGGTCATTTTCATAATAAAATCTAGAACCCAACACTACATTTAAATAGTGGTTATGTGACCTTTATCCCACGATCTAAATTAATAAGGTGGTCAACGATTGACGATTGCAACCATTTGCAACTTCTAGAGGTATAAGATCGACTTGAAACATCATATGCAAAGTCGGCATGTTAATCCCATCAACACCATTTGGAAACCATATCGTAGGTGATCCAGTTGACATGGTTTGCAAATCAAGACACCCTACTTACACACACGTGTGAGTTTGCCAAAATAAGTGGTTAGGTGACCTTTATCCCACGAATATGGCATTCTCACCTCAAGTCACAAGTTCCGTCAAAATGGTTAGGTGACCTTTATCTCACTAAGAGTCCCGAGTGACTCAAGTGTTGTGTAAAAGGACGGTGTTGATCTTATTTTTTTTAAAAGTTTAGAGATTTTATAATTCTAGTTTAGAAAACTCTATGTATTTTTGCATGCTTTCAAATACAAGATACCCTATGGTACATTGATTAAAACCCCTTTTAATCTTTAAAATCATTAAACTATTTTAATAACCTTTTATTACCTTTTAATGATTAAGGACCATTTTGATAGTTTTTTATGATCATTGAAAAGATTGTTAAGCAAACATCATATATAAGCAATCAACCACAATACCAAAACAACCATGAATCAACCAAATGTTAGTGCATAACCATAGCATCTAAAGTGGCCACACTTGTTTGCCATCACAAGTGTGGTCCATAGGACATTCCTAAGGGACAAAACACAACACAAAAGGCTTCCATGAACCTCCCACTTGAAACCGCATCCAAATGCTCCATGTTTCTTGTGTCTTCCCTTTGTGTTTCTAACACGTACATCTTCATATTACAAGATATTATATCCTAATACAAGATTTCTAGTAAAATGAAAAGTACCAAATCTATTTATTACATCCCAATAATAAATAAATTACACTTTAAAAAGCACATATAAAAGATTATACAACCCAATTGAATGAATAAATACAACCATCACAATCATCCAAATAACACAAGGTCAAGGGCTAGGTTATGCACCATAATGAACAATAATCATATCATCCAAAACAACAATGAATCCCCACTAAAACCCACGAAATTTCAGCCAACACAAACTGAAATTTCGGGTTTTATCTTGTCCAAACAAACAAACAATACAACATACATGTCTTTCAAAGTTTAATCACAAGCATATGTGATATAACTTTGAAAGTTTGGGGTTTCATAATACATGAATACAGCAGCCCCTAAAAGGGTTTAAAGGTCCCATAAAACGAATTTTTCAAGGACAAAACAAGCTAGCGATCCACATAACCGGCTCTAGATGCCAATGTTGGGGATTGTTAGAACATGATACATAGTTTAACCATTTAAACTTTGTGAAAACGCAGCGGAAACAAACTTTATAACATAGTTTATAAACTGGAAATTTCGGTTTCAAATGGATATTATAAAGTTACAAACAAACCCAAGAACAAAGGACCTTTTATATGTGAATAAGACTAGCTAGGTAAACATAAAACATACATTATGGGCAGCCATAAAGAGGCTGCCATAAACTACCTTTCAGCAGCAAAAGAGTCGAAACGGATGAGGATTTGTTCCAAGAAAAACGACTAAGGCACTAAAAGGAGGTCCTCTCAAGCTTGCATACCTCAAGCTCTATTGCAAACACCTTGTTTCTAGGATTTTCACACCAAATCGCAAGAAGAGGCTGCTGAAAACCCCTTTTTTCAGCCTTGTGTTTCTTATAAGATGAGAGAAAAACCAAGTCTTGCATGTATGAGAGAGAAGAAGAAGATGGGAGAGTGTGTCTAGTTCTAATGGGTGTGTTTTTCCAAGGCAACAAAAGACAAGTCATTGCCCTTGAGGGCGGCCGAATATGTATTTAAAATGGGTTTCCCCCATTTTAAAAACCCACTAAATAGAGAACTAGTTACAATATAAGTTGTATAATTAACCTCTTAATTATAAAACTTAAACACACTATTATTATTTGATGTTATTTAACCAACTTAAATAACATTATAAATAATATCCATGAACAAAATATCCATATAAGTTTTTCTTTCTCAAATACAATTTATTTAAAAAACCCATTATCTAAATTGGTGTAATTATTTAATTGCATGATCATATCATTAATTTAAATACATGTTGGTATTTTCTAAGCTTGTTATTGGGTATGACCCGACTTGGATCATGACTTACTAACCACATCAATGTTCTATGTGTCTTGGGCATAAAGAAACCAACAAGGACAACTCAAGACAAACAAGAATGTCTGGATCATTGATAGTGGTTGTTCTAGGAACATGACAGGCATTAGGTCACTACTCCAAAACTTTGAAAGGATTGATGGAGGGCCAGTTGTTTTTGGAGGAGATGAAGGTGGTTACATTTCTAGAAGGGGCAAGGTCACAAATGGTAAGATCAGCATTGAAAAGGTGAGCTTTGTCAAGGAGCTTGGGTGTAATCTTCTAAGTGTATCCCAATTTTGTGATCAGAGTCATAACATGCCCTTTACTGAGCATGAGTGCATTATTCTCAAGCCTGGGGTGGTCATTCCTCATGGGCATATTCTACTTAGAGCCCCCGAGAAAGGAAACATGTACATGATGGACTTGCAAGAAACCTCTCCCTCTGGAGAAGTTTCATGCTTTTTGTCTAAAGCCAATAATGATGAGCCTTTCCTATGGCATAAAGAATGTGCCATGTAAACTTTAAGAACATGAATAAACTAATTAAGAATGATTTGGTAACTAGAATGCCAAAGAAAGAGTTTACAAGTGATGATCTTGTGTTGCATGCCTAAAAGGGAAGCAACACAAAGTATTTCATAAGCCTAAGGAAAGAAACTCCATCACTACACCCCTACACTTATTACATATGGATCTCTTTGGCCCCACCAGTTGAATGAGTCTACGAAGGTCCTCTTATTATTTAGTGATCATAGATGACTTTACAAGATTCCCTTGGGTCTTCTTTCTTAGAACTAAGGATGAGAGTCCTGAGATGTTGAAGAATTTCATCCTAAAGATTGAGAATCAATCGATCACAAGGTCAAAACCATAAGATGCGATCAAGGAATTGATTCAAGAACCAAATCCTTGATACATTTTGTGATGAAAAAGGTATTATAAGACAATCCAGTGCTCCCAAGACTCCTCAGCAGAATGGTGTTGCTGAGAGGTGAACTAGTGTTGGGTTTGTTGGACCTTTAACAAACTAGTTTAACCATTTAAACTGAGAAAACGCAGCGGAATAATAGATTAATATCATGTTGTAATCAGAAAATTAAAAGTTCATAATTTGTTTCAACAAACCCAAAACATAAGGATCATTCATATGTGTTTGAATTAGCTATCAAGAGAAGGAAACAACCAAAACAACATCAACAAACTACCTTTGTAGGCTGCTAAAAATGTGAATGAAACACCTTCCATAAGGGCTGCTAAAAACGTGATTTGGGTGAAGAAAAGGCTGCTCTTGAATGGCCAAAACACCAAAGTAGATGTCCTCAAGTGTCCATACCCACAAGCCTCTAAGAAAACACCATCTTTGCTAGGATTTTAAGCACCAAAACGAACAACAATGCTGCTGGAACCTTGTTTCCAGCCGAGTTCTTCAATGGGTGGAAGAAAGAAAACCATTTCTACTTCATACCAATGAAGGAGCATATCTTGGATCATTAGAATACCCAAGAAAACGACCAAAAGGGATTCAAAACCCCTTGTTTCAGCCGTGAATGAGGAGAGAAGGAGAAGATTTTCTCTAGTTGTTCATCTTGTGAAAAGAGAGAGAGATAGGAGGATCATGCTTGCACTCTTCCACTCAACCACACTCTTAATGAGTGTTCTATTTTCAAGACAAATAAAAATGGGGAAGACCAAGGGGGGCCGAATTCAGCCCTTTTTAAAACCCAAGTTCACCTTTTTTTTTAAATACTTGTAACACATTAAAAGTTGAGTGGACTTGTTACATAATTAACCCTTTTAATTATGTAACATATGGCACATTATTAATGTTCATTAGTTAGATGATAAGATATATATAATTAACCTTTTAATTATATAACTTATACACCCTAAAATATAAAACCAACTAATTACATTAAGATGTTGATATGTTATATGATTAAAGCCTTTTAATGTATAACATAAGAACATATACTATTTGTTGTTATTTAACCATTTAAATAACAATGTAAATAATAATAGTTCATGAACAAATTATCCATATATTTGTTCTATCTCTCATTTCTTTAAATTAGAAAACCCATTTTCTAATTAGGTGCTCATATTTAATTGCATGATCATATCATCAAATAACTATTTATTGGTGTTTGCTAAGCTTGTTATTGGGTATGACCCGACTTGGATCATGACGTACTAACCACATCAATGTTCTATGTGTCTTGGGCATACAGGATCCAACAATCTCCCACTTGCACAAGATTCATAGGCGATTGATGCAAGCAGTAAATACCGCCTAACAACGGTTTACTACCCTTAATACGCATGACTTTAAAGCCATTCAATAACATCATTCCCTTCAAGTTCCAAACTTGAAATGATTTAGGTGAATCGATCATCTATCCTTTTGTTTCAGATGTCATGTTAAATCCAAGGACACAGAATGATCATTCCTTGTTGATTTAACTTAATCAGGCCTTAGACATCTTGCTCTTAACGAATAAGAGGAACAAATTCCATCTTGACTACATACGTTTCTGAAAATCACCTTATGTTATACCTAAACATAGCCTTATGTACTGACCATTATTTCAGAGCAGCGAAGAACTAGCTCAAGGTATAACACTTGGTGAATATCAAAACCCAATATGTATCTCAGGTCGGAGGATACCAAATGATATTCGCCTTTACTCAAATTTACTTATGATCAATCAATAAGATTCCATGTTGTAAGATTTGAGACGCGGGTCAGTCCAATATTCGTATCCCACGAATATCTATGAACCTTGGCAGCAACCAATTGCTCTATATTCATGCCTTATGAATATCTACCAATCCATGTTCATAATAGTCTTACATTCATATTTGTTCCCAAAAATATGACCGACTACGGACATTTAGAATAATAAATATATTCATGGATATAAACATGCTAAAGGGGAACGTAACTCAAACATATAAAAGAGTTAAAATTACAGTTGTTCCATACTTTAAATACTAAACAGATCAATTCCAATCACTAGAATATCAAAGTCCTAAGGCTCAAGTATGACCCTCATACTTTGCCCTCACAAGGAGCTTCGTGAGTGGATCCGTAATGTTTTGATCTTTATGAACTTTACGAATACATATCTTTACCCCTTTCCAACTTCATCCTTTATGATGTTGAATCTTTGCTCAAGGTGCTTAGTCTTTTGAAAAGTACGGGGTTCTTTGATTTGAGCAATCCCACCCACGTAATTACCAAAGATTTCTAGGGGGTCTTGAATGGTAGAGACCACCCCTAGATAAGCAATGGACAAACTTATCCATGCAGCTTCCAAAGCTGCCAATGAAGTGGCTATGTATTCGGATTTTTATAGTGAACAATGCTACCGTATCCTGCTTTGAACATTTCAAGGATACCTCTCCTCCATTCATAATGGAAGTACACCCGATTGTGATCGAGAATCATCTCGATCAGTTTTGGAAGCCCGTATCCGTGTAACCCTTTACTACGACTTCCTCTTCAACAGATCCATATATTAGAAACATATCCTTAGTCCTACTAAGGTATTTCAATATACTTTTAACAACCATCCAATGGTTATTTCTATTGGTATCTTCTTTGTCATACTTAATAAGCATGACTCATCCGGTCTAGTGCATATCATGACACAAATGATGGATCCTATAGCAGATGCGTATGGGATATCCTTCATTCGATCTTGCTCATCCCATGAGCTTGGACATTGAGACGTAGTCAACATTGTCCCTCTTTGAATAGGTACCATACCTTTCTAAGAGTTTTCCATCTTGAACCTTTTCATGATTTTATCAATATATGCAATTTGGTTTAAATCTGTCAACCACCTCGATCTATCCTTATAGATCCTTATTCCAAAACATGGGCGGCTTAAACGAGATCTTATATGGAAAAACATATTCCAAGGTAGGTTTTAACACCTACCATGGTTGGGATATCATTTCCAAATAGTAGTGTGTCATCAACATACAACACTAAGAATACAATTATGCTCCCACTAGCTTTCATATATACACAACCTTCTTGATGCTTGTTTCAATCCAAATTGGACATAGCATTTTGGTATATGGTTAGCCTACAGGGGTCAACCACATAGCATCCATTCATGGAATATCCATATCTTTCAGATTGAATACTAACTCTACCAGATTTGTGGACGTTTTGTGTGTATTTATCAACCTCTTGATCATCATCAACAACCTCTTGTTGGTAGCTAGTGTCAAACAAAAGTGTACCGGCTTGTGGATTTTGATCATTATCAAGTTCCACAGTTCTATACGTCATTCCTTCCATAAAGAACTCGGTTTCCAAGAACTTAGCCTTTCGAGCAATAAATACTTTTGCTCCGTTGAGTCAAAGAAACAGTATCCCATACAGTCTCTGTGGCTTCTCAACTAATATACACTTTCTTTGTCCGGGTCATATTCATAATATGAGCCTTAGAGAGCAATGCAAAAACCCAAAATGATAAAGGTGGTAAGCTCATAGCCATAATAAATTGAACCATATCCAAATAGGGTTCAGTTTCTCCTTTATCAGAATGAAGAACTTAGATAGTTATGTAGAGTTGATTTTCAACTTCATTATCAAAGATTTTGATCATTTCAAAAGCTTCATTCTTATGTTTCATCAAGTGCACACAATAATAACGACTGTAATCGTCGGTAACAGTAATGAAGTATCTTTCACCAATCTTTGTCATTGTCTTAAAAGGACCACATACATCCAAATGTATCATTCCCAATAAGTCTTTTGGTTCACACTTATCAAATGAAACATTTTAATTTGTTTCCAAAAGACCATTCTTTTGAAGTGTTTGAATCCAATTCTTATTTATGTGACCAAGATGACAATGTCAAAGATAATAATAACTTAAACCCATTTTAAGTTTCTTGGTGCTTAATGTGTATAATGAGTTATTATAGGACGAATTATCATGAACTAATTCATGAATATCATTAAAAGTCATATCCTTAAAATGAAATACATCATCCATAAAACTTAATACCATTATTTACAAACTTTAAATCATGACCATATTGTTTTAATAGGAAACATTAATTATCTTCCTAGTCAAACTAGGTGCATACAAAATGTTTTGAGAACAACTTCCAAACCATTTGAAAGTCTCAAAATAGAGTTTCCTTCCTTGAAGCGTACATTTCTTTTAAACCCCTTTGCAACAATTGCAAGTATGAGTCTCACATCGGGTATCCAATACCCATGTGTTTGAAGAAATGACATTTAATACAATGTGAATCATGAAAATTGTATTTGAGGTTTGCCCAGCATTCCTCTTATTTTTCAACTCCATGAGATAGGAGGGACAATTCCCTTTTATTGTCCTATCTCTCCATACTCAAAGCATGGATCGTTCTCCTTTACCTTAGGCTTCATAAGCTTAGGTTTTGAGGTTTCGCTTTAACCTTTGCTTTGATGTATTCCTATATCTTTTGGAAATAATTGCCTTAGGATCGGGATTGGACATTTCTTATAGCCTTCCTCATTGATCGAGAGAATAGGTAGAACCTCTCTACCCATCCCTACCTCGGTTGCTTTGAGCATTGCGTGAATTTCACCGATGCTCTTGTCCCACCCAGTCATATTATAGTTTATTATGATTGTCTCAAACCTTTAGTTGGCAAATCAAGGATCAAATCCATGGCCAACTACTTTGAGACAGGAAAGTTAAGCATCTTGAGGCTATCAATGTGGCTTTTCATCTTAAGAATATATAAGATGATATCGATTGGGTTTCTTCCATGTGACATGCATAAAGTGCTTGAACCGTTTCGAAGTAATCTTACTAAAGTTTGTTGAAGGAACATTTCCTTCAACTAGATTATCATGTCATATGTCCTATGATGCTCCAAACCCTTTTGGAGTTCGGGAATCATATTCCCAACATGAGGTAGGAATCTTGCACAGAATCCTTAATGTGCCTAAGCCAATCGTCAAAAGCCCTTAACATCAACAGCATTGGTTGGTGAGACATGGGATCGTCAAGGACATAGGCCTTTACTCATTCTTGAGAACGATTCTCAAGTTTCGAAATTGAGTCCATAAGGTTGTTGTCGTTCTGACGATCCCTTTCTAAAAAAAGTTCTCAGTGATAAGGTACGGACGGTTGGGGTGGTAGCATTATTGTTTGCGGCCATTCTACAAAATTTTCAAAGTTCTTATTAGTATTTCTAAAAAAATTCATTTTAATTATAAATACCCTTTTATGTCTCATAGACAATTAATAATTGAAATCTAGAATCCAACGTTACATTCAAATAATGGTTAGGTGACCTTTATCCCATTATTTAAATTAACAAGGTAGTCAACATTTGACAATTGCAACCTTTTGCAACTTCTAGCCTTTATGGGATCGGTTAAACATCTTATGTTTGGTTGGCATGTTTAATCCCATCAACACCATTGTACGCCATGCTTCGGTGACCCTATACACATGGTTTACAATTCAAGTCGTCCTACTTACACACACGTGTGAGTTTTCACATACAAGCGGTTAGGTGACCTTTATCCCACAAGTACGTTAGACTCACCTCAAACACACAAGTTCCCTACAAGTGGTTAGGTGATCTTTATCCCACAAATAGTTCTCAAGTGATTTGAGTGTCGGGTTAAAGGATGGTGTTAAACTTGTTTCCAAAAGGGATTTAAGTTTCCATTAATTCTAGTCTTTGAAAACTTGATGTACCTTGTATTTGTATGCTTTCAAATGCAAGGTATCCTATGGTTTATTTTTAATAAAACCTCTTTTATTAAATCATTAATCCTTTTAATAACCTTTTATTAACCATTTAATGATTAGAAACCATAAAATTTCAGCTTGTTAAGTTTGCTAATGAGTTTGTTATGCATATCCAAATATCAAATAACAATCATACCACAAACAACCAAACAAGCATAATCATACAAACATATGCGCATAACCATAGCCACTAAGTTGACTACACTTGTTTGCCATCACAAGTGTTGTCATAAGGTCATTCCTAAGGGTTTAAAATTGACACTTCTAAGTGTCCATGAACTCCCACTTGAACCCGCATCCGTATGCTTCAAGTGTCCATGTCTTTTGTGTCCTTGCTTTTGGGTCTTCTTCTTGTGCATCTTCTTTTACAAAATTATATCCTAATACAATTTTCTAATAAAAGAAATGCACCTATTCTATTTATTACATAACCAAATGAACAAATAAATGACAACCCAAATACTTAAACAAAAGAAATTACTACAACCCTTTCAAATGAATACAACGAACATGACAATTCCACAATCAACCAAATCCAAAACACACATGGTCAAGGCTATGTTATGCACTAAAACATGTATCCATATACATCATTTCAAGAACTAAATGAACCCCTTGTTATAACTTTAAAGTTCTGGCCAACATGAACCAAAACTTTAGGGTTATGTCCAAAATAATATAATCAACCATTTGATGTCATGCTTTCAAGGTTTAATCATAAGCATGCATGATATAACCTTGAAAGGTTGGGGAATCATCATATCATCACAAAACAGCCCCTATTAGGTGGTTTAAGTCCTATAAAACCAATTTTACAAGGACAAATGAAGCTATTCATCCACATATCCGGCTCTAGATGCCAATGTTGGGTTTGTTGGACCTTTAACAAACTAGTTTAACCATTTAAACTGAGAAAACGCAGCGGAATAATAGATTAATATCATGTTGTAATCAGAAAATTAAAAGTTCATAAATTTGTTTCAACAAACCCAAAACATAAGGATCATTCATATGTGTTTGAACTAGCTATCAAGAGAAGGAAACAACCAAAACAACATCAACAAACTACCTTTGTAGGCTGCTAAAATTGTGAATGAAACACCTTCCATAAGGGCTGCTAAAAACGTGATTTGGGTGAAGAAAAGGCTGCTCTTGAATGGCCAAAACACCAAAGTAGATGTCCTCAAGTGTCCATACCCACAAGCCTCTAAGAAAACACCATCTTTGCTAGGATTTTAAGCACCAAAACGAACAACAATGCTGCTGGAACCTTGTTTCCAGCCGAGTTCTTCAATGGGTGGAAGAAAGAAAACCATTTCTACTTCATACCAATGAAGGAGCATATCTTGGATCATTAGAATACCCAAGAAAACGACCAAAAGGATTCAAAACCCCTTGTTTCAGCCGTGAATGAGGAGAGAAGGAGAAGATTTTCTCTAGTTGTTCATCTTGTGAAAAGAGAGAGAGATAGGAGGATCATGCTTGCACTCTTCCACTCAACCACACTCTTAATGAGTGTTCTATTTTCAAGACAAATAAAAATGGGGAAGACCAAGGGGGGCCGAATTCAGCCCTTTTTAAAACCCAAGTTCACCTTTTTTTTTAAATACTTGTAACACATTAAAAGTTGAGTGGACTTGTAACATAAATAACCCTTTTAATTATGTAACATATGGCACATTATTAATGTTCATTAGTTAGATGATAAGATATATATAATTAACCTTTTAATTATATAACTTATACACCCTAAAATATAAAACCAACTAATTACATTAAGATGTTGATATGTTATATGATTAAAGCCTTTTAATGTATAACATAAGAACATATACTATTTGTTGTTATTTAACCATTTAAATAACAATGTAAATAATAATAGTTCATGAACAAATTATCCATATAATTTGTTCTATCTCTCATTTCTTTAAATTAGAAAACCCATTTTCTAATTAGGTGCTCATATTTAATTGCATGATCATATCATCAAATAAATATTTATTGGTGTTTGCTAAGCTTGTTATTGGGTATGACCCGACTTGGATCATGACGTACTAACCACATCAATGTTCTATGTGTCTTGGGCATACAGGATCCAACAACTAGGACACTGATTGAAGCTGCAAGAACCATGTTGTCTGACTCTAAGCTGCCCATCACCTTTTGGGCCGAGGCAGTCAACACCGCCTGCTATGTGCAGATTAGAGTTTTAGTGGTTAAGACTCATGGCAAGACTCCTTATGAACTTTGGCACAAGAGGAAACCTTTCATTGGTTTTCTCAGGTCATTTGGATGTCCTTGCACCATCTTGAATACCAAAGACCAAATTGCCAAATTTGCTGAGGAATCAAATGATGGACAATTTATTAGATACTCTTCCTAAGCTAATGCTTATAGAGTATACAATCTCAGTACTAGAATTGTTGAGGAGTTAGCCAATGTGACTTTCAATGAAAGCACACCATATGTAGCTTGTTCTGGTCCTGATTGGCTATTTGATCTTGATTTAATTACCAACTATTTTAACAAATCTTGTGAGACTGTTTCAGGAACTACAAATACCTTACCACAGGTGATCCTGACCTAAGATTTGAGCTTAGAAGACCTTCAAGTCCATTTTTAACTACTTTTGCAAATGAAGTCTCTGTCAGCACCATAATGACAAACTCAGCTAATACATCTGTGATGCCTAGCTCAAAGGCTCCACAACCAAATAAAGTTACTTCAAATGTAGAAGAAAATAATAGTGGTGGTTACAGTGATGTTGGACCCTAAAAGGATTATACATGCCAATTCAATGGATAAGTTGATGGTTACTCTACTGGATTCCCAAAAGTCCAAGAAGTAATGCGGATGAAGACCCTGCACAGAAGAAAAACCAAGTATGGCTATCTGCATTTGTAAATGCGGATGACATAAAACAAATACGGACAAGTATTTGTTCTTCCGCATTAACAAATGCGGAAGACCAAAAAGTAATGCGTATAATATTTTGTTCATCCGCATTTGCCAATGTGGATGACCAGACAAATGCACAGAAGTATTTGTTCATCCTCATTAACCAATGCGGATGACCAACATACTAATGCGGATGATCAAGTGAAGAAATGCTGATCAAGTCATCTCATCCGCATTTGCCAATGCAGATGAACAAGCAGAGATGCGGATCAAAACTTAGACTAGTTCTGATGTAATAGGTCAGGGGCAGTTTAGTCATTTTGTAAAAGGCATCTTGTCTGCCTATAAATTTAGACAAAGCATTTATGAGTATTTCTTCTTCATTGAATGTTTCTTGATTGTGTGATTCCGCCATTCAATCATTAACTCAATCATTATATTTGATCCTTAGTGAGACTCTCAATCTCACTACCCAGTCAATTGGTATCAGAGCTTTGGCTCTTAGTTCTTTTTCAGATCTACCCAAGACCTGAATAAAACTTGATTAATCTGGTGAGTTGCTAGTAGAGTAGTCCATCATCTCTATTTAGTAAACAACAAATAATACTCTTAAGAAGATCTCTGTCAACACGTTCTCACCATCAAGAACCATACACAAAACCTTTAGATTAACAAAAAGAATAGAAGCTGTGACAGAACCAAGAAAAATTAGCAGTTCTGGTTTACTGAGCAGTTATTTAACGATTTAGAATATTTGGACTAATTGAACCTAAAATTCATCTAAGCAGTAATTAAACAAGTTAAAACCACCTCTTAAAAATGGACTCTCATAGTTTCTCAGAACTTGGCCATACACCTAAACCTCCTATGCTTAAACACAAATCTCAGTTTAAACAATGGAAAATCAGGTTCAAGAATTACATTACAGGTGTAGATCCTGATTTTTGGATCTCAATATGCAAGGAGCCACATATCCATGTCACTCTGTCTGCAGATCAAGCTGCAATTTACAAAACTACAAGGATACCCATTGAAGATCTAACTCTTGATGATGAAGATTACAAGAAAATCAAGATTGATCTGAAAGCTTACTCTATCCTAACTCAAGCACTCAAGATGGATGTGCTGAAAAGATTGGAGAAATATGGTACCGCAAAAGCTGTATGGGATGCACTGCAAATCATGTGTGAGGGAAGCAGTGAAGTAGCAAAAATTAACAAGGACAAGCTTGTTAATCAGTACGAAACATTTCATCACTACAAGGGGGAGTCAATATCCAAACAACTGCATAGATTTGTACAGTTGGTAAATGACTTGGAAATCATGGGAGTCACTTACAAGGTCAAGTAATTAAACAAGAAAATGTTGCATAGCCTTCCTGAAAGCTGGAAACAGAATGTAAAAATGTTAAAGAACACTCTTGATCTTGAGGGTACAACTTTGGACATAATGATAGCCAAGATAGAAGCTTTGGAGTTGGATGAAAGAAGCAGAAACTTGGGAGGACCCATAGTGATAGAGGCTTACAAATTTCCATCAGAATCTCATTTTGTGGAAAATGCCTTCATTACTGAGGAGGATGATTTCATCTTATCAAGATATCAACTAAATACCATAGGGTTCATTGCAACTCCATCAACTAAACATCCATCAACATCATCCCAAGCATCCAGAGTCACTGCTGCTCCTACAACCACTCCTAAAGACACAAGATCAGAAGAAGAAAAGCAAACTTACAATGCCTTTATTGCAAGCTTTGAAGCATATTTAGAAGGAAGACTCAGTTCTGCTCATCTGATCCAGGAAGATCTAGAGGAAATAGATCTGGATGATATGGTAGAAATGGATTTGCAATGGCAAATGGCCATGATTGCTATGAGAGCAAAGAAATTTTTCAGAAAAGGCAGAAAGCTCAGCCTTAATGAAAATACAAAACTTGGATATGTTAAATCCAAAGTGAAATGCTTCAACTATGGCATGGCTGGCCACTTCTCCAGAGAATGCAATGCCCCCAAGAGAAACAATGTTCATAGGAATTCTCAAGGCCAGTCATCCTCACAGTCAAACTCAAGCTTTCACTCTAACAATCATCAGCAGTAGTATCATCACCCACAACAACATCAATCATATCAACATCCACCTCAACTGACAAACCAAGCTCATAGAAGCAGTCAGTCATCTGCTAATGCTCTCGTGATAAAGCAAGATGGGGTATGTGATTGGAGCATGTATGTAGAGGAGTCAAGACTCAATTTCAAAATCATTCACTTATGGCTCACATCAACGATGGTTCATCTCCAATGCCTACTGAGGTAAAATCTAACCTTTGAAGTGAAAAATGTATTATTGACTTACAAGGTAATAGAGAGCATAACCATAAACTAACAGATAAAATTAAAGAAGAAAAGGTGAAGTCAGAGATGACAAAAAGAGAGATAAAAGGCTTTGAAATCAAAATCAAATCTCTCATCTCTAACATTGAAAAACTGCATGGTGAAAAGTACACTCTTGCAGCTGAGAATGAGCTACTTACTGAAAAGTTAGCTCAATCTAAGGCTGAACATTCACTTACTAAGTGAATCTTGAAAAGTTTCAAATGTCTTTAGTCAAGCTGCAAGAGATGCTTGATTCCCAAAAGGATCCAAAGGACATGTCGGGGATTGGGTATAATTCATGTCCTCCACCATACAATGACAACTACACTGTTATGCCTTAATCTGTCACACTCAATGATGAAAATAAAACTAAAACTATGGAACCAAAATCTATAGTAAAACAAGTGACCAATCCTCAAAACAAACCTAATGTTTATATTGAAACAAATGAGGATAAAATCAAGTTAGGAAACCCAATCAAAATCAAAGAGTATTGAGACAAGGCAGTGAGTGTCATCAAACCCACAAGCCCCGTAAAAGCAATTGTTCCATTTATAAAATTCATACCTTCTGTTTTAAAAGGTAAAAAGAAGTATGTGAAGTCAGTGAAACTCATTGCTAAGAGCAGTTCTGATAATGAGATTATGTATCCAAACAATTCAAGCAAATCAGAAAAGGTTTCGCTACAAAAGAAACAAAAAGGATCACTGAGTTCAACACATAAAACTCTATCAGACCCTCCAGCCTTCAAAATTAAGACAGGGAGTTGGGTTTGATATTTCCAACAAGGAACACGTTGACCAGTTTGAGAAAGAGGTGAGAAATGGGTTGAAGAAATGAAAACAGCCCAGAAAAATAAACAAATGTAGTGTTGTGAAGCAAACTACGAAAAGGGCTGATTTTGATTCATCCCATAAGGTAAAGAAAGTGGCTCAGCAGCAAATGAGAAAATTAGCTGAGTCTCACAAATCAAAATCTGATTCAAGCAACAAACAAATATATTGTGACATTTGTGATATGTTCAATCACAAAACAGAAAAGTGCTTTTATAATCAATATTGCTCTATTTGTGACATGAACAACCACTCAACCAAAAACTATTATTTTAACAAATATTGTTCAGTTTGTGATATGAACAATCACAAGACATCTGATTGTTACTTCAATCTGAAGGGATTGAGAATTACCCAAAACAAACCCATCTCAACAACATCATCATGCAAAACTCAAGTCAGGAGTCATTTGCACAACAATCTATCTAGAACATCTAGATCACTCAATGACATGAGTAAAACAAAAGAAATATGAAAAGTCAAAGAAGCAACCATTTCATTAATCAAAAGTCTGACTTTTCAAAACCCAAAATGATCTTTTAAAATCAAAAACGGTTTAAATTTCTTCAAAAGAATAAAGATCAAAAATTTCATTACTCATCTGACTCTTCTATTGATGTTGATGAGAAGACTCCAACAAGATATCATAAGCAATCTCCCAGGTCACCTCTGAATAGGTCATAATTTAGAGGAAAGTAACAAGAAGTCACCATAATAGATAGGAATGAGAAACCCAAGGCCATCATGGCTTGCGTTCCATATTCTAATTAGTTCTTTTGTGCTTGAAGGGTCATCCATATAGGTCTAGTAGCTTATGGTACGTGGATAGTGGATGCTCCCAGCACATGACTGGAGATCGTTCCCTCCTTCATGACTTCAAGCATATACAAGGAACTACGGTGGCATTTGGTGGAGATTCACAAGGTGGTAGAATTACAGGTGAAAGATCTGTGACCAATGGGATGCTAAGCTTTGACAGAGTGAACTACTATGAACAACTGAACTTCAATCTGCTAAGCGTGTCTCAGATCTATGACAAGAAATATTCAACTCACTTTACAAACACTCATTGCTATATTTTGAAACCCAGATTTCAGATCTCTGAAGAATGGATTGTCCTAAAGACCCCGAGGAAGAATAATACTTATGTTTTAAACGTGTGTTCTACATCACCTAAGAAGAAACATGTCTTTTGTCAAAAGCACCATTTGATGAGTCACAGCTTTGGCACAGACATTTGGAGCACACCAACTTTAAAAAAATGAATAGATTGGTCAAAGGAAACCATGTCATTGGTCTTCCACAAAAATAATTTCACTTTGTTGATCACTATACAGCGTGCCTCAAAGGAAAACAACACAAATCTTCTCATAAATCCAAGCTGGTGAACACAAACGATACTCCATTGAAGCTACTTCATATGGATCTGTTTTGACCAACTCATGTCATGAGTATTGGAAAGAAACAGTATTGTTTGGTGATCATTGATGACTTTTCACGATTTACATGGGTGTTGTTCTTACTTCATAAAAATGAGGCATCCCAAATAAGTCAAAACTTTATCACACAACTTGAAAATCAACTTCATCTTAAGGTCAAAACAATCAGAAGTGATAATGGAACTAAATTCAAAAATGAAGACATGAGTTCTTTTTGTGCAACCAAAGGCATTGCTCATCACTTCAGTGCAGCTAGAACTCCTCAACAAAATGGGGTAGCTGAAAGGAGAAATAGAACACTGATTGAAGTAGCAAGAATGAAGCTAGCCGATGCTAAGCTGCCAATCACCTTTTGGGTAGAGGCAGTAAACACATCGTGCTTTGTACAAAATCAAACTCTAATTGTAAAAGAAAGCAACATGACTCCATATGAACTGCTCTTTCATAGAAAACCATTCATTGGATTCCTTAAATCATTTGGTAGTCCTGTCTCAATATTAAACACCCGAGACTATGTAGGAAAATTTTCAACAAAGTCTCATTATTCTTTGTAGGTTATTCTTCTGTTTCAAAGGCTTACAGAGTGTTTAATCCTAGATTAAACATTATTGATGAATAAACAAATATTCAATTCAAGGAACATTCGTTTCCCAAATCTACAAATGGTCCCGACTGGTTGTTTGATATTGACTCATTTACAAAATCATTTGATCAATTTCACTTGTCTAATGCAGGAAATCTCCATTCAGGTGACACTTCTTCAACTGTAGAAAAAAGAGATGACGTTCTATTGATTCCTCTTACATCTACTGAATACATGAATGAAGATGTTCCTATCCAAGCTGATCCCATCAGATAACCATCACAAAACCAGAGTGTTTCAACCGAAGGAGGTCCAAGCTTGTTACCATCACACTCCGATGATCTGTCAAATGAGATCAGAAATAAAAAACAAGCTACTCCTCCAGCTGAAACACAAAGAACATCAAATGATGAAAGCAATCATAGTGCTGCTGAAGCTAAAGCAGGAACTAAAACGGAGTCTGACAATCTTCATAATTCAACAACAGTACAAGATGAAGGTGCCTTTGACCATAATGAACTGAATGTCTCCAATCTTGATGTAACAATTGCTGGTGATTCCATTCCATCCACCAGAATACACAAGAATCATCTAGTTGAAACCATTATTGGTGATCTTAACGAAAGGGTGACAAGAAGAAAGTCTGGTATTGCAAACATCTGTTTGTTTTCATGCTTTCTCTGTCAAACAGTACCCAAGAACATCAAAGAGGCTCTTCAAGACAATAGTTGGATTGAAGCAATGCACGAAGAATTGCTCCAATTCAAGAAGCAAGAAGTATGGCAACTGGTAGATCTTCCCGAAGGACAATACCCTATCGGTACCAGATGGCTGTACAAGAACAAGACTGATGATAGAGGGATCATCATCATAAACAAAGCAAGATTAGTGGCACGGGGATACACTCAAGAAGAAGGAATCGACAATGACGAAGTGTTTGCACCTGTTGCCAGATTAGAAGCAATTAGAATCTTTTTAGCATATTCTACGTCCATGAAAATTATTGTTTATCAAATGGATGTGAAGTGTGCATTCTTGTATTGAAAGATTGTTGAGGAAGTCTATGTGAGTCAGCCATCGGGCTTTGAAGATCAAGATTTCCCTCACAGAGTTTACAAGCTTGACAAAGCTCTGTACGGTCTCCACCAAGCTCCAAGAAGATGGTATGAGACTCTATCAGCTTTTCTTCTTGAACATGGATATAAAAGAGGAAAGATTGATCAGACTCTCTTCAGAAGAAGAAAAGGAAAAGACATGCTGTTAGTCTAGATTTATGTGGATGACATCATTTTTGGCTCAACAAACAAGCAACTCTGCAAAGAGTTTGAAGACCTTATTCATTCAAAATTCCAAATGAGTGCAATAGGGGAACTCACTTTCTTTCTAGGGGTGCAAGTCCAACAGACTGCAGATGGAATCTTCACCAATCAATCAAAATACAAAGAAACTATGTTGAATAAATTCCACTTTGCTGATTGTCAAAACTCCTGTGGATACTAAAGTGAAGATTGGACTGGATCCTGAAGTCAAATCAGTGGACCAAACTCACTATTGATCTATGACCGGTTCACTTATATATCTAATAGCTAGTAGGCATGGCATCATGTTTGGTGTTTGTGTGTGTGCCAGATATCAAGCTAATCCAAAAGAATCACATGTTAATGCTGTCAAGAGGGTATTCAGATATTTGAAGGGCAAACCAGCTCTTGGGTTATGGTATCCAAAGGAAGGAGACTTCAATCTCTATGCCTTCACAGACAATGATTATGGAGGATGCAAATTCAATAGAAAATCCACCTTTGGCGGTTGTCAATTCTTAGTCCCAGACTGGTCTCCTGGCAATGCAAGAAGCAGACAAATGTGTCTCTATCAGCAACAGAAGCTAAGTATATTGCAGCATCAGCCTGTTGCACTCAAGTACTCTGCATTCTAAAGCAGATGCTTGATTATGGTTTTAAATTCTTGCACATACCAATTCATATTAACAACACATTAGCTATCTTCATAACAAATAATCTAGTTCATCACTCAAAAACAAAACACATTGAAATTAGATATCACTTTTTGAGAGACTGTACTTAAAAAGGTTAATCAAATTGATTCAAGTACCCACTGAAAATCAACTAGCTGATTTATTTACTAAGGCATTTGAATCTAGTTGGTTTGAATTCCTGGTTCAGTCAAATGGCATGATTAACCTTGAGCAAAATCAATCAAAACATCAAAAACAAGTCAAAAATACTAGAAAAACACAAAAAGAAGTCAATTTTATGAAGAATAGAATACCAATAAGAAATGATATAATTACTGTCGTTATATCATTCATTGTGCTTAATTTCAAAAATTGCAAGACTGTCATGACTTACCAGATATGTTGGTAGGCTCAACTTGGAAGAGAAGATACATGCAGTGATGAATTAAAATCTTATTCAATAGTGAAACACTCATCACAAAGTACAGGTATGTATTGGCTTATGTGGGTGCATGTGTATGTAGTAACCTAAACACACTAGGTAATGATGCTTTATGAATCTCTTTCACCCACATCAAGTTTCATCTTTGTTTTGCTGAGAAAAGACTTGATGAAACAAGCACATAGTGCAGATGTACTGATGAAAAAGATTCCCAATGAGGAACACATCCAAATTGGATGAATCTACAAAATCAATATATTCCAAGTGAATGGACAAAAGAATCCTATCATTGATCACCTTCCAAAGTGAAGTGAAAAGAATCCCAATGTGGATCAACATGAAAAGGATCAAAGTAAAAGAATCCCAATGAGGATCAGTGAAAATGAGTTCTCATAACTTATGTAACCTGGTTAGGAAAGTTGTGAAAAAGTTCTACCATGCGTTGTATAAGGATGGTGATCATTCCATGCTTGTATGTGTGAGGTACATATTGAATAATTAAATCAACCAAGAACATGATAAGTATCATTTGCATCAAAATATCAACCGAGTATGAGTTTAAGAGGACAAACATACCTTCAATCATCAAGTTCATAAACATGTCCATTTTATCATAAAGGATGTAAATGTGCAATGTAAGATTGATATGATCCCAACAAAAGATATACTTCTCTTCATTATTAATAATCAATGTATATAATAGTCAAAAAGTTTTTAAATCTTAAAGTTTCTATCCAGATGTGGATATAAACTTTAGGGGGAGTAATTAAAATTTTTTTTATTAAATCTATATAGATTGTTACTATCTTAAATTACTTTCTTAAAAAAATTAAAAATGTGTTCTTGTAGAAGTTATACAATAGTATCTCAGCTTATGCAGATTCTTGGAAGCATGAAAAGTCCAAGATTAGTCAAACAATGGGAAACTTGTATCACTTATGATATATAAGTAAATCCAAGCAAGAATTGACAACCTCAACAGCCAACAACTTCATAAGAAAAATCAATCAATGACATCTCTTCATAACATGAAAACCCAAAACAGTCACATTAAGTTATGATTAAGTTCAAAAGTTAATATAGGTAAGTGCATTGGTTAATGCGTGTGAAGGTAACCCATGCTTATAACTAGTGCGGGTAGCTTTTTATTTCCAAGTGAAACTAATGCGGACAATGATTGTACTCTACTGCATTAGTGTGTTACAAGTATACACAAAATTTTGAAGTGTTAAAACCTATGCGGAACAAAAATTGTTCTATTGCATTTGTCAATGCGGATAATCTGTTAAGTGTTCAACCGCATTTGTCAATACGGATGAAATTTACACTTCCGCATTTGTTTAACTCATCCGCATTTGTGGATGTGTATCTTCAAGTTTCATGTATATTCCAACAGAAATAAATAAGTGCTTAATTAATACCTTCTGTCACAATGAATGATGATTAAGTAAAAGTGGATTTTATTCTATCGTATTTACTACAGTGAGCAATGCTGATTAAGTCAGGTCAGCCGCATTTGCTACAGTGAGCAATGCTGACAAAATTTTGTTCAACTACATTTGCTATAGTGAGGAATGCTGAACAAGTTTTGCCAACCCCATTTGTTACAGTGAACAAATGCTGATGAACTTAGTTCTCCTCATTTGCCACAATGCACAAATGCGGATAGAAGAAAACAGAAGTAACAAAACGTCCGCATTTGCTATAGTGTATAAATGCGGATGCCTAAAATCACAAGTTAACTCTTCTGCATCTGTAACAATAAACAAATGCAGATAGCAAAGTTATTTAAATTTTCACTTTCGCATTTACAACGGTAAACAAATGCGGATGACCCAAAGATTTAAAATTTACCCTTCCGCATTTGCTACAATGACTTGAAAATGTGACCGCATTTGCTTTGAAACTTGGTAAAATTTTGTAAAAGCCATTATTTGACTATTTAAAGGAATATCAAAGGGTCATTTAATACTTTTCAAATTTGAGAGACTACATAGTGAGATGAGCGTAAAAACACTGTACACCCTCTTTGATCATCACCATCATCAACAACCAATATTTTAGTGTGTTTTACTCAACCTGTTGTTGTAATTGATTCTAAACCATAGTAGCATTGAAAGAAAGGTGAAATTTCCAAAAATCTTTCATGACCTAACTTTCGGACTGTTGAACCAAACTTGAATGAAGAACCAAATGATAATGTAGAACACCCAAAATCCAATTTATTCAAAGATATGTTATACATTTTTGACATCAATGAACATGCAAACTAAGAGGAATTCTAACCAGCATGAAAAACCTTCATAGTTGTGTTCATCATAAGAACAGAGTCTCATGGAAAACGAAAATGTGTAACAAATTAATGAAATGACATCTAATAAATGGTTTATTTAAACTTGAAAAATAGAGAAAATGTGATTGTTCAACAACAAGTTCACCATTTGATGTGACAACAATGAAACAGTAACTTCAAATGTTCGTCTTTGACCAATAAAAGTCAAAATGATAAATTGTGCACATGCTTTCTTATCAAAACTAACACATATGTCTCTTATGCAGATTAATGGCTAATCTTTCATGGAGCAACCACCATACAGTCAGTGGTATTTAGACCCTGATGTACCCGAGGCTGAGGGACTCAGAGACATAATCAGATTCATCTCTACAACAAGGGTGGCTTATGCAATCACTGTTAGACCCATCATCTATGAGAACCTCATAAGGTTTTTCTGGACTTCTACTGAAGTAATTGAGGCAGATGGTGTTAGGACTTTTTTGGGAAGGATTGATGATGAGCATACCCTGACCATTACCGAAGAATGTGTGAGAAGATGTCTGTAATTTGGTGATGATGCAGATGCACCAATAGAGTAAGATGATGATGATATCACTACCTTCTTTGCAGAAATTGTGTATGAAGGGGGATTTGAAGCTAAACAGATTATGAAGGGATTAGTGGACTTGCCTTGGAGATTCCTAAACCATACCTTTCAACACTATTTGTCCAAAAGGAAAACAGGGTGGAATGATATCCCTATCATCACTTCATTAGCAATTTGTGCTCTATGCACAAACAGACCATTCAATATGTCATCTTAGGTCTTTAATGGTCTGGTATCAAACATACAAGAGGGAAGGAGATACAAGTTTTTGATGTACCCAAGATTCATTCAATGTCTGATAAATGAAGCATTCCCCAATCTAGCTACTAAGGGACCAGTTCTAGATATTCCATATTATGATGGTAAATCATACAAGGACATTAAGAAGAGGGATCCTAGAAACTTTTACAGTGGAGCTCACTCACCTCTTCTTCCTTGGATGCTTCAACAAATCAATCTAGATGAATAAAGGGAAGAACAACATGCTCCTTCTAATGAGCATATTGAAGAACAAGCTGCTGATGAGCAACTTGATGATATTGATAGGCAAAGGTTAGTGTCACCCCAGGATGGTGCAGGGGGTGATTCTCACACTAAACCTAAACTTCATGATTCTGCATCTCCATTTATACCTCTACCTAACCCATCTCCACAAAGAACCCCACAACCCTCACCATTACCATCTCCCCATAAATCACCAACCACTTCAATTCACAAATCACCTATCTCATCACCAATAGCCCAACCAATAACATCTCCACCTCATCATTCTCCAACACCTCCACCTCATCACTCTCCAATATCACCACCTCACCAATCACCAAAATCCCCACCTCAACCATTCCTTACCAATGATAATCGAACTGAGTTTGGAGATTCAACCAGCTCTTCTAAAGTATCCAAATCATGTTCAATTGAGGAGGATCAACATGTTCAAATGCCTGTAAATAGAGTCACTTCTGAGACTGCTCCATCATAAAGTTTTACTAAATCAAATATGAACAGACCAGATGAAAAGGATGAGTTGATCTCTGAGCTAATGTAAAAGATTGAAAGGATGGAAATCTTTGAGCTAACAGACCAGATGAAAAGTTTTGCTAAATCAAATGTGAACAGACCAGAAATTTACCTTCGGAAGAAATTTCTGAAATATCTTCTGAAGCTAAATACTTGTCTGAGACACTTATATGTTTTTAAGGACCATTCTCTTCCGAAGCAAATAAACTCTCGAAAGGTTAGTTCCTCTGGACAAAGCATTCAAGTCTTATTTTTCCTCAAAAGCAAAATTTCAGAACTCTTAGGAAAATCTTCCGAAGTCATTTTAGCTTCGGAAGCTTTTTCATTAAAACTTCCGAAGATAATTTACCTTCGGAAGCTTTTTGACTTCCAAGAAAACTACATTTTGAGCAAAAGTAAACTACTTTCTCAAAGGTGGGATCGACATCCGGATTTCAAAGTTTATCATCTTTCATTAAACTTTATCTAAAATCCTTTTCACATATAAACCCAATGGTTTCCCCCTCTTTCTATCACCTCCTTCTTCCTCCAGACCTAAAACCCAAATTTCTCTCTGAAATTACTTTCTTTCTTCTTTCTTCATCCTTAAGCTTCCTTAATATGTCCACCTTAACCATAGAAATGATCCAAACTTCTCCATGCAGTTACACAACCAAGTTGCTCTGTTAGACTCTGAGAAAGATACTCATTTCTTAGAGGTTTTCCGATTCTTAACTCTATCCAACTACTTCACCTCCCTAACCATTCATCGTACTCTTTATGAGGATCAACTGCTAGAATTTTGGAAGACCTGCCAAGAGGTCATCATGGATGGGGAAAAGGCACTATTTGCCACAGTGCAGGGGAGAACAATCTTCATCACTCCGGCCATCATCAACATGCATCTTTAACTGGATGATGAAAAAATGGAGGTGTTCTTTCCCAAAGAAGCTGTTAACCAGTCCTTCGCGCAGATGGGCTATGAGGCAGACTTCTCTATCAAGACCTTTAGGAAAGGGAAGGTCTCATCCCAATGGAATTTCCTACTCAATGTGGTTATCCATAACTTATCAAACAAGCATGGTGGATGGGACTAGGTTCTTGAGGATCTCTCCTTCATTGTTCATGTGATGGTTCAGGGAGTAAAGTTCAGGTATTCTCAGATTGTTTATACTAGTCTGCTTGCAAACATGGACTTATTAGAGTACTATATGTTCCCTAGATATGTTCAACACATTCTTAACTGTGAACTGGGCTAATAGTTAAGGGGCACAGGTAATACTCTTAAATTGGGACAGATGAAGCCTGAAATCTTTAAAATACTGAGAAAGCCCACTATTGGCTTCTCTGGGGTAGAAACGGCCCTTGTCCCAAAACTGTTAGAGCTCATTGCTTAAGGTGACAACCTAGCAGCACCAGCTAGTGTTGAACCCACACCTTCTACATCCCAACCACCTCACCAGCCACAAATCAACCTCACCTACCAAAGAAAACACAAACGAACCCCTACTCAGACTACTCAGTCTGTGGAGGTCCCCATATACTCACCCACACAAGAAGAAGTGGACAATGGAACTTCTACTTCTCCCGAGGAGCAAACCACTCCCATTCATTCAATAATCAGTGATGAGGTTGCTCATGCTCAGCCTGATAAGCTCATAAGCCCAAATGCCTTAACCCATCACTCAGAGTCTCAACACTCAAGTGATCAACCTTTAGGGGTCAGTTACCATCCTCAGCCTTTGGACTTAAACCAACCAATCCCAAACCTTTACTTCTATGCTGATGAAGATCTAGATTTCAGTGAGTACCATGATTCTCTCTTCTTTTCCCCTACTCAAAGAGAGATGAGTGCTCCTAAGTCTCCTACTTCTAGCCCACATCAGTCACCCAGTACTGAGGTGGATACTTCTGAACCTGTTCAGGATGTCTATATGGAAGAGGCTCTCACTTTTGCAAGTGATTCCATCAATAAGATCTCAACCATGGCAACTCAGCCCACTGACACCTCAACTGAGGCTACCATTGAGCAGAGGAAATCCAGCAGCCAAGAACCTGAAGCTGGTGATGAGAGAGAGGACTTTTCTCCAATCATCTTATCCCCCAACGATTATTCTAGTGAAGATGAGGGGAATTTGAGACTAAAGGTGCAAAACTATCACAAACATGCACCTATTTAGTCTCCAAGGTTAGTCATCTTGAATCTCAAATGACTACCTTGCAAAACAGGGTCAATGGTCAGCAACTTAGGATATCTTATCTTAAGGAAAAACTAGCTGGGAGACCTTTAAGAGGAGCTCAACCAGGAACACAAGAGCCTGTGAGTGTGATTGATCTAACTCCTAGCTCACCTATGCAAGTGGGTGATGCTACCAAAAAGGGGGCGAAAGTCTTTACAGTCACAGAACCTATGATTTCTTCAGAGAGTGTGGACATTAAAGACTCACCATCCTCACTTGCAATTATGCACACTCCACTACTTCTTCAAGTTCACATTGATGTGGACTTTATAGACTCCTACATATAGAGTCTGTTTAAGGAAGGGATACCAAGGGCTATGTTATCTCCACCAACTTCGAATCACATCATTGGATGGATGTATGACAGCAACAGAAGAGCCCTCATCATTCTTAGAGTTCAAGGGTAGCAAGAGATCTTCAACTTTCAAACCTTGAACTTCTATGAAGGTCTGGATCTAGTCAACATGCCACTTTTCAATCAATGCCAATCAAGACAGGCTAGCTCAAAGAATCCAAGACAAGATCACTACAAAGTTCAGCTTCAGAAGAAGACTAAGGCTATCAAGCAATGCCATCGATCAATTGGATGTTGAGCCAGACCTTAAGATTAGTTTATAGGGGAAACCTTGACTGAAGGCCTAGTGGCAGAAACTAAGAGCCCTGTCTCATCAACATCAACTGCTGTAGAGATCCATACCCTTTTTGAGACACCTGTTGGTGAAGGTGCTTCTCAACCTCTCTCTGGCCAGAGCTTAGAAGCTACATCAAGCAATAAAGGCCAAAGCTCTCTCCACCCTGAGTAATAAAGGTCTGTGAGTGACAAAGGGAAAAGAAAGATGACATCTGAGGAGATTGAGGAGGAGGATAAAGAGAGGAAAAGAAGCTGAGGGGAGAAAGTTCCTCTTCTAGGTCTGCAAGATTCATGGAAACTGCCATCTGGACTGCTCCCAGACCAAACACTCAGGATGATGAGCTGAGGTTAGTTAGGATCAATTACTTACAGACTAGGAACTATGATATTGACAATGTCATTTCCCTCCCCTTAGAGGAATTAAATGAACTGGTTGACATGGAAAGGTCAAAGGAGAAGAAAGAGGTAGAAAATGTTGAGCTACTAGTTCAAATGAAAGAACAAAGAAGAAAGAAAAGACTATATAAGCATGTGCCTACTCTCCTTAGTTCAAAAAAGTCTTGCACATGAGGATGTGGTTCAACAAGAACCTCAGGTAGACAAAGAAGAAGACATGATCAAGATGATCAACTACCTAAGTGCCACAGGCCTCTATCAGGCAGAAGTATTTCTTCCCTTATCCTATGACTATGTTGAGTTTGAGTATCTCAAACAAGTTGAACTGGAGATAGTCAAGGAAAGAAAGACAACCAAAAGGAGACTAAGGGAAGAAGCTGCTAAGTCGAGAACCATCATCAAGAAGAGCATGAAGAAGTTTGCAGACAGGCAGAGGATGGTGAGCTTCTTGAAGCTGTATGGATACTCTGGAAGGAGACTTAGCCCTATGTCTCTATCCACTATGGATGAGCATATCAGGGTAATCAAGCAGAAGTCTAGAGTGGAGAGCTGATTGACTTACACTCCCTTCCAAGTCAAGCTCCACCTAAAGTGGAGGCTAAGGTTGAACAACCTAAGACAACACAACCTGAACCTCCTACTGAATCTCAGCAAGCTTTGTCTTTTGATCCACAATAGGGTTAGACTCCCTCTCCTTCTGAACCTGTGAGAGAGGAAGACCTAACTGAGAAAGACAAAGAAGATCAATCAGGTGTTGTAGGCTAGTCTTCTCAGTAAAAGGAACAAAAAGAAAGAAAAGGATGGCTTCAAAGCCAAAGCTAAAGAAGAAGAAAGATACATCCTTTTCTGAACCACAGGATGAGTCAGAACATCCTAAGGATGTGCAGCCAGAGGATGCTACATCAACTCCTATTCAAACAACTCCTTTAGCATCAAGAAGACCCATCTTGTCCTGCACATACACCATAAATCTGGAAAGATGGAATGTCATTACAGATCAAGGCATTGAAGATATCTACACTTGGCAAGACATGTTCAATCTGCCTCTACATGATCTCTTTGATATAAGGTGACATTGTGACAGTCTGAGGGATCATGATCATCTCATGAAGAAAGGGATGGTCATTAATCTGATGAGGACTGTCAATATCTGATATCTTTAAATGTTTTGGTAGCATCAGCCTAGGGGGAGTTTATAGAGATTATATGAAGAGGCTGATGCAACCCAAACACCCAAAGTCTCTCCTATATGCATGCACATAAGTTCTAAAAAAGAATGCTTCAGAAGTTTCACACATGCAACATAAATATTCTAAGTGTGAAATCTTCCGAAACCAAGACCAATATCTTCCGAAGCCAAAGATAAAGTCTTCCAAAGCTTCAGAGACAAAGTCTTCCGAAGCCAACACTTGAAGATAGATTTCTTCCAAAGACTTTTAGCACACATGCTTTATCTGATGTACTTTGCCATAAAGTTGGACCCATTTCCGCTGCAACTCTGTAAAGTCACCAACTTTCACAAGTTGGTGAAAAGGTCCATTCTTTTGGTAACTGTACATTGAGGTCTTGAGTCTGTAACTTTCTACTTCATATACTTTATCCTTTTCATAATATATTAGGATGTGAGCTATGACATGTCATAGTCACAAGTCAAAAAGCAATCTGCCTTTTGACTCTACAATTGACTTTGTTTTGTTTCTAGTCAATTGTATCCAACTGGCCTTCAAAGTATGGCTGGCTGTAGGATGTGGTATATGTATCTCAAGTACGTGTAACTTTCCTTCATGCTTTGTAACACTTGTAAAAGAACTTGAGAAGGCAATATACTACAATCTTGAAAACCATTTCCTTGTGTATTTTGCTATCTTGTTCGTCTCTTATTTACGTGTGTTCTTTGTATCATCTCTAGTGGTTAATCCAGTGTCACTGATCGACTAGTCAAAGTTAATCTTCTCTTTGTGTTGTTGTGTTATAAGTGACCACCCTTCACCGGTCCTGCAACACTTTTCACCCTTCAACTTTGGTTAAATTATCTTTGTTTCTTTTTCTGCACTGTTATTCATTCTTTCTCATCTTTAAAATTATCTGGGAGTTACAAGTCCACACCCCCTTATATAGGTTTTGTTCCCGAAACCTGTTATTCCTCACACAAATGGCTTCCACTATATACACACAATGGGAACTACTTTATTCCTCAACCTCTTCTCCTTACGATCATTGATAGCCACTGGTTGCGCCACATAATTGAGCCGTTCATCAACTTCAATATCCTCTAGTGGTACAACTGTGTCCTCATCAGCTGAACATTTTTGCAAATGAGATACATGGAATGTCGAGTGAATTCAGCTTAACTCATCGGGTGACTCCAACCTATAGGCCACCTTCCCTACTCGAGCAATGATTCAAAAAGGCCCTATATACCTTGGACTCAACTTGTCCTGCTTCCTGAACCGAATGATACATTTCCAAGGTAAGACTTTCAACATAACTCAATCACCCACCTAGAACTTAATCGGTCTTCGTCTCTTATAAGCATATGACTTTTGCTTATTCTTGGCTGCCCTCATGAAGGCTTTGATCTTTTCAAGCTTCTTAGTCGTAGCCTCGATCACCTCAATACTCCCCAACTCTTTCTGACCGATATCACCCTAACAAACGGGTGTTCTACATCTCCTACCATATAGCATATCATAAGGAGGCATACCAATACTGACATGGTAATTGTTATTGTAGGAGAACTCAGCTAACGATAAGTGGTCACCCCAACTTCCTCCAAAGTGAATGATGCATGCCTGAAGCATATCTTCTAGCTTCTGAATCATCCTTTCTGACTGACCATCCGTTTTTTGATGATAAGTCGTGCTAATATGTAACCTCGTCCCCATCGTATCATGGAATATCTTCCAAAATTTAGATGTAAACCGCGTGTCATGATCAGACACAATAGACACCGGCACACCATGAAGAGTTACAATATCTTTATGAATAGATCCGTCAACCTCTCAGATGAATATGTCTCACGGATTGGTAGGAAGTGAACACTCTTCGTCAGACGATCAACTATCACCCATATGGCATCATACCCTTTCGCAGTATGTGGTAGCTTTGTGATAAAGTCCATAGTGATATGCTCCCACTTCCACTCAGGTATATCCAATGGTTGGATCTTCCGTACGGCTTCTGATGCTCGACCTTCACTTGTAAACAAGTAAGGCACTTACTCACATAGTCCGCTACATTGCGTTTCATACCCGACCACCAAAAATTTTTGCATGTCTTGAAACATATTTGTAGCACCGGGATGAATAGAGTATCGAGTCTTATGAGCTTCGTCCATGATCTTCCCATGTAGATTCCCATAACGAAGGATCCAACTCCTTCCCAATCGAGTTCTAACACCATGAGTGTTTTCACCCAACTCCAAGACCATACCTCTCATTCTTTCAGAGTTATGATAATCTTCCTTTAGTGCCTCATCTTGAAACTCCCTGACCTACTTCATCACATCGGAGATCATGACCAACTGATAAGCTTTCAACTGAATCAGCTCGGGTCTCTCTTTTCGGCTAGGGGCATCCGCCACCATATTGGCCTTACCTGGGTGGTAATGAATCTCGCATTCATAATCTTTTATGAGCTCCAACCATCGCCTCTGCCACGTATTGGATCAATCTGCTCGAAGAGGTACTTCAAGCTCTTGTGGTTAGTGAAGATGGTGCACTTTGTCCCGTATAGGTAGTGCCTCCAAATCTTTAACGCAAAGACCATAGCTACAAGCTCCAATTCATGAGTAGGCTATTTAACCTCTTGAACTTTCAACTGTCGAGATGCGTAAGCTATAACTCTCCTCGTTGCATCAACACACATCCCAACCCCGAGTAAGAAGCATCTGAATAACCCAACAAATCTTTGCTTCCTTCGTGTAATGTCAAGACAGGAGCCCGAGTCAACCTTGCCTTTAACTCCTCGACAGCCTTCTCTTGCTCTTGACCCCATATATATTTCACATCTTTATGGGTCAGCATAGTCAACGGAGAAGCTATCTTGGAGAAGTCTTGAATGAATCTCTTATAATAGCTCGCCAAGCCAAAGAACCTATGAATCTCGGAAGGCGACTTTGGAGATTTCCATTGCATCACCACTTCCACCCTCGCCGTGTAAGGCCCGTTCCTGGGACGTTTACAGCTAGTCGATCATCGCACATATAACATATAGTTACATTTAACCTGATAATACATCACAGCAGAACATTAAAATAACTTTTCATTTCATTAAAAATGCTTTTGCATGTTAATACAATCATTCATTTCAAAACATCGTTTGTTCGCATTACAATGCAAAAACATTAATCAGAGGAATGCCATCCAAAACAGCTAAGTAGCCGCAGCATGCCATCCTTAACAACTTTACCTGCCAACTGGAAAATGCATAAAAAGTCAGTGTTGCTGAGAGAGTTCTAGTTTTACAAAAACATTATATTACCTTCCATTCATCAAACATTTCCATTACTATTGCATGTGATCAGACATCGCACATACATCAAGGTAATAATTGTTATCTTCATTGTCGTTCGTTTGGTACATTTCGCACATCTTGCACATATCGCACGTATTGCACATATCGCACATATCGCACGTATCGCACGTATCGTACATATCACACGTATGGAGTGGTCACTAGGACAAACTCCCCCTATGTGTGTGAACTTATGGGTTTGCCAAGATCGCACGTTGTATACGATAATTAGGGTGCTATTTGTTTTTTCTGCAGGAAAACGTCTGCAGTCTGCGGACCACATCTGCAGCAGAAGAGGTGGACCAAACGTCTGCAGTCTGCAAGAAAAAGACTGTTTGATTTTTTAAAACCTGCTGACTGCTAAAATATGATGTAATTAAAGTAAACCAATTTTGTGAAACTTAAAAAGGTACTTTAATATTAATAATAAAAGTCATACAAATACATTAAAATAACTACAATAATATTCATAAAACCATACAAATACATTTTATTTAAATCGTTTATTCGATATTCTACATTAACTGCTCAGCAATTTCATCTCGTAACTGAGTCATATATTCCCGATCTGATGAGGTACCATGTTCTTGAACATCATTTTCATCAGCATCAACATGACGATTTTCAAAGGACACATTGGGTTGATCGTATTGTGTAAAAAAGTCATCGCTGAAACATTCTTTCCTTATAAAATTATGTAGCGCGAAACATGCAATGGTAATGTTCCTTTGTGTAACCATCGGGAATGGTGCCATCCTCTTTAATATAGGGAATCGTGCTTTCAATACTCCAACGAACGCTCAATAACGTTTCGTAGTTTTGCATGTGCATGGTTAAATTTTTCTTTATTTGTCAATGCACGATTTCTATGAAAATCTCCAAGCCAATACCTAACATTACGATATGGAGCCATAAATCCCCGTATGTGTGCGTAAGCGGCATCACAAAGATAATATTTATCTGTAAATATATATAAATAATTAGAAAATTAAAGTAGTATACAATTATTTAACAAACAATTAAAAGTACCTGGTGGTGGTAACGGAAATGGAGCATTTGTATCTGATAACGCCTCTGATAATATTCTAGAATCATGTGCGACCCTTCCTAGCCAGCCACAATGAATGTAAAAATCATGTTAAAGTCACAAATTGCTAATACGTTTTGATAACAATCCCCTTTTCCCCTGCCTCTATATAAATCTTGTTTGTCACCAGGGACAACAGCATGTATCAAAGTTCCATCAAGTGCACCCACCGCTCCTTTGAAAATCCGTCGTAATCTTTTGTTATGTCCCGGAATATTTGGATTCGGATTAAAAGAAGTTGGTACTATCATATCATTTGCAAACATCATCATTTTATCCAACACTTCATAAAAAAATTTATGAATTGTTTGCTTTGAGTGTTGAAATCTACGCTTGATAACCACGTATCGTTGATTATGACCAATTATCATAAAAAACATAGCCATCTTCTCTTCTACCGAAACATGTTTACTATCCTTTAACGAATAATTTACTCTAAAATGAGCACATAGTCGGACAAATGATTCACGAGACATACGTAGCAATTCAACGCATTGTTTGGGATTTCCTTGCAATAACTCTAACGTGTATTTATGCCCCGACATAACCGAGTCATTGTCTCGCATTCGTTTTAAACCTCTCCTCCCAATAAAGCGAACATACAAGTACATAAGAATTACGAGTAGTAATTCTTATTATAATCCATTATTATCCTGTTTTAAAGATAACAAATAATAAACATAACAAATAATTAGACATAATAAACAATTAAACATAACAAATAATTAAACATAACAAATAATTAAACATAACAAATAATTAGACATAATAAACAATTAAACATAACAAATAATAAACATAACAAATAATTAAACATAAAATGTTTTCAACCCTAAACAACCAAAACCAAATATTGTTTTCAACACATAAAACAGACAATGTTTTAACTACTTTATTAATCCTAAACTGTTGCCGTCATCGAGATCCACCCTCTTAAAACCTCAGGAATCGGTGGCAATGTCATCCATGCCTCTCTCATATCCGATGAAACTCCAAAAATATGGAAAGCGGCCAAGAATAGAGGATCAATCGGATCTAACCCAACCAACTTTAGCTTCTTGGAACTTTCAAGAACTGTCGGCCCTTCTTTGCCTTTAATAAGATATTGTAGAGCCTTTTGCATATCACGGGCTAGATCATCATTAGTGATAGATGATGATTTTGAGGTTTTTGCCCTTTTATTTGAATTAGGGGTGGGCTCGGGGGTGGGGTCTATGGTGGGCTCAGTGGTAGGCTCGGCGGCATCCTCATTAATATGCTCGGAACCAAAATCATAAGAGCCGGCATCATCGTCTGTGTCATGAATAATTCTGTCTGTAAGCATAAGTGGTACTGCACGATGACAAGAAGATGACCCAACAACTGATGTTGTTTGTGTTGATGTCCACTTGCTACCCCCTGTGGCAGTATTGCCATCAAACAATTGAGCACAAAGCTCGGGAAAAGGCAATAGAACTGTTTTTAACGATCCCGCCTTCGGATGACCCTAAAGTGAAAGTAAAACATTTTATCAGTTTATGTTTAAAGGTATTTATTAAAAATCTGTATATATAAACATACATTTTTAAATTCTTCCCATTCCTCGTTGGTTAAGCTAAAAGTGTTTGTTTGAGGGTTGTATATGTTGCCTGTTTTGTTTTTTAAATACACCCACCCTATGTATTTGGCTTTAAGATTATCGTATGCATTCTTCATTTGTTTTTGCGTTAAATCCAAGCCAAATCTCTCCTTAAGCACTTTTCCTAAGTTATTCCATGACTCTTTGTGCATACTCAATCCTTTTCTTCCCAACTTGTTTACCTCTTCTATGCAAGTCTCTATTAAGCATTTTTGTTGCTCAATCGACCATTGTTGTTTCTCTCCCATATCTATTAATCATAAAACACAAGCATGATAACCATAATCATGTGAACTATCAAGCGGTTGCAGTTTTAAAAAGGATGTGGCAATAATTAATTTTCATAAAACACAATTCATGCTTGAAAGGTATTTTGTTCTTAATTTTCAAGCAGTTGCAGTTTTAAAACATTGTTCATAAAACACAATTCAACATTCAAATTTTCAAGCAGTTTCAGTGGCTGTTCATAAACAATATTTATTAGTACAAACATATAAACCACAAATGAAAATCATCTCATAAACCCCAATTAGACTTTTATGTCAAGCATCATATCTATGCAATGTAGATCAATTGTTGAGTTACATTTTGTAAGAACATCAAAATAGCACTGTCATAATAAGGCTATGATCTGATAGTATGCATCGTGTGCTCTGACTTATTTGAGTTTCCATTTCAAAACCAATTAACTCCAGAAAGAAATCATGCTTGATATCTGATGATCTTCATAGGTATTTAGCAATGGGGCCTAACAATCTACTATTCTAAATCTACCAATCTTAACTTTGCATTGGCTAGTGTGAATTGATGAAAATCAGGCAAAATGAAATACTTGCACAGATGTATGAGCAGGATTAACCAACAGTGTATTATTAGGGAGACAACTAATAACTCGAACTTCAACTCAACTCAAACAAATAAAAAGCAATATCGGACAACAAATTCAATACATAGACAGAGACAGAGGCGCAATTAAGACCTTAATTATGCTTTTAAGATGCTTAACAAGCTCAGAATCCGCCGAAGGTTCGTGCGAATGCCCTGCAACGAGGCCTGCTGGAAGGCGGCGCTGGAGGAGAATCGAGCGCTGGAGGGCGGCGGCGCTAGAGGGGCAGGAGGTTTTGCGGCGGCAGGAGGGCGGCGGTGCCGGATGGTGGAGAGAACGAACGGGAACAGTGAAGAGAGGAGAGGAGCTGGTTGTGTTGTGTGTGTGATCAGGGCTCAAAAATTTTATGTGAAGAGAGGAGAAGAGGTTCATAAAATGTCTTCCCATCTGAAGACTAGTGTCCATGTCTGCCCCATGAAGAGCTCAGGAAGACATTTTTAAATGAAATGTCTTCCAGAAATCAAACAGTCTACGTTATTAAAATCTCTTCCCGCGTCTGCGTGTGCGTAGATGAAGAGGTGGGGAAGAGCTTTTTATAAAAAACAAACACCTCCTAAGAAATCGCACATTATTGGAGTAGTCACCAAAACTAAACTCTTACTGTGTGTATGAACCTTATGAGTTATCCAAAATCACACGCTGTAGATACACACATATTTGGACACTCTCCCTGTGTGTGAACTCTTATGGGTTAGCCAAAATCACACGCTGTATGACACACAGTAACTAGGAAATCGCACGTATTGGAGCAGTCACCGGGACTGAACTCTTAATGTATGTATAAACCCTTATGAGTTAGCCAAAATCACACGCTGTAGACACACACAAGGTAACAACTCTCAATGAGTTGTGAACTTCCCTTCATATGCTTGCAAGGCTTTTCATTACTTTCTCTTTCATTAATGCATGTATTCATTCATTATGTTCCTCTTTCATTATCTTAAATCTTTTGCTTCGTTAAGATAATACTTTACGTTAATCAACAATATCAAACCACGTAAAGTCACATTATCACATGTATTAGGGAACATAACAGAACATAACACGCAATCATACATAAACATAACATCATCAATCGCACATCATCATACATGCATAATATACATCATACATACCATCATGTATAAGCATCAATCATTCATCCTAACATCATCATACAATGCCCATCACATCATCTATGACCTCAAAAGTCAGCTTACATAAACCCCCAGGAACTCCCAAGTCAAAGCCTACATTACACTTTTTCCCCAAATAGTCAGAAAATATTCTAAGTGTTCATCCGCAATTCCCTTTTTGTTCATCCGCCTTTGGTTTTGCTCATCCACATTTATTTTACTCATCCGCATTTGTTCATCCATGTTAACTTTGTTCATCCGCATTTGTTCAGTCGCGTGGACTTACTCATCCGCATTTGTTCATCGCATTAACTTGTTCATCCGTATTTGTTCAGTTGCATGGACTTACTCATCTGTATTTGTCAATGCTCATCTGCATTTCTTACTCATCCGCATTTCTTACTCATCCACATTTGTTCATTCGCATAACTTACTCATCCGCATTGACTTACTCCTCCGCATTGACTTCCTTATCCGCATTGACTTTCCATCCATATTGACTTTCCATCCGCATTGACTTTCCATCCGCATTGACTTTCCATCGCATTTACTTTCCACCCGCACCAAAACATAGGCGTATGAACTATTGTTTGGCGTATGAGCAACCCTTTCGCACCTAAACATTAGATTCAGTCCCCAAACCTCATCTATCATATTCTAAGCTTAACATGCATTCTAAACCTTAGAAACACAACCATAACATCATCAAATCATGAACACAGTCCAAAATCACACCATATCTGCAACATACACACATTCAAACATATGGGTATGAAACCCAATTTTATAAAAACATACATTCATGCATTTCCAGCCCCAAAACAGTTAAAACAAGTAAAAGTGGGTTCTAGAACTCACCTTAGCAGCCTCTTCGGGTAAGACTTCTTTTAAAGCCCGATTGCTGCAAGTTCTCACTTAGAAACCCACCAGAAACACACACCCGAACACACACAACACACATAAGCATACAACCGAGGCAAGGCCAGTTAAGAACACTTAAAAACCATGAATTTCTTACCTTGAATTCGAACTTCTTCTTCTTGTTCTTCAAGAACCGAAACCTTATGTTCTACTACTCTCTCTCTCTCTCTAAAATCCGAGAATTGTGTGGGTGTAGAAAGAGTGATGGTCGACCATCAACTTTTACACCCACTTTGTCAAACCTTTTGTCCTTTTGACACTTTTTACCCTTCAACTTGGGTAAATTATCTTTTCTTTCTTTTTCTTCATTTTATTCTTTTTTCTTTGACTAAATAAAATAACCGGGTGTTACAAGTCCACCCCCTTATATAGGTTTCGTCCCTGAAACCAATTATTCCTCGAACAAATGTGGGTATTGCTGTCTCGTCTCTTCTTTAGTCTCCCACATAGATTCAGATCCCTTTCTGTGCTTCCATTGTACATGCACCGGAGGAACCACTTTATTCCTTAACTTATTCTCTTTACGATCAATGATCGCCACTGGTTGCTCCACATAATTAAGCCATTCATCTACCTTGATATCCTCCAGTGGAACACTCATATCCTCGTCTGCTACACACTTTCTCAGGTGAGATACATGGAATGTCGGGTGAATTCCACTAAACTCATCTAGTAACTCCAACCTATAGGCCACCTCTCCTACTCAAGCAATAATTCAGAAAGACTCTATGTATCTTGGCTGAATATGGTGCACTTCATCCCGTATAGATTGTGCCCCCATATCATTAACACAAAGACCACAACTGCTTGCTCCAAGTCGGGAGTGGGATAATTGACCTAATGAACTTTCAATTGTCAGGATATATAGGCTATAATCTTTCCTCTCTGCATAAACAGACATCCCATCCCCGAGTAGGAAGCATCGGAAAAAACTACCAAATCTTCGCTTCTACCTTTGCCAGGACCACCATAATCCCACCGGGATTCACTACATGACCCGAAAACAAAACCTCACGCAACCAGAATACGCACTTGGAGAACTTAGCATACAACCTCTCCCTTCTCAACGTCTCCAACGCCTCTCGAATGTGACCAGCATGCTCATCCTCACTCTTGGAATAAATCAAGATATCATCGGTAAACACAATCGCTAATATATCCAACATCGGCCGACACACTCGATTCATCTCGTCCATGAAAGCAGCTGGCGCGTTGGCCAAACCAAAAGACATAACAAGAAAACTTTTAGTGTCCCTAACGTGTGCAAAAATATGTTTTAGGAATATTTTGCTTTTTAACCTTCATCTGATAGTAGCCAAATCGAAAATCTATCCTCGAGAACCAACTGCACCCTGAAGCTGAGCAATAGGTCATCAATTCTTGGTAAGGGTACCGATTCTTCACTGTCATCTTATTCAGCTTACGGTAGTCGATACACATCCCCATGCTACAATCTTTCTTCTTCACAAATAAAACCAGAGCACCCATGGAGAGATACTCGGTCTAATAAACCTCTTTTCAAGTAACTCCTACAGTTGCTCCATCAGTTCCTTCATCTCAGTCGGAGCCAATCGTTATAGTGCCTTAGCAACAGGTTGCGCACCCGGTACCAGATCAATCTAAAACTCGATCTCTCGGTCAGGTGGCACTCTTGGTATGTCTTCGGGTAACACTTCTGGAAAGTCACACACCACCGGTACGTCGGTCAGTCGTGGTGTTGGCATATCCACATCCTTTACGTAGGCCAAGTGGGCACCATATCCACGCCTCATGCACTTTCCCACCACCACCATCGAAATCACTTCGGAATCGTTATGACTCGATCACCGTAAACCGTCACTATACTCCCATCAGGCTCTATTAATCGAACCATCTTCTTGCGACCCACAATGTTCGCCTCGTAGTCCGCCAACAATCAATTCCTAGGACTACATCAAACCCGCCTAAGGTCATCACAAATGCTCTAATATGAAACTTATGACCTTCTAATTCAATTTCATAACCCTCTATCATCTTAGAAATATGGTAAACCCTCCTATGGTAGATTCAACATCGAAGGGCGTGTCTATATTCTTACTACTAACAGGCAATCTAGCACAGAAAGCAGCAGAAATAAAACTTTTACTAGCAACAGAATCAAATAACATAGAGGCTAAAGTTTGGTTTACTAGAAATGTACCTGACACAACATCGGGGTCCATCCTAGCCTCCCCCTGTGTCATCGTGAATGCTCGGGCACTTGCCTCTACTCATCTACTCCAGCCTTCTTCACCCCAACCCTCAGCACTCGGCTTCTTACAGTCTCTACTCAGGTGACCATTCTCTCCACAGTTGTAACACCTTACAACCCACATTCCCTCGCTATATGGCCAGGCTTCCCGCACTTGAAGCAAATTTTCATCACCCATTTGCATTCTCTCGAATGCTCCTTCCCGCATTTACCACACCTCTTCAACCTCGCGCCAGATGTAACCACACGACGGTGATCTACCCTTGCCTTCTTGTTACTTGTCGAGACACCACCTCAACCAAACCTTTTCCCTTTCTGGTCACCACTACCTTTCTCGCTACCTTCAACCACCACCATAGTTCTATCATCATACAACCTCCCTACCAAATCCACGGCCAACCTAAAAGTGCTCGGTCAGGCAGCGATCATGTGCCGACGAACATCCGCCGACAAGCCCCGAATATACATTTTAATATTTCGTTACAAGGGCGTCACTTGATTTGGCACCAGCTGTGCCATCTCACTGAATTTGGTGGTGTATTGCTGATGTGTCATCATTCCCGCCTCTAGCTGTAAGAACTCCCTCTCAACTTTGTCCATCTCATGGTAAGGATAGAACTCCTTAGTCACCGGCCTCTTCAACTCCGGTCATCTCATTCTTCCGATAGCCCGACGACCTCCACCACGTGAAGCTTTAGATGATCTACCACCGGCCATCCTCTAACACACACTGAAAGATTCAAACACCAACACGGTCTTTCAAGGAGCAACTTAGTTTACGTCAAGTATAGTAAGTCCTAATTAGAGTGGCCAGTTGTGATTCAAACACCAATACATGTTAAAAACGCAGCGGAATATAGTTTTAAAACATGTTAATTTGTTGATTATAAACCCATTTAATAAGCAAACCCCAAAGTCATGGATCAATATACGAAATACATACAATGGAATGAACATAGGATGTAAAGAATACAACCTTTGGAGCTGTTCAAAGTCGAGTTTCAAGAGGTGAAAGAAGATGAAATCGTGGCTGAAACTTCAAGATAGAAGTCCTCAAGAGGTGATACCCCAAGCTTGTACAAACACCTTTGATTGCTAGGATTCTTGACACATTTTCAGCAACAAAACCTCTTTTGTTAGCTGAAAAATTCTGCTCCTTCTTTTCTTCAAAAACGTGAGAGAGAGAGTTTTGGGAGAGAAGAAAGCCTTTGCATGTAGGAGAGATGAATCTAGAGTTGGGAGTTGTGTGTCTTTAAATCTTGTGTGTTTACAAGACAAAAGTGGGACCATTTTGTCCCAATGGGTGGCCGAAATCCACCAAGTGAATTCCCATTTTCTTTTGTTTAATTGTTACAATTAAACACTCCCTAATCTTTTATTTTATAAAGTTGAAACTTGTTTTTAACTTTATAAACTTAATACTTTTTATTTGTCACCATTTAGTAATACTAAATAATGAAACAAATGGTATCTCATGAACAATTATCCAAATAATGATGTTCATCTACAAAGGCAATGATTTAGAAAACCCATTTTCTAAATTAGTGTCATTATTTATTTGTATGATCTTATCAACGAATAAATTATCTATTGATGTTTGTTTAGCTTGTTATTGGGTATGACCCGACTTGGATCATATCACACTAGCCACATCAACTTAATATGCATCTTGGGCAGACCAGGTCTTTCAGCAAAGACATCAGTGTAGTCAATCCCTTCTTCTTGAGTGTACCTTGAACAACTAGTCTAGCTTTGTTCTTGATGATAATGCCTCTATCATCCTTCTTATTCCTAAACACCCATTTGGTTCCAATGGTAGTCTTCCTATGAGGAAGAGGAGAAAGGTTCCAAACTTTCTGTCTTTTGAATTAAAGCAGCTCCTGTTGCGTAGCTTCAACCCAACTACCATCCTTCAGAGCCTCATCAACTTTCTTTGGCTCTATCTGGGATAGGAAACAAAAGTGAAGACAAACATTTGCTTCATGGGTTTGTCCTCTTGTTCTTACCCCTGTGACAACATCTCCAATGATGTTTGTGGTGGGGTGAGACTTGTGGATTCTTAGCTGAGGGATCACAGCAAGTTGCTGAGAAAGATCTAAATTAGAAAAAATTAGATTTGGCATAGATGTTTCACCCACCACATCAGTACACTTATCAAGAGAGACTTGATCCAAGGAGTGTGTGACATCATTGATGTTATCATCTATGGAGTGGTTATCAGCATCAAGAAAGTCTTGATCACTTTCACCACTACCATCATTGTCTTCTACAATTGAAGCATCCTTATCTGGTTGTGGAACCTCTGAGCTGGAATTTGAAGACATACCAGATGTATCAGCTGAGTTTGTCATTGTGGTGCTAATAGAAACCTCATTTGCAGAAGTAGTTCCAACTGGAGCTGAAGATGTATTACTTGAGGGTCTTCTCTACTCAAATCTTGGATGAGGATCACCTATGTTTAGATTTTCTGCAGATCCTGAAATAGTCTCACAAGATTTATTAAAATAGTTGGTAACTAAATCAAGATCAAAGAGCCAATCAGGACCAGAACTAGCCACACAGGGTGTGTGTTCATTGAAAGTCACATTGGCTGACTCCTTAACAATTCTAGTTCTGAGATTGTATACTCTGTAAGCCTTTTCTTGGAAGAGTATCCAATGAAGTTTCCATCTTCTGATCTCTCAACAAATTTGGCAATTTGATCCTTGGTATTCAAGATGGTGCAAGGACATCCAAAGGACCTGAGAAAACCAATGAAAGGTTTCCTCTTGTTCCAAAGTTCATAAGGAGTCTTGCCATGAGTCGTAACTACTAAAACTCTATTCTGCACATAGCAGGCAATGTTGACTGCCTCTACCCAGAAGGTGATGGGCAGCTTAGAGTCAGACATCATAGTTCTTGCAGCTTCAATCAGTGTCCTGTTTCTCCTCTCAGCAACACCATTTTGCTGAGGAGTCCTTGGAACATTGTATTGTCTTGAAATACATTTTTCATTACATAATGCATCAAGGATTTAGTTCTTGGATTCGGTTCCCTGATCACATCTTATGATTTTGACCTTGTGATCAGATTGAATATTCAAGATGAAACTTTTTAGAATCTCAGGAGTCTCATCCTTAGTTCTAAGGAAGAAGACCCAAGTGAATCTTGTAAAGTCATTTGTGATCACTAAACAGTAAGAGGTCCTTCCTAGACTCATTACACAATGGGGCCAAAGAGATCCATATGTAACAAGTGCATGGGTATAGTGATGGAGTTCCTTTCCTTAGGCTTGTTAGATACCTTATGTTGCTTCCCTTTCAGGCATGCAACATAGTGGTCATCACTTGTAAACTCTTTCTTTGGCATTCCAGTTACCAACTCATTATTAATAAGTTTATTCATGTTTTAAAGTTTACATAACACATTCTTTTTTCCATAGGAAAGACTTATCACTATTGGCTTTAGACAGAAAGCATGAAACTTCTCTAGAGGGAGATGTTTCTTGCAAATCCATCTTGTACATGTTCCCCTTCCTGGGGGCTCTAAGCAGAATATGCTCATGAGGAATGACCACCCTGGGCTTGAGAATAATGCACTCATGCTCAGTAAAGAACATGTTATGACTCTAATCACAAATTGGGATACACTCAGAAGATTGTACCCAAGCTCCTTGACAAAGTTTACCTTTTCAATGCTGAGCTTACCATTTGTGACATTACCCCTTCCTGAAATGTAACCACCTTCATCTCGTCCAAAAGAAACTGACCCTCTATCAATCCTTTCAAAGTTCTAGAGTATGACCTATTGCTTATCATGTGCCTAGAACAACCACTATCTATGATCCAGACATTTTTGTTTGTCTTCAGCTGTCCCTGCACAAAGAAAATGATTAGTTACATTTGGAAACCCAAGCCTTACTTGCTTGGGCTCATTTAGTGAACAAAAGGTAATGCAACATTAATAGATCCTACGATTGTGCAAGAAGGATCTTAAGTTGTTGTTGATGGAGAATTCTCAGTCACTTGGTCTTTCTTAGACATCCATCCTTTCAAAATTCTGGAGTAGTGACCTATGCCTGTTATGTGCCTAGAACAACCACTATCTATGATCCAGACATTTTTGTTTGTCTTCAGCTGTCCCTGCACAAAGAAAATGATTAGTTACATTTGGAAACCCAAGCCTTACTTGCTTGGGCTCATTTAGTGAACAAAAGGTAATGCAACATTAATAGATCCTACGATTGTGCAAGAAGGATCTTAAGTTGTTGTTGATGGAGAATTCTCAGTCACTTGGTCTTTCTTAGACATCCATCCTTTCAAAATTCTGGAGTAGTGACCTATTGCCTGTTATGTGCCTAGAACAGCCACTGTCTATGATCCAGACATTTTTGTTTGTCTTTAGCTGTCACTGCACAAAGAAAATGATTAGTTACATTTGGAAACCCAAGCCTTACTTGTCTTGGGCTCATTTAGAGAAATAGAAGGTAATGCAACACTAATAGATCCTATGGTTGTGCAAGAAGGATCTTAAGCTGTTGTTGATGGAGAATTCTCAGTCACTTGGTCTTTCTTAGATATCCACACCACCTTTGGAGTCTTGGACTTGACCTTTAAAACTTCGGAAGCTTTTGATACTTCAGAAGTTTTGCTGACTGAGCCTTCGGAAGATCCTGCAGACATTGTAGCAGACTTCGGTGCTTCGGAGTATTCCTTCTTTCCAAGACCACTTTTCTTTCGAAAGCAATTTTCCACTTGCCTTCTTCTTAGATTTGGAGCTTTCGAAGGAAACAAATTTTCCTTCTGAAGCTTGAATCTTCTTGGAACTCTTAGAGTCTTTGTCTTGGTCATGTGAAGAGTACCTTTAGGATTGTATGGACAATCCTTAACAGATGAGCAGTACTTTCACACATGACACATTTCATTTTCTTCTCCCAAGAGCTTCTGCTAGAACAGACTGACTTTGGTCATATCCATTCTCCACCTTTGTCACACACCCCCCCGCTAAGAGTGGAAACACGGGGTTGCGACGAGACGGGAATCGTCATAACACATGGTAAGCGATAGAGATGCAATAATAAAAATGATGACAGGCGTGCCATGACGACACCCGACAACAAGGGGACTTGTGTCGTGTATAGTCGATGTTCACGACAACATAGCCATATGCATAACAGATAAGCGATTTACATGATCACATAAAGATGAAAATGTAATGTAATTTCCCACAACCCGGGAACAAGTTTCAAAAGATTGTAATTGTTTACATAGTTCAACATTGTTCAAAATAACTGTTTGACAAACATGTTTAGTCCAAAAATGCACCCTAGGGTCTCCACTAAGGCAGCGCACCTAGAACCTCAGCTAGCTTGATCACCTGAAAAGATATGCTCAAAATGGTCAACAAAATTGTTGGTGAGCTCGCAGGTTTAAGTAATAAAAGTGTAAGTGATGTTGTATAAAGTAAATGATATGGAATACCATGAATACAGTTATATACACAAGTAAAATCACATGACATGAGCTTTGCAACCAAACCTAGCGACGTACACAAAGAAATTGTCGGCGTATATTCACCCAAGACCCGTACCTGGCTATTGTTGGTACTAACTAGTATACCAACACGAGGTGTGGGGTGTCAACCCAGTAGTACTACCAATACCTAACCGTCGGTTCCCACACTGGAATTAAATAGTTGCAAAGATAGAACCACACAGCAGACCCAAGCATGTATCAGATAAGTACTTGCAACACAGTTTCACATTGATTCCTTGTATGAAAATTGTATGTATGTAGTACAGCATAGAAAACGGGCGAGCATACTTTTTCCCCATGTTTGTAAATGTTTTTAAAATAGTATAAGCATAAAAAGGGGCCACGAAACTCACATGTTAAGTGGTAAGTATGAAAAGTCGAGATTTCCAACAGTTGAATGCAATGATCGGTCAACACACCTATTAACAGTTATGTCAAGCATTAATGACATGTATAAAGCGTATAGTAATGCTTGGTCGGTTCGGGTTGTATCGGTTCGGTCGTGGGTGGCACACACACACAAGCGGACACCCGTATCAGATCTTACGTAGATCCAAGTACTACGAGTAGTCGTCATTGCTTATGACATCCTTGTAAAGATCTCATCGTTATGAAGATGACTTGTTAAGTATTTGTAGTTTCAAATGGGTTGTCGGTAATTGTAAATGTTAGGTTTATTTCAATTGAAATAGTATGTGCATGTTGATAGCGTTGACCTTAATCTTTGGGGTCAAGCAATGACACTTGTACTGATGTTGCCTTATCATCATCAGACGTTCAAGGGAAATTCACACTGATCATCAGTCACACAACAGGACTAGACGCTCGACCCACGTTCCATTCGTACGAATCAACCTTCAATCGTGTGAATTAGCTACTTTCGTGCGATTGAACCTTCATTCGTGCGATTGGACTCAGTCGCACCACACAACCACACATTCGCGCGACCCAACCTCCATGCGCACGAATCAACCCTCAATCGTGCGAATTAGCTACTTTCGTGCGATTGAACCTTCATTCGTGCGATTGGACTCAGTCGCACCACACACCACACACATCGCATACACTCAGTCGGTCACCTGACTCAATCGCACACAATCATCCACACGCATGACTCAATCGCATACAAACACCCAGTCGCACGACTCAGTCGCACGACATGCCTAGTCGCACGACTCAGTCGCACGATTGACTTAGACGCATGATTCAGTCGCACGACTCACTCAGTCACACGGCTCAATCGCATGACAGACCCAGTCGCCCGAACTGCAGAATCGTGACTGTGGTCGGGCTGAGCAGCCCCCGAGCTGCTCTAGCACGGGTTTTATACCACGAGGACCTCCAGAAACACTCAACAAACATACACAAACATGAAACACAAGCAGAAAGACCTCACACGCACCCACTCGACCTCATGTGCTCGGATGAACCGGAGCACCCGAAACCCTAGAAAACACAGCAGTAAAACCGAACCAAAAACGGGTTGAACAAGATTGTCTACCTGCTAGGAATGCGTACACACGATGATACCCAAGATTTGGTAGTGAAAACGCGACAAACGTGACGATTTTTGGTGCTAGATCGAGAGAGAAAGTGGAGAAAATGTTGAAGATGAAGAAGATGAAGATGAGGTAAATGGCTGGGAATGGGGTTTATATACCCAGCCCAGGTTTGCAAAATTGCAAGTTTAGTCCCTGCACTTAACCCTCGAGTTTCCCAAAAATTTGTTTCGGTTGATTACGATCTTAAAATGTTCGTTATATTACGGTTAAAAGCGTGTTTAATGGCATTTGATAGCCTAAAATGGTTTTATTATGACAATGGTCGAAATTAAAATGATATATTTGGTGAATGGTGATGAAATTTTATAAAAGTTTTATGCTTAACACATGTTCTCGAAGGAAGTACAGGCACAAGGAAAAATAAGCAGACATGATTCCGTAAAGCAGGAGTTCATGAAGAAAAGGAAGATTAATTAAAAATATTTCATGTTATTTATGTCGTTCGACAGACCTGAAGGTGACGGATGTCACAGTATCCCCCAGTTGAGAGAGTTTCGTCCCGAAATTCAGCTGGAGTTAGGTCCAAGAGTGTCATCCACGAATAAGTGTGGGTATTTGAGTTTCATTTGATCTTCCCGTTCCCATGTAAACTCTGGCCCTCGTTTCGAGTTCCACCTTACGCGAACAATTGGTATTCTGCTGCGCTTCAACTGTTTGACTTTACGATCCATGACTTCGATGGGTTCCTCAATAAAATGAAGCTTTTCGTCGATTTTGATATCATCAATGGGTATATGAAGTGATTCATCAGCCAAACACTTCTTGAGGTTCGACACATGGAAAGTATCATGCACACCGTTGAGTTCCTGTGGTAACCTTAATCGGTAAGCCACTGGACCAATTCTTTCCGTAATCTCGAATGGTCCAACGTATCTCGGGGCTAACTTCCCTTTCTTTCCAAACCGAACAACTCCTTTCCAAGGAGAGACCTTGAGTAACACTCGGTCCCCAACGTTGAATTCTAGAGGCTTTCGACGATTGTCGGCGTAGCTCCTTTGGCGATCTCTAGCGGCTTTCAGTCTATCTTTGATTTGGAAGATCTTGTCGGTCGTTTCCTGGATGATCTCTGGGCCTGTTAGCTGACTTTCACCAATCTCGGCCTAACAAACGGGTGATCTACACTTCCTCCCGTACAACGCTTCGAACGGAGCACGCCCAATGCTGGTGTGGTAGCTGTTATTGTATGAGAATTCAATCAATGGCAAATGAGTATCCCAACTGCCACCAAAATCGATTACACACACTCTCAGCATGTCTTCTAACGTTTGTATGGTTCGTTCACTTTGGCCATCTGTTTGAGGATGATAGGCGGTACTCATGTCTAACGAGTACCATTGCTTTCTGGAGTGTTTGCCAAAATCGTGAAGTGAATCGGCCGTCACGGTCGAGATGATTGACACCGGCACTCCGTGTCTTGTCACGACCTCTTTAATGTACAATCTCGCCAACTTGTCCATTTTGTAGTCTTCTCGGATTGGCAAGAAGTGTGCTGATTTCGTCATTCGATCCACTATGACCCATATCGAGTCATGCCCGTTGCTCGTTTTAGGGAGTTTGGTTATGAAATCCATGGCTATATTCTCCCATTTCCATTCGGGAATCTCAGGTTGCTGTAATAATCCAGATGGTTTCTGATGTTCAGCTTTAACTTTCGAGCATGTCAAGCATCTGCTGACGTACGTGGCAATGTCTTTCTTTAGGCCTGGCCACCAGTACAGATCTTGGAGATCGTGGTACATCTTGTCTGCGCCAGGATGAATAGAATATCGTGTCTTATGTGCTTCATCCATGACCAAGGTGCGTACACCTCCCCACTTGGGTACCCATATACGGTCCACGAAGTATTGTACGCCATCGTCCTTGCACATCAGTTGTTTATCCAACCCTCGGAATTCTTCTCCCGCAAGGTTTTCTTCTTTAAACGCTTCACTTTGTGCAATTTGGATTTGAGCTTTCAAATTTGTTTGAATGGTCAATCCCAAAGCTCGAGCACGTAGTGGTTTCACGCGTTCTTTGCGGCTTAGAGCATCAGCCACCACATTAGCTTTCCCCGGATGATACCGGATTTCACAATAGTAGTCACTAAGAAGCTCTACCCAACGTCGCTGTCGCATATTGAGTTCCTTCTGATCCAAAATATGTTGAAGGCTTTTATGATCTGTGTATACTATGCATTTGGTTCCATACAGGTAATGCCTCCATATCTTAAGTGCGAATACTACAGTGCCCAACTCAAGATCATGAGTCGTATAGTTCTTCTCGTGCACCTTAAGTTGTCGCGAAGCGTAGGCGATCACCTTATCTTTCTGCATTAGTACACATCCCAACCCTTGATGCGAAGCATCACAGTACACCACAAAATCATCAGTTCCGTCTGGAAGGGACAATATCGGTGCATGGCACAGCTTATCCTTCAGCGTTTGAAACGCCCGTTCTTGCGCATCTCCCCAATCAAACTTCTTGTCTTTCTGAGTCAGCAATGTCAACGGTTTAGCGATCTTTGAAAAGTTCGCAATGAAACGACGATAGTATCCGGCTAATCCTAAGAACTGCCGTATCTCTGAAGGTGTCTGGGGTGTATCCCATTTCTTTACCGCTTCGATCTTGCCGGGATCTACATGAATCCCGTCTTTGTTAACCACATGACCCAAAAACTTCACCTCTCGCAGCCAGAATTCACACTTCGAGAACTTGGCGAAAAGTTTCTCTTCTCTTAACAGTTCCAGTATTGCCCGAAGGTGTTCTTCATGGTCCTCCTTCGATCGAGAGTAGATAAGTATGTCGTCGATGAATACGATCGCAAACTTATCCAAGTAAGGTTTGCACACTCGATTCATCAAGTCCATGAACACAGCTGGTGCGTTAGTCAATCCAAACGGCATGACCAAGAACTCATAGTGCCCATAACGAGTTCTAAATGCTGTCTTCGGTATGTCCTCCTCGAAAACTCTTAGTTGGTGATATCCAGACCGAAGGTCGATCTTGGAAAAATACGAAGCTCCTTGTAACTGATCAAACAGGTCGTCGATCCTGGGGAGAGGATACCGATTCTTCACAGTTAATTTGTTCAACTCACGGTAGTCGATGCACATACGGAACGACCCATCCTTCTTCTTGACAAATAACACTGGTGCTCCCCAAGGCGAGTGACTCGGCCGAATAAAACCCTTCTCCAGTAGTTCCTGTAACTGGCTAGATAATTCTTGCATTTCAGACGGTGCCAACCGATACGGTGTCTTTGCTACCGGTGTAACCCCAGGAACCAAATCAATACGAAATTCCACCTGTCGTGGAGGAGGCAAACCAGACAAGTCATCTGGGAATACATCTGGGTAATCCCGCACTATAGGGATATTTGTCAATTCCTGTTCCTCCTCTTTCTTTTCCACCACATGAGCCAGAAAAGAGTAGCACTGTTTTCGTAAACTCCGGCGTGCTTTCATGCAGGAAATAAGCTTTAAGTTCCTCCCCGGTCTTTCTCCTTGAATTCTGAGTACTCCCCCGTCTGACATAGGGATTCGCACTACCTTGTCTCGACAGACAATCTCGGCCCCGTGTTTCGACAACCAATCCATTCCCACAATCACATCGAAACTTCCTAGCTCAAAGGGTATCAAGTCTATATCGAAGGTGTGGTCCTCTAATATTATTGAGCACTTTCTAATAATTTCATCGGCCTGAACAATCCTACCGTTGGCCATTTCTACAGAGTAGCTAGTTTCTAGCCTACTAGGGCTCAAATCAAGCAATTGCACAAACTCAGAAGATATAAAGCTATTGTCTGCTCCAGTATCAAACAGTATAGATGCATAGTGATTATTGAGTAAGTGCGTACCCGTGACAACATTCGGGTCCTGGCGAGCATCGTTGGCTCCAATGACGAATGCACGTCCCCAAGCTGTATTCCCCTGATTGGTCGGGCCTTGATTTCCAGCTATAGCCATCACTTGCTGCTGGTTGTTTCCTTGTTGACCCGGTGCCCGATTCAGCCTGGGGCACATGTTTCGGTAATGATCGAGACTTCCACACTCATAACAAGCCCTTGCATTCCCGACGGGGTTAACCGCATTGACCGGTGCAACCATATTCAGCGCTGTTCTGCAGTCTCTTGCAAGATGCCCCGGGCGTCTACAATTCGCGCACACCCGGCACTGCGTTCCTGGGGGATGATGATAATTGCACTTGTCACATTTGGGGTGCGGACCCACATACTCTCGCCTGCCCTGCGTCACTGCCACAAAGTTTCTGGTTGTTTTGGCCCTTTTATCAAACTTCCCGGCACTCGACCGGCTCGTTTCCCCAAAATCCTTTCTCTTTTCAGCTCCTCTACCCAAAACTCCCGTTCTCACCATTTCATCGGTCAAAGCGCCAGCCTTTAGAATCGCGCTCTGAATAGTAGGAGGAGCAGTAGCAGTTACCATTGCCTGGAGTTGAGACGCAAGTCCCCAAATGTACCTCTCTATCCTTTTTGATTCCGGGGTGACTAGATGCGGAACCAACCTTGCTAGCTCATGAAAACGATCGGTGTAAGCTGCGTGCCGAGCCCCCACCATGGCATGATTCCAGAACTCATGCTCAAGTTTTTGCATCTCATTGAGAGGACAGTACTCCTTGGTGATTAGGGCCTTGAACTCATCCCATGACATTTGCATCGCGAATTCTCTTCCCCTAGCCTGAATCTGAGTGTTCCACCACGTCAGTGCCTTGCCCTGTAGTGAGCAAGTGGCGTACTTAATCCTTTGGCTGTCGAGGCATTCGCAGATGTCGATCACGGCCTCCATCTTTTCAAGCCATCTGGTCAGAGCTATGGCTCCACCTTTGCCATCAAACTCTCGTGGTTTACAAGCCACAAATTCCTTGTACGAACATCCCCGTCTAGTATTCACAACCCCGGTCTCATTAACAATTCCAGTTTCGTTATCGGCTGTACCACCATTTCCGGTCTCGTGATTGCTTTCGTTCCCAGTCGGGTTACCGTTATCCTCATTATCGTTGCCACCGTCCCCGTGGGGGTGAGAATTCTGAAGAGCATCGCTCACTTGGGCCACGATAGTCGGAATTAGTGCGGCCAGCTGCTGAGCGATCAGGGCCGCCACATCCGCGTTCCCTGTTCCTTGATTGTTACTCGCAGGAGCATCACTTGTTCTTGGGGTTCGTCCCCTGCCTCTGCCTCTGCCTCTTCCCCTTGGGGCTTCAATTCCGCTACTATTACTGCGAGTAGATCTTCGAGGCGGCTTGTTCTATTCATAAAAGAGGTAACATGTAAGCTTTAGTCACCATATGATACACAAGTATTCCGTTTATCAAGTTCCAATGTTCATGTTCCGGTCGGTCAAGATCACCATGCAGCCCATTTCAAGCATATTCTCGATGTACCGAGAATGATGCCCGATCCGGTTACATGACATCCGACTTTCCTTTACATCATATCCATAATAATTCATCAGGTCAACTGAGAGCCCAAGCATGTAATCACGTATAGTCTGGTGGAGGTTGCCTATCTCGCATCCTTAAAGGACTCAGACATAGCCTCCTCGGGTCGATCTCAGTATCCAAGGTTAAGCGCAGTATGTGATCTGTGAAGATCTCTTCGGGTCTTAATACCCGAATCTGATTATGATAACTTGGCGCGCAGAGGGAACGGAAGATCTAATAGGAGCATCCTATAAAAGAGTGAGCACAAGGCTCTCTCATAGGGTGGAAAGATCACAAAATAGATAGCTAACGAACAAGTAATGAGGAACACGTATGAGATACAAAATGCACACAACCCTGGCATGCAATCTACATGAAGGTTCCTAGGTATAGTCTAGGTCAAGTGTATTGCCTAATTCTCTATAACCAATGGCTCTGATACCAGTCTGTCACACCCCCGCTAAGAGCGGAAACACGGGGTTGCGACGAGACGGGAATCGTCATAACACATGGTAAGCGATAGAGATGCAATAATAAAAATGATGACAGGCGTGCCATGACGACACCCGACAACAAGGGGACTTGTGTCGTGTATAGTCGATGTTCACGACAACATAGCCATATGCATAACAGGATAAGTGATTTACATGATCACATAAAGATGAAAATGTAATGTAATTTCCCACAACCTGGGAACAAGTTTCAAAAGATTATAATTGTTTACATAGTTCAACATTGTTCAAATAACTGTTTGCCAAACATATTTAGTCCAAAAATGCACCCTAGGGTCTCCACTAAGGCAGCACACCTAGAACCTCAGCTAGCTTGATCACCTGAAAAGATATGCTCAAAATGGTCAACAAAATTGTTGGTGAGCTCGCAGGTTTAAGTAATAAAAGTGTAAGTGATGCTGTATAAAGTAAATGATATGGAATACCGTGAATACAGTTATATACACAAGTAAAATCACATGACATGAGCTTTGCAACCAAACCTAGCGACGTACACAAAGAAATTGTCGGCGTATATTCACCCAAGACCCGTACCTGGCTATTGTTGGTACTAACTAGTATACCAACACGAGGGTGGGGGTGTCAACCCAGTAGTCTACCAATACCTAACCGTCGGTTCCCACACTGGAATTAAATAGTTGCAAAGATAGAACCACACAGCAGACCCAAGCATGTATCAGATAAGTACTTGCAACACAGTTTCACATTGATTCCTTGTATGAAAATTGTATGTATGTAGTACAGCATAGAAAACGGGCGAGCATACTTTTCCCCCATGTTTGTAAATGTTTGTAAAATAGTATAAGCATAAAAAGGGGCCACGAAACTCACATGTTAAGTGGTAAGTATGAAAAGTCGAGATTTCCAACAGTTGAATGCAATGATCGGTCAAACACCTATTAACAGTTATGGTCAAGCATTAATGACATGTATAAAGCGTATAGTAATGCTTGGTCGGTTCGGGTTGTATCGGTTCGGTCGTGGGTGGCACACACACACAAGCGGACACCCGTATCAGATCTTACGTAGATCCAAGTACTACGAGTAGTCGTCATTGCTTATGACATCCTTGTAAAGATCTCATCGTTATGAAAGATGACACTTGTTAATTATTTGTAGTTTCAAATGGTTTGTCGGTAATTGTAAAATGTTAGGTTTATTTCAATTGAAATAGTATGTGCATGTTGATAGCGTTGACCTTAATCTTTGGGGTCAAGCATGACACTTTTACTGATGTTGCCTTATCATCATCAGACGTTCAAGGAAATTCACACTGATCATCAGTCACACAACAGGACTAGACGCTCGACCCACGTTCCATTCGTATGAATCAACCTTCAATCGTGTGAATTAGCTACTTTCGTGTGATTGAACCTTCATTCGTGTGATTGGACTCAGTCGCACCACACAACACACACATTCGCACGACCCAACCTCCATGCGCACGAATCAACCCTCAATCGTGCGAATTAGCTACTTTCGTGCGATTGAACCTTCATTCGTGCGATTGGACTCAGTCGCACCACACAACACACACATTCGCATACACTCAGTCGGTCACCTGACTCAATCGCACACAATCATCCACACGCATGACTCAATCGCATACAAACACCCAGTCGCACGACTCAGTCGCACGACATGCCTAGTCACACGACTCAGTCGCACGATTGACTTAGACGCATGATTCAGTCGCACGGCTCAATCGCATGACAGACCCAGTCGCCCGAACTGCAGAATCGCGACTGTGGTCGGGCTGAGCAGCCCCCGAGCTGCTCTAGCGCGGGTTTTATACCACGAGGACCTCCAGAAACACTCAACAAACATACACAAACATGAAACACAAGCAGAAAGACCTCACACGCACCCACTCGACCTCATGTGCTCGGATGAACCAGAGCACCCGAAACCCTAGAAAACGCAACAGTAAAACCGAACCAAAAACGGGTTGAACAAGATTGTCTACCTGCTAGGAATGCGTACACACGATGATACCCAAGATTTGGTAGTGAAAACGCGACAAACGTGACGATTTTTGGTGCTAGATCGAGAGAGAAAGTGGAGAAAATGTTGAAGACGAAGAAGATGAAGATGAGGATAAATGGATGGAATGGGGTTTATATACCCAGCCCAGGTTTGCAAAATTGCAAGTTTAGTCCCTGCACTTAACCTCGAGTTTCCCAAAAATTTGTTTCGGTTGATTACGATCTTAAAATGTTCGTTATATTACGGTTAAAAGCGTGTTTAATGGCATTTGATAGCCTAAAATGGTTTTATTAATGACAATGGTCGAAATTAAAAATGATATATTTGGTGGTAATGGTGATGAAATTTTATAAAAGTTTTATGCTTAACACACGTTCTCGAAGGAAGTACATGCACAAGGGAAAAATAAGCAGACATGATTCCGTAAAGCAGGAGTTCATGAAGAAAAGGAAGATTAATTAAAAATATTTCCATGTTATTTATGTCGTTCGACGGACCTCAAGGTGACGGATGTCACAACCTTCATCTTTGCAGATGCTGAGACAGTCCTTTTGGGTTGGGAACTGTTCTTGGAGTTTGATGGTCCAGAGTGTGCAGCAGTGCTACAAGTAGATCAGTCTTCTTTTTGGTACTGAGATGATTTGAACAAGAACCAGAACTCTTAACAGAAGAGTTTAGGTTGAAGTCTTTAGTCTTTACTACTTCAAATCCTGCAAAGATAAACACTTGTTTCTGCTTGGAGTCAAAAGTAGCATTGATCTCTTGAGCCTTCCTTGCTTTCCTTTTGCTCTTTCTGATCAAGTTCTTCTTATTGGCTTGGTCATCACAGTCTTTTTCTTCTCCTCAGAAGGATAGTGGCCCTTCTTAGAATCCTCATTTTCACTCTTCTCAGAGGAATTCTTCACTATCACTTCTTCATCCTCTTCACTCAAAGGATCTATGAGAGGAAGCTCATCTTCACAAGTTCCACACCTAGGTGATCTTACAGACAAGATTGTGTGTGGAGGAGCTATCTCATTTGATCCTAGTCCCTGCTTGTTCTGATAGCACACTTTGTTATGCTGGGATGAGAATATCATGTTCTTGAAGGTCTCTTCTTGAAGAATACATTTGCCTGCCCTGGCTTGCCCTGGCTTTGCTAATCACAGGCTCAGCCTGGGACTCAGTCAGCTTAGTTATGAGATCCTTGATCTGAGTGCTAAAATCTGTATGCTCATGTTTTACAACTGAAATGGTTTTCTCTAAGTCCTTAATCTTTAGTTTATAATCATTTTCAGACTTTCTAAAATCAGCTTTTAAAATGTTTAAGGACTCAAGATCAGATCTTATCTCCAAGTTATAGGACCTGTATCTATTAACTTTAGCAATGTATTCAGGGGTATAGAGATGTTCCAATGCCATCAGTGCTTGGTTTGGAGAAGCATCTTCCACCTGAAAGCTCCACTCAAAGCCTCCTTCAACTGCAACAGCAGCCTGCTGCTTTGGCTTCTTATTCTGGGGAGCTTTGTTTGTGTAGTTGGATCTGGACTGTGTTTGACCACCATTTGTTCTAGGTGCCTTACACTACCTGGTAAAGTGGCCCGTCAAGTTACAGTTGTAACACTTGACTTTGCCTTTGTCCAGGCTAAACTTTCCACTGGTTGCATTGCTTGGAAACTTCCTTCCAGTCCGCTTGTAGAACTTCTTGGCTCTGTGAGTGAGAAGAGCCAGATATGCTGGACTATCTCCATGTACCCTAGATCATCTAGATGGATACAGTCCAAGTCCTCAAGGGTGAACAGGAAGTTGCCACAACTTTCATCAGAAGACACAAATGCTTGAGAAGAACTTGTCTCTTGGAATGGGCTTCCTTGGGTGTAGTTCTCTCTAGGTGTCTATGGGAAGGTGATGAAAGGACCCTTTGGTGAGTTGTCAGGGTAGCATATGAGATGATGTTGGGGTTCTATGCTATCCCTTCCAACCACATGCAGGGCTGAACCCATTTGATTGTTGGAGTTTCCAGATAAACCTTGCATGTTCATCTCCATCTGGTAGCCACTGGGAATCCCATATAACTCTATCAGAGTAAGAGTTTTTAGATTCCCAGTCCTCTTGATCACCACACAATAGTGTGTCCACTACCTAGGAAGTGAGGACATGAACTTCCTTACAATGTCCGTGTTCTCAAGAGGAACTCCTCCATCCACAAGGGTATCCACAATCTTAACATACCTGAAATATTGCTGAGTCATGGTTTCACCTGTTTTGAAGGTGAAGGTTTCAAACTGCTGCTTTAAGAGATCCTTCTTGTTCTCATTGGCTTTAGAGGAATCCTCATACATTAGTTTTAGTGCATCCCATAGCTGCTTGGCTTTGAAACCTCTGTATACAGAGTTTGGAAGAGTAGTCTGAAGGGCTGTCATGGCTCTTCTATCAATCTCTACTCTCTTCCTGTCTTCATCAGAGTAGTTTGCTATCACACCCCGACCGACGGTGGAATCATCGGGGCAGACGAATGTGAAATGATTGTTCATAGCACATGGAACTAATTAAGTTAAAATAATATTAAATATCATTAATCATTAAACAATACAAGACAAATAAGTCTATACAGTACAAAAGCTTCAAACAAAGAAATAACATATTTAGTTAAACTAGGTCCAAGTCTTATATGAGCACGAAGAGAAACCTCAAGTATTAAACCTGAAATGTTAAGAATAAAGGGTCAACAATAATGTTGGTGAAATTTCTATAGTTTTCAATACATAAATACATAAAAGATGGCAATTCATGTCATAGATTAGTGAACAAAGTAACTAGGGATGTAAGACAGAATGCACAATCAAACATTGACAGTTTTACAAGTCTCAAACGTGTACAAGTATATACGATTAGCTAAGTGTACTTGGATCAACCAAGCAGGCTTGTCAGGCCCATAGATCTATGGCGTCACCAGGCTAGCAATAGCTAATGATTGTACATATATTCGACATTACATGGTAGCTACGAAGATCAACTAACCACAACATACAAGTGAATCGCCATAAGTTTACAAGAATCAAATGTTTTACAAGTGCAACGATTATAAGGTAACATGTTTCACCCCAATGTGTGAAAGTATGAAAAAAGGGGTATAGAAATACTCACATGGAAAACTCACAAGTATAGTGGTGGTTGTAGAGTACATAAGAAAACTTGAATGTCAAGAGTCAAAGGTGATGTCCTAAATGATAAAAATAACAATAACTTGTGGTTGGAATTCATTACAAGAAATTAGGACGTTTAAAGAATGCTAAAAACCAAAGGTAGATTGAAGAAGGATTATTGCATCGATTTTAGATTTTGGACAGAATGTTTGGTATGTGTTTGAACAGGTTTTAAAAATAGAAAAAGGTTTCATAAAATTATAAAAAATTATACTTGATTAGCTCAATGGCTCCCGGACAACTTTCATTTAGAAATAATTTTATGAAAAGATCTTTAAATAGGTCAAACAACCAGCATAAGACAAAAGGTGCTGAAATGCTCACTTATCTTGTGAAGGCTACTATTGAGTCGTCCGATTGAGTTTGAAGACTTATAAACTGTCGTTGAAAAGGTAATTCAAAGAACTTAACATTGGAGTTTGAGTTTACTCAAATTTATTATTTTATGATCAAGTTATTTTCGGTTAAAGTAAGATTATATTCTGCTAGAGTTGTAATAAGGCACTTATGTGCACTTTTAAAATCATTAAAGCAGGAAATGGGTTAGAACATTTTATTATGTAAATATATGGTATATTAGTATTCATTTGAGTTATAAAAATATTCTAAGACTTTGGCATAGCCATCATTTAGAACAATAATCTTGTGGAATAACCGAATGCGGCGGCATTGCTGTCCATATGCAAACGAGATTCTTTGTTTATGTTAGTGTGTTGTTAGCTTCATTTAGAAATGTTAGTGATTTTTATAAGGTTAGTGATTATTAAAATGTTAATGATCAAATGATGATGATTAAAATAAAAAGATATTTGGTAGAAGAAAAAACAATCGTAAGAACATAAAGTCATGAGAACAATTGGATGTTAGGATGCTTAAAATGTATAATATAAAAGCAATTAAAGATTACCTTAGTATTAAGAATTCTTAAAATTATTGTAAAATAAAATTCTTCGAACTGATCATAATTAATGGATGAAAGAAAGATATGATAGTGAGAATTTTAGAGAATGAGCAAATAAAAAGTGAGACCTAAGCCTTGCTTTTATACTTGAGGTTAGGAGGAGGTTATGAATGGTGTTAATGGTGATTTATAAGTCTTTTAAAAGGGGGTTATGATTTTGAAATAAATATCAGATTAAATAAAAAATAGATAAAAGAATAATTACAATTTATTTTCTTATAAAATCTTTATAACTTTTATAAGACTTGTAACTTTATAAGTTTATAAAAATTCATTTTATAACTTTGTAAGTTTTAATAAATCTTTTCCATTTAGTTATTTGTTGTAACATGACTAATAAACTTTATAACTTTATGAAAAAGAATTATTTATAAATCAACGAGTTATATAAGTTGTTTAAATGATAAATTGAATAAATCAATTCATGATATTGTTGAAACTATACGTCTAATCTATATAATTCATTAATATATATAAAATAATTTAAATAAAGAAATTCATATCGTAAGAAAGTTTGATTTTAGTTTGGGTTCGGGTTTATAACTTGAAAATAACATATGTTACAATACCAGCACTAGTAGCAGAGGGGGTGCTAGGTATATAAGGTCCAATGCTCAACAGACTTCTACATTCTTGAGTCTAGAGACCTGATGAAACCTTCCATTTTTAGGCACCAGGTATCAAAGTCATCAAGAGTGATCAGTGGAGACTTGTTCATGGTTCCAGTTTCCATATCATTCTTGGAAATGGCTGCCATTTGAAAAGTTTAGTATTTATGTGTGTGAGGGATCTTAAGATGGTGAGATCTTATATCAAGAGCCTGGAAAGCTCTGATACCAAATGCAGGACCGGTGAAGGGGGTGCACTTATAACACAAAGAGGAGATTAACTAAACTCAAATCAAACAGTGAACCGGATCAACCACAATAAGACACTATGAACACAAGTAATGTAAGAGACTAACATAAGAGCACAAGTATATGGTTTTCAAGATTATAATATATTGCTTTCTCTATGTTCTATTACAAGTGTTACAAAGCATATCCACAAAGTTACAAGAACATGAGATACTTATACTACATCTTATAGCCGGCCATACTATGAAAGCCAACTGGATACAATTGACTAGACTCAAAACAAAATCAATTGTAGAGTCAAAAAGGCAGATTGCCTTTTTGACTTTGTGACTATGACATGCCATAGCTCACATCCTTATCTATTACAAAAATGATAAAGTACATGAAGTAGAAAGTTATAGACTCAAGACCTCAATGTACAGTTACCAAAAGCATGGACCTTTTCACCAACTCATGTAAGTTGGTGATTTTATAGAGATGCAGCGGAAAGGTGTCCAGCTTTATAGAATAGTACATCAGATAAGCGTGTACTAAAAGTCTTCGGAAGAAATCAGTCTTCATGAGTTGAGGCTTCAGAAGACTTTGTCTCTGAAGCTCCGGAAGACTTCATCTTTGGCTTCGGACGATATTGTCTTGTCTTCGGAAGATTTCACACTTAGAATATTGTTGTTGCATGTGTGAAACTTCCGAAGCATTCTTCTTTAGTACTTGTGCAACATGCATGCAGAAAGTCTTTGGTTGCTTCAGCCTCTATGCATATTCTCTACAAACCTAGTAGGTTAGAACTCCTAGTTCAATCAATTGGAATGATTAACCTTGAGTAAAACCAATCAAAACATCAAAAAATAAGTCAAAAACATTAGAAAATCACAAAAAGAAGTCAATTTGAGGAAGAAAAGAATACAATGGGAAATGATATAATTACAGTCCTTATATCATTCACTATGCTTAATTTCAAAAATTAAAAGACTGTCATGACTTACCAAGATATGTTGGTAGGTTTAACTTTGAAGAGAAGATATATGCAGTGATGAATTAAAATCTTATTCAATGATGAAACACTCATCTCAAAGTACCAGTATGTATGGCTTATCTGAGTGCATGTGTGTGTAATAACCTAAACATAGCAGGTAATGATACTTATGAATCTCTTTCACCTACATCAAGTTTCATCTTTTTTCGCTAAGCAAAGACCTGATAAAACAAGCACATAGTGCAGATGTACTGATCTAAAAGATTCCCAATGAGGAACAAATCCAAATTGGATGTATCACAAAAGCAATGCATTCCAAGTGAATGAACAAAAGAATTCAATCATGGATCACCTTCCAAAGTGAAGTGAAAAGAATCCCAATATGGATCATCATAAAAAGGATCAAAGTAAAAGAATCCCAATAAGGATCAGTGAAAATTGTAACATCCGTCAAATTTTAAAATTATGAAACCAACCCGAATTCACTTAAAACATTCATATGATGGAATTTTAATATTGAAAATTTTTATTATTTATTTTATTGAATCAAACGCATTAAATGTGCAATTTAAGCAATATTGAAAATTGTTATTCATTTTATCATTTAAACAAAGAATAATAATTTATTTATTTTATAAATAAATACTTTTCATAAAAATATAAATCTTTATTTATCATTTTACAATAAATAACTAAATGGAAAAGACTTATTAAAACTTATAAAGTTATAAAATGAATTTAAATAAACTTATAAAGTTACAAGTCTTATAAAAGTTATAAAGATTTTATAAGAAAATAAATTGTAATTATTCTTTTCTCTATTTTTATATTTAATCTTATATTTATTTCAAAATCATAACCCCCTTTTAAAAGACTTATAAATCACCATTAACACCATTCATAACCTCCTCCTAACCTCAAGTATAAAGGCAAGGCTTAATAGTAAGGTAATCTTTTATTGCTTTTATATTATACATTTCAATCATCCTAACATGCACTTGTTCTCATGATTTTATGTTTTTACTATTATTCTTTCTTCTACCAAATCTCTTTTTATTTTAATCATTATCATTTTATCATTAACATTTTAATAATTACTAACCTTATAACAATCACTAACATACCTAAATTAAGCTTACAACACACTAACATAAACAAAGAATCCCGTTTGCATATGGACGGCTATGCCGCCGCATTCGGTTATTCCACAAGATTATTGTTCTAAATGATAGCTATGCCAAAGTCTTAAAATATTTTTATAACTCAAATGAAGACTAATATACGATATATTGATATAATAAAATGTTCTAACCCGTTTCATGCTTTAACGATTTTAAAAGTGCACATATGTGCCTTACTACAATTCTGGCAGAATATAATCTTATTTCAACCGATCATAACTTGATCATAACAAACTAAATTTGATTAAAATCAGACTCCAATGTTAAGTTAATTGAATTACCTTTTCAACGACAGTTTATACGTCTTCAAACTCAATCGGACGACTCAACAATAGCCTTCACAAGATAAGTGCGCATTTCAGCACCTTCTTCTTTGTGCTGCTTGTTTGACCTATTTAAATCTCTTTTCATAAAATTATTTCTGAATGAAAGTTGTCCGGGAGACTTTGAACTAGTAAAGTATAAATTTTTATAATTTTATGAAATCGTTTTCTATTTTTAAAACCTTTCAAACATATACCAAATATTCTATCCAACATCTAAAATTGATGCAATAATCCTTTTTCAATCTACCTTTCGTTTTTTAGCATTCTCTAAACGTCCTAATTTCTTGTAATAAGACATCACCTTTGACTCTTGACATTCAAGTTTTCTTATGTACTCTACAACCACCATTATACTTATGAGTTTTTCATGTGAGTATTTCTATACCCCTTTTTATATTTTCACACTTTGGGGTGAAACATGTTACTTTATGATCATTGCATTTGTAAACGTTTGATTCTTGTAAACTTATGGTAATTCACTTGTATGTTGTGGTTAGTTGATCGTTGTAGCTACCATGTAATGTCGACTTTATGTACAATCATTAACTATTGCTAGCTTGGCGACGCCATAGATCTATGGGCCTGACAAGCCTGCTTGGTTAATCCAAGTACACTTAGCTAATCGTATATACTTGTAAACATTTGAGACTTGTAAAACTTTCAAGGTTTTGATTGTGCATTCTGTCTTACATCCCTAGTTACTTTGTTCACTAATCTATGACATGAATTGCCATCTTTTATATGTTTATGTATTGAAAACTATGGAAATTTCACCAACATTATTGTTGACCCTTTATTTTTAACATGTTTCAGGTTTAATACTTGAGGTTTCTTTTTGTGCTCATATAAGACTTGGACCTAGTTTAACTAAATATGCTATTTATTTGTTTGAAGCTTTTGTATTGTGTGGACTTAGATGTTGTGTAATGTTGAATGATTAATGATATTTAATATTATTTCAACTTAATTAGTTCCATGTGCTATGAACAATCATTTCACATTCGTCCGCCCCGATGATTCCGCCGTCGGTCGGGGTGTGACAAAAATTGTAACATCCGGTTATTTTTTTAAGTTAGTAAAGAAAGAATTAAGTGAACAAAAAGAAAGAAAAGATATTTTACCCAAGTTAAGGGGGTAAAACGTGTCAAAACGACAAAAGGTTTGAAAAAGTGGGTGTAAAAAGTGATGGACGCCCATCACCTCCTACACACCCTGTATCTTTTGGATTTTTGAGGAAACGAAGAAAGAGAAGCAGAAAGTTTTGGTTCTTTGAAGAACAAGAAGGAAAGATTTGAATTCAAGGTAAGAATACATGTGTTTATGATGTTCTTGACTGGTTTCATCCTCGGTTGTGTGCTTATGTATGTTGTGTGTGTTCGGCTGTGTGTTTTTAGTGGGGTTTCTAGGTGAGAACTTGTAGCAATCGGGTTTTGAAGGAAGTCTTACCTGAAGAAGCTGCTAAGGTGAGTTCTAGAACCCTCTTTTTACTTGTTTTAACTGATTTTGGGGCTGCAAATGCATGAATGTATGTTTTTATATAAAACTGGGTTTCATACCCGTATGTTTGAATGTGTGTATATTGCGGGTATGGTGTGATTTTGGTCTATGTTCGTGCTTGATGATGTTATGGTTGTGTTCTAAGGCTTAGAATGCACGATTTAAGCTTAGAACATGATAGATGGTGTTTGGGGACCGAATTATGAGGATAAGTGTGCCCTAGGATGCTCATGCGCCCAAACAGTAGTTCATACGCCTAAATTTAGAAAAAAACTGCTTAAGTGTGAGAAATGCAAATGATTAAGAAATGGTGATGAGTAAGTCAATGCGGATGAAAAAGTCAATGCAGATGAGAAAGTCAATGCGGATGAGTAAGGAAATGCGGATGAGTAAGTCAATGCGGATGGGTATAGGGAAATGCGGATGAAGGTTAATGTTGATGAACAAGTTCATGCGAATGAAAGTTAATGCGAATGAGTATAAGTCAATGCGGATGAGAAAGTCAATACGAATGAGAAAGTCAATGCGAATGAACAAATGTGTATGTGTATGAAATGCGGATGAGTAAGAAATGCGGATGAGTAGCAAATGTGGATGAGTAAGGAAATACGAATGAATAGTTCATGCGAATGAACAAATGCGGATGAGTAGTTCATGCGAATGAACAATTGCGGATGAACAAATGCGGATGAGTAGTTCATGCGAATGAACAAATGCGGATGAGTAGTTCATGCGAATGAACAAATGCGGATGAACAAATACGGATGAGTAGTTCATGTGAATGAACAAATGCGGATGAGCAAATGCGCATGAGTAGTTCATGCGAATGAACAAATGCAAATGAGCATTGGCAAATGCGGATGAGTAAAACGTGCGGATGAGTAAAAAGAAATGCGGATGAACAAAGAGGAAATGCGGATGAACACTTAGAATATTTTCTAAATTTTTGGGGAAAAAGTGTAGATGTAGGCCTTGACATTGGAGGTTCCCGAGGGCTATGTAAGTTGACTTTTTAAAGTCAAAGATGATGTGATGGGCTCGAATGATATATGATGATGATGTATGATGCATGATGATGTATGATTGACGGTTATGCATGATGATGTGTGATTGATGATGTGCGATTAATGATATTATGCTTATGTATGTTATGATCTGTTATGTTCCTTATTACGTATGATGATGTGACTTTACATGGTTTGATATTTTTAATGAATGTAAAGTATTATCTTAACAAAGCAAAAGATTTAAGATAATGAAAGTGGAACATATTGAGCGAACGAATGAAAAGCCTTGCAAGCATATGAAGGGAAATTTACAACTCAATGAGAGTTGTTACCTTGTGTGTGTCTACAGCGTGCGATTTTGGCTAACTCATAAGGGTTCATACACATAGTAAGAGTTCAGTCTTGGTGACTGCTCCAGTAACATGTGATTTCCTAATTACTATGTGTATATCTATTTACAGCGTGCGATTTTGGCTAACCCATAAGATCTCACACACACACAGGGGGAGTCTGTCCTGGTGACCACTCCATACGTGCGATATGTGCGATATGTGCGACACGTGTGATACATGCGATATGTGCGACACGTGTGATACATGCGATATGTGCGATACATGCGATGTGATACGTGCGATATGTGCGATACGTGTGATACGTGCAATACGTGCGATATGTGTGACATGTGCGATACGTGTGATATGTGCGCTACGTGCGATATGTGTGATATGTGCGAACGTCCGAAATGTACTAACGAATGATGATGAAGATAATAATTATTACCTTGATGTATGTACGATGTGTGATCACGTGATAGTAATGAAAATGTTTTAACGAATGGAAGGTGATGCAATGTTTTTATAAGACTAGAACTCACTCAGCAATGCTGACTTTTAATGCATTTTCCAGTTGGCAGGTAAAGTTGCTGAGGATGGCACGGGGCAGCTACTTGGCATTTTTGGATAGCATCTATTTGATAAGATTTATGATGTTTTTTTGATGTAATGCAAATTATGATGTTTTGTAACCAGTCAACAATGTCTTATTTTGCAAAAGTTATTATAATGAAAATGTTGTTTTTAATGTTTCCGCTACAACGTATATTTCAAGTTAATGTAATTATATGTTTTATGAGCGATGATTGGCCAGTTGTAAGCATCCCAGGAATGGGGCCTTACAAAAATGAGGTCTCATAACTTAAGTAACCTCGTAAGGAAGGTTGTGAAAAAGTTCTACCATGCATTGTATTAGGATGGTTGATCATTCCATGCTTTTGTGTGTGAGGTACATGTTGAATAATTAAATCAACCAAAAACATGATAAATATCACTTGCATCAAAACATACCTTCAATCATCAAGTACATAAACATGTCCATTTTATCATAAAGGATGCACATGTGTAATGGAAGATTGATATGATCCTAACAAAAGATATACTTCTCTTCATGGTTAATAATCAAAAGTCAATAATTTTCAAAAAGTTTCAAATCTTCAAAGTTTCTATCCTAATAAGGATATAAACTTTAGGGGGAGTAATTTAAAAATATTTACAAAGGTTTTGAAAACATCTACTATCTTCAAAACAAAAAAAAAAGAAAATGTCTGTGTTGGTGCATAACTTATACCATAGTATCTCACCTATGCAGATGCTTGGAAGCATAAGAAGTCCAAGATCAGTCAAACAATGGGAAAATTGTATCACATCTGGCATACAAGTCAATCCAAGCAAAAATTGATGACCCCAACAACAGTCAACAACTTCATAAGAGAATTCAATCAACTTCATAAAAGAATTCAACTAGAGATATTCTTCATAACAAGAAAAAGCAAAACAGAAACATTAACCTTTGATTAAGTTCAAAAGTTAATGCGGGTATGTGCATTGGTTAATACGGGTGAAGGTAACCCATGCATATAACTAATGCGGGTAACTGTTTATGTCAATGTTTGAAGTGCTAAAACAAATGCAGATAAGGATTTTACTTTACCGTATTCATGTCTAACAAGTATACATGAAAGTTTGGTGTTAAAACCTATGCAGAACAAAAGTGTTCTATCGCATTTGCTAAATGCGGATGATAATTTCACTTCCGCATTTGTTTTACTCATCTGCCCTTGTGGATATGTGCAACTTCAACACTTTACATGTACATTCAAAAAGAATAAACAAGTGCTTAATCTCTTCTGTCACAATGAATGATGATCAAGTAAATATGGAAATTTTACTCTATCGCATTTGCTACAGTGAGGAAATGCTAAACAAGTTTGATCAACAGCATTTGCTACAGTGAGCAAATGCCAACAAGTTTGATGAGCCATATTTGCTACAGTGAGCAAATGCTGAACAACTTTGATCAGCCACATTTGCTTTAGTGAGCAAATGCTTAACAAGTTTGATCAACCGCATTTGTTACAGTGCACAAATGCTGATAAACTTAGTTCTTCCGCATTTGCCACAGTGCACAAATGCGGATAGAAGAAAACTTAAGTATTCAAACTTCCGCATTTGCTACAGTGTACAAATGCAAATGCGGAAGTCCAAACTCATAAGTTTTACTCTTCAGCATTTAGAACAGTAAACAAATATGGATGTATAAAAACCTTCCGAATTTGCTACAGTGTGAACTAAACTTGACCGCATTTATTCTAAAACTTGTGAAAAACTTGTAAATGTTATTATTTGTCTATTTAAAGCACATTCAAAAGGTCATTTAATACTTTTCATATTTGAGTGGCTCCAAAGTACGTTGAGCGAAAACACACTGTTCATCTTCTTCAATCATCATCTTCTCTAAGAATCAAAGATCTTGTCTCAACAATTCTGTACTCATCTTCTATTCTACCAAACTATAGTATCGAACAAAAGGTGAAACATTCAATAGTTTATAACTTAAATGTTGAACACATGGACTGATCATGAACTTATAACCCTAGGTTAACGAATAACATTCAAAATCAGACCCATTCTAATAAAAGATGAACATTTTCGACTTCAATGAGCATGCAAACTAAGAAGAATATCAACGAATAAGAAAAAAATTCATAACCATGTTCATCATATGAACAGAGGATGATGAATGCGAAAATGTCAAAATCAGTTCTTGAAATAAAATCAGATTAAGGGTCAAACAACATCAAAAATCATCTCTTCAAAAATGATAAACAAAAATAAAAATGAATAACTCTTGAAAAACATCAACATTTGAAGTGATTTCTATAGAACAGTACCATCAATACTCATCTTTAACCATCAAAAGTCAAACTGATGAAGCATGCATAATGTGGAGCATATACTTTCACCAATCTAACTCATGTCTCTAATGCAGGGAAAATGGCTAATCTGACATGGAGCAAGCTCCATAATGTCAGCGGTTTTCTGGACCCTGATGTGCCAGAGGCAGAAGGACTCAGAGACATGATCAGATTTATCTCTACTACAAGAGTAGCCCATGCAATCACTGTTAGACCTGTTATCTATGAAATATATATTAGTTCATTCTGGCGTAATGCAGAAGTAACTGATGTGGATGGTAAAAAGGCCTTAACCAAAAGACTTACTAATGATCACTCTTTGGCCATCACTGAACAAGCTGTGAGACAGTGTCTACAGTTTGGTGATGATGCTAATTACTACTTTCTTTGCTGAGATTGGATATGAAGGAGGTTATGAGGGAAAGCAGATAGTAAAGGGGTTGGTAGACTTACCATGGAGATTTTTGACTCATCTTTTTCCAACACTGCTTGTCCAAAAGAAAAACAGGATGGAATGACATTCCAAGGATTACTTCTTCAACCATATGTGCCTTATGTACCAACAGACTATTCTACATGTCAGCATATGTGTTCAATGGCCTAACTTCAAACATACAAGAAGGAAGAAGATATATGTTCCTTATGTACCCTAGATTTCTGCAATGTCTAATCAATGAAGCCTTTCCTGACCTAGTACTTGAAGGACCTACTTTGGACATTCCCCACTATGATGGCAAGTCCTAAAAGTATAAGAAAAGAGATCTAAGAAATTTCTATAGTGGAGCACACTCTCCTCTGCTACCATGGATGCTTTAGTAGATTAATCTTGAAGAACAAATAGAAGAACAAGAGGCTAATGTTGATGAACCCATTCAAGAGGAAGTACAAGCTGCTCAAGATCAACAAGCTGCTGATTAGCATGTTGAGGAAAGAATTGATAGTCATAGGTTAGTGTCACCCTAGGTAGATGTAAGGGATGATCTTCCCACTGGACCTCAAATTCAAGACATGGCATCTCCCTTTGTACATCACCAATACCATAACCCCACAAAACACCAACTACTTCGCTTCATAAATCACCTATCCCATCACCACAAGCACAACCAACCATTTATCCACTAATATCTCTACCTCATCACTCTCCAATATCACCAACTCAACCATACCATGCCAATACTCAATCAGCTGAATTTGGAGATTCTACTAGCTCATCTTAGAAATCCAAATCATCTTCTGATAAAGAGGATCACCTTAGCCAATTACCTGTAAAGAAAACAACTTCTGAGGCTGCTCCTTCTGAGAGCTACGCTAGATCAGGGGTGAATAAACCAGATGAAAAGGATGAGCTTATCTATGAACTTTTGCAAAAAGTGGCAAAGATGGAAAGATTGTTGAACAGAAGATCAAGCATAATTCAAGACAGATTGTTAGACCTGATGAGAAGGAGGCTAAACTAAAAGAAATGAAATAAAAATATAAGGCTAAAAAGAAGGATAAAGAAAAGGAGATAGAGAACCTAAAAGCTGCTCTTCAACAATCAAGGAATGAGATAAGTGGTCATGTGGACACTTTATTCATTCAAACAATTGCAATGGAAGAGCAGGAATAGCATATTGAAGAACAAGAGGAGATTATTATCAACCTACAGAAACAAAATAAACTTTTGAACAAAAGAGTAGTTGAACTTGAGATGCTTGTTGAAATCAAGAGAAAGATTGAATCAGAAGCAATGAAAGTTGATGAGAAAGAAGCTGAGTCAAAGAGCTCTTTAGGGGAGAGTAGTGATGACTCTCCTCCTAGTAAATATATGAGATCCTCTGAACCAGAAGCAGAACCAAGCAAGACAAAACAAGATGAGTCTAGCCTACAGATGGTAGTCTACTCAGAGAAAACAGCCAGCATGCATACTGAAGAAGCTGAAGTTAATGACATGATCAATGCTCTAGACAGTTTATCATCAGAAGAATTCATAATTGATGATGAGTTTTGGGATTTTTTAGCTGATCAAAGGACTTTCACTTAGAATATAGTGGTTATCCCTCAATCTCCTGTCCCTCTGGAGAAGGAATTGAGCTTGCAAATAGTCCCTGCTATGTCACTATCTGATGAGCAAAAAGAGATTATGAGAAAGCTATGTGAAGAGCAAAGAGAAAAAGAAGAAAAAGCTGCTACTACCCATGAACAAGTACAATCAGAGGCTGAAAAAGTGCCTCAAGGAGCCAAAATGCCGGAAACCTCTTTTGGTCCTTCACTACAAACATATACCAGGAAGAGGAAGTATTTAACTGAAAAAGCTAAGGGAAAAAGGCTTATTGTGGAAGAAGAGCTAATAAAGAAAAGCAAGAAGGATGATCCCAGAAGCCTCGCAGCTATAGCAGAATTCTTAGAAGAACATGAGCAAGCAGAAGCTCATTTGAAGAAGCAAGCTGTGTTTTGTTGATCTTGAAAAGGTGAAATTGAAAGAGGCTATGTGGCTGATGAGCCAATAGCAGTTGATAGTCCTATGAAAGAAGAAAGATCAATAGAAAAAATGGTGGAAAAGGCTTCGAATGATGATTTAATGGTTAAAGCTTTGTTTTTGATTAATCATGGATATGATCCTGATGAAGTTTTTGGCATGACTTATGAAGAGATGAAGGCAGAAGAACAAAGATTGAACAACCTACTAGACCCTGCTGTTGAAACTGACTATAAGAAGACCATTTCACCTAAAGCTGGTAGGCCAAAACTATCTTCCATGAAGAAACAAACTTCAACTCCCCATTTCACCTAAAGCTGGTAAGCCAAAACTATCTTCCATGAAGAAACAAACTTCAACTCCCCAACCTTTATATCCTGATCCGTATAAAATGTTTGATAAGGAGATGAAGGATTATCTATCAAGTCAAGGATTCACCAAGAGGAAGCTTGGTAACATGAAAACCAATTCCCTAAGGGCTGCTATCCTTAGGTTGATCACTAAGAAGAAAGAGAGACTTAAAACTATGGAAGAAGAAATTACTGGCAAAAGGCCAAGAACCAGAGTGTCTACTCAAGACATGCAACTCACCCACCCACATCAAGACTCTTTGGCACTTGTGCTTTATAGATATCCTGAGTGGTTTGTTGAGCCTTCTCAACTAAAACTTCAAGAAGGGCTAACCACTACAGAGATGATAAGAGGTGTGTCTACTCCTAAGGGCAAAACTGATATGAAAATCATTGCCTGGAAGTATGACAGTGATTGGAACATGTTTATGGTTAAACTAATCTCAGGGCTGGTTCAATTCTTTACAGAGTACTCTGCTCTAGTAAATGCCCTTGAGATTCATGACCTAAAGGAACTGGCTAACTTGGAACTGATCAATCACAAGGCCATGTCTAGAGGATTTGAATTTGAAGATATACTCAGAATGTTGAAATGGACTAATAACTTCAAATCACTAAAAGCCATCTATATGAGGAAGGATAGGACTTTCAGTAACCCTCTTGAAAAGAAACAGAGAACACCAGCAGAGGAGGTTGTGTTTCCAAAACTAAGAGTGAAACCAATAGAGTCCTTAAAAAGAAAGATGGTGTCCAGTACCCAGTCCTCCATACCAATCTCAAATGTGTACTATGATGAAAAAACTTATGAGTTAATAAAAAGAAAATGGGGAGGAAGGAAGGAGATGAAATTGATTATTTAGTGGATATGAAGTAAGGTTTCTTGATAAATCTTATGTACACTATATATACACCAGGCATTTCAGAGAAATAAACAATAAACTAGGAGAACAAGACATGCAGGTCTTCTTAAAATAAATTAAAGTACTGAAAATGGCATATGATCAAATCATTGCCAAGAGGGGAAAAAGAAAGAAGAAAAGCTCCCCTACAGCCGGGAAATATAGTGAAGCTGGAAGTTGATATAGATGGAGCTCTACTGATTCATAGGGATGGGCTGTCCACATTGTCTATATGGGAACTATTTCTCTTAAGAAACTGCCCTTGGAAGCCATCCACACTATGAGTCAGATGAGAATACACATGTGCTTAATAGAGAAAATATGTCAGACGCCAATGACTTTTTCAATATGATAAAGGCCATCTTGGATCCATCACAAGCTTAACCACTACTCCCTTCACAGACCCAGTAGAATCCTCTCAACCTTAACCACCACCAAACCATTAAAGAACATAGGTTGTATAATCCTTAGGGGGAGTATTGTTGAACCCTGAAAGGATCATACATGCCAATTCAATTTGTGAGTTGATGGTTGTTCTGTTGGAAACACCCTAAGTCTAAGAATTAATGCGGATGAAGAATCTGCCAAGAAGAACCAAGTATTAACCAACCACATTTGTCAATGCGGAAGACATAGAACAAATGTTAACAAGTGTTTTTTTTCCGCATTAACAAATGCGGATAGTCAAGAAGATATGCAGACAAGCTTGTTCATCCGCATTTACAAATGCGGATGACCAGCAACAAATGCGCATAAGTATTTGTTCATCCGCATTACGCAATGTGGATGACCAACTACTTATGCAGATGAACAAGTGAAGAAATGCTGATCAAGAACAACTCATCCGCATTTGTCAATGCGGATGAACATAAGAAATGCTGATGAAGACTTATACTAGTTCTGATGTATAGGTCAGGGGTAGTTTAGTAATTTTGTAAAAAAACATCTTGTCAGCCTATAAATAGAATAGAAAACTCGTACAGGAGACTGTTGATAGACAATTAGAATATTTTTGTATACACATTCTCAAGGTGCATTATTATTGTTTTTGCTATAACCCTAGCATTTATTGTAATCAATCACCTTCATCAATATATACAAAGCATTTATGAGTATATTCTTGCGTTAAATGTTATTGATTGTTTGTTTCCATCATTCAATCTTTGACTTGATCAGTATATTCGATCCTAGTGAGAATCTTAATCTCACAACCCAGTCATCGAGTTATGACAAGTTTACATTTACTAACATTTTTAAAAGTTTTATGTATAAGTTTTCGAGTTACGTCAAAAATTTTTTTAACTAATTTACAATATGGTTGTTAATTATAATAAAGTCACCATACATACATTTGTTATTTTTTTATCTATTTTGAGGTATATATACATTTTTATAATACTTTTGTTACATTTTTTATCAGTGTTTTCACGTAGATTTTTTCGAGTGGTTAGTAATAACGTATAAATCATCAGATTAAATCTTTCAACTTTTATAACCCAAAACCTATCATTACGAAATTAACGTATACGTTAAACCTTACCGCGGCAACGCACGGGTTTAATCCGCTATTTTTAATAATGTGAGTTTAGTTATTACAGTAAAAGTATACTTTTTAAGATATATTAATAAGGAGCTTCGAGATTCTGAATCTTCGATCATAGGAATTATCATACACAACTTGACTGCAATAAGATTAAAAAATACTTAATCATGTAAAAGAAGAACTATATTGTAATAAACTAACATTAGGATAAAAACTGTTCTCATCTTCTTTCTAAACTTCATGTAGAATGGAATCCATAATGTCCTACCCTATAACCTAGAACAAGTATCTAATCTTTCCATTTTGTTCAAGGGATTCAACTCACATTCATGGAATATGGATTGATCCGAAAGTAATTACTTAATGACCAGACTTGTAACAAAACATCAGTTATACGGATTCAACTGAAGATAAGATTAAGTCTTCTTGAAGGCTGGTCTCGTTGGAAAATTCCAATAGAAGTAAGATGATTATCTTAAGGGACGTGATTGTATGTTATGATGGAACTGATTGATATGACGAAATAAAGGAAAGTGATAATGTATGCCTTATGCCATCAAACAAGTTTAACATCTTCTTGGCACAACTGGTATGCTTGAACAAGCTGTTCAACACCTCTCAACTTCAATATCCATGTTTACCACCACAGGTTAAGAGAACACTTGTCTTTATTGGTAAGTAACATGAAGTGAAGTTAACCAACTAACTATCACGTACCAATTTTCATGGATATGGCAGACTTATATCACAATGGCATTTTATCTATAAGGCCTTGTTCCCAGGACGCTCACAGCTGGTCGATCATTGAACAAAAAAACATATAACTTACATTTACCATTACTAAAACATTGCAACGGAATAATTTAAAACCATTTCATATCATTATAATTGCTTTCGCAAAATAATACATCATTGACAAATTACAAAATATAACTCATTGCATTACATCACAAAAACATTATCTTTATACAAAATGGATGCCATCCAAAGTAAGCCAAGTAGCCGCCCGTGCCATCCTCAAAAACCAATTACCTGCTAACTAGAAACACATAAAAGTCACCGTTCCTGAGTGAGTCCTAGTATTAATATTAATATACTTTACTTTCATTTAAAACCTTTCTTTACTTTCATACATAATCATACATCGTACTTACACATAGATAATAGCATTATTATCTTCATTTACCGTTCATTAACTTCCATTTGATGTACGTCGTTATTTTGTTCGTTAACTTTCACACCGTACATTAAATTCATTAACCATCTTTCAATCATTCATACTTTCATTCTCTCATTATTTCCAGATCAGTGTCATCAGCTATACCCCGAACGTATGCACAAAGTGGGTACTGGGCCGAAGATCATAAATGACTTCCATAACGCACTTAGCCTGGTACCAGCATCGGGGCAAGCGACAAAGATCCCACCTGTATGCTACACCCCAAACATAGGCATGAAGCAGGTACTGGGCCGGAGATCATAAATGACTTCCACAACACATGTAGCCTGGCATCAGCACCAGGGTAAGCATCCAATATCATCCATGTAAACTATACATTTGGCCAAACACAAAAACTAGGCTCCTGTATGTATCCTTACGGTTAGCTAAACCAAAAACAGTTAAGCTAACAACATTTTAGAGTCGTGCACCTCCTTACATTTGCTTGCAAGACTTTCCTTGCTTTCCTTTCATTAATGCATGCATTCATACTTTATGTTCCCCTTTTCATTATCTTTCACTTTACGTTACATAATATTTTTCATTTACATTCATAACCATATCATGTAAAGCCATGGAAAATAAACAATCATAATAAGGAACATAACATAAAATAGCCTTACATAAGCATAACATCATCATACACATCATACATGACATATCATACATCACCCATCATATGAGACATCATAAAGTCAACTTTCATCACCCTGGGGAACATCCCAAGTCAAGCCTACTCTTTACATTTTCCCCAAAATTTCAAAAAATATTCTAAATCTTAGGCGCATGGGCACTATGCAGGCGCATGACCTTTCTGGCACATGGGGACACACTTAGGGGCATGGAAAACCTTCAGGCGCATGGGAACTATTGTGGCGCATGACCCAACACTTAATCATTCTAGGCAAATTCTGGGCAATTCTAGGCGCATGGGCACTATGCAGGCGCATGAGTGCCTAGGCACATGGGCTTTTTTTGGCGTTTGGAACACTTAGCCAAATTTAGCCTTTTCCAAACGCATGGTTACTATTTGGGTGCATGGGAATTTGGGTGCATGGTACACTTAGGCAGTTTTGACTGTTGGGTGCATGGGCCTATTTCAGGCGCATGGGCACCTAACACATACTATCAATCATCATAATAAGTCCCAAATCACCAATCTAACATGTTCAAAGCTTAATTCTAACATTCTAAGCACCATAATATGAACATAACCCAATCATATCAACATAAATCACCTAGATTATAACCCACCCATATACACACATACGGCTGTAAAACCCACTTAAAACAAAAAAACATACATACTTGCATTTCTAGCCCCTATACCGTGTACAACATGTAAAAAGGGGGTGGGTTCTAGAACTCACCTTATGCAACTTTCGGATGAACTTCTTGAACCCGAATGCAGTTTGAGTTCAAACACCTAGAAACCCACCAAAACAAAATCCAAACACATATAACAAATAACCGAGGCATAGGCCGGTCAAGAACATCTTAAAAACACCATATCTTACTTTGAATTCGACATCCTTCTGTTCTTCTTTAATATCCAAAACTTGCTCTTTCTCTCTCTAGAAAAATCTGGTTAAAAAGTGTGTGTAAACAATATGGGCAGCCATGCCACCTTTTACACCCACTTTTTGAAACTTTTGTCCTTTTTGACCTATTTAATCTCTCTACGTGGGTTAAATTGTGTTTTCTTTCTTTTATTCGCTTTTATTCTTTCTTTCTCTTCTTTTCAAATATCCGGGTGTTACAAGTCCACCCCTTTACATAGGTTTCGTCTCCGAAACCAGTTATTCCTCAAAAAAATGTGGGTAATGCTGCCTCATATTTTCTTTAGTCTCCCATGTAGACTTAGATCCCTTTCTGTGCTTCCATTATGCATGCACAAGGGAACTACTTAATTCCTCAACCACTTTTCCTTATGATCAATGATCACTACTGGTTGCTCCACATTATTGAGCCGTTCATCAACTTTGATATCTTCCAGTGGTACAACAATATCCTCATCCGCTGGTGAATTCCACTTAACTCATCGGTAACTCCAACTTATAGGTCACCTTCCTACTCGAGCAATGATTTAGAAAGGCCCTATATACCTTGGAATCAACTTGCCCCACTTCCTGAACCGAATGATACCGTTCCAAGGTGAGACTTTCAACATAACGCTATCACCCACCAGGAACTCAATCGGTCTACGTCTCTTATCGGCATACGATTTCTGCATATCTTTAGCTGCCTTCATGAAGGCTTTGATCTTTTCAAGCTTCTCAGTCATAGCCTCAATCACCTGAATACTTCCTAACTCCTTTTGACCAATATCACCCCAACAAACGGGTGTTCTACATCTCCTACCGTATAGCATCTCATAAGGTGGCATACCAATACTCTCATGATAACTATTGTTGTATGAGAACTCAGCTAACGGTAAGTGGTCATCCTAACTTCCTCCAAAGTCAATGATGCATGCCTGAAGTATATCCTCAAGCATCTGGATCGTCCTTTCTGACTGACCATCCGTATGAGGATGATAAGCCATGCTAATATGTAACCTCATTCCCATCGCATCATGGAACTTCTTCCAAAACATAGATGTAAACCAGGTGTCACGATCAGACACAATAGACACCAGCACACCATGATGAGTCACAATCTCCTTAATGAAAAGATCCGGCAACCTCTCGGATGAATATGTCTCGTGGATTGGTAGGAAATGAGCACATTCGTCAGGCGATCAACTATCACCCATATAGCATCATACCCCTTCACGGTACGTAGTAGCTTCGCTATAAAGTCCATGGTGATATGCTCGCACTTCCACTCCGGTATATCTAACAATTGGATCTTCTCGTACGGCTTCTGGTCCTTGGCCACTTGCAAGCAAGGCACTTACTCACATATTCCGCTACATCGTGTTTCATACCTGGCCACAAATAATGTTTCTTCTGTCTTGATACATCTTTGTAGCATCAGGATGAACAGAGTATCGAGTCTTATGAGCTTCATCCATGATCTTTCCACGTAGATTCCCATAACGAGGCATCCACATCCTTCTGAATTGGGTTCTATCACCATGAGTGTTTTCACCCAACTTCGAGACCATACCTCTCATTCTTTCGGAGTTAAGATGATCTTCCTTCAATGCCTCATCTTGAAACTCCCTGACCTGCTTCATCACATCGGAGGTCATGACCAACTGATAAGCTTTCACCTGAATTGGCTCGGGTCTCTCTTTTTGACTAAGGGCACCTGCCACCACATTGGCCTTGCCCGGATGGTAATGGATCTCGTAATCATAATCCTTTGTGAGCTCCAACCATCTACTTTGCCTCATATTCAAGTCCTTCTGCTCGAAGAAGTACTTCAAACTCTTGTAGTCAATGAATATGGTGCACTTCATCCCGTACAGGTAGTGCCTCCAAATCTTTAACGCGAAGACCATAACTACTAGCTCCAAATCATGAGTAGGATAATTAACCTCATCAACTTTCAACTGTCGGGATGCATAGGCTATATAACCTTTCCTCACTGCATCAACACACATCCCAACCCCGAGTATGAAGCATCTAAAACCACCAAATCTTCGCTTCCTTTGGGTGATGACAATACAGGAGCTTGAGTGAACCTCACCTTTAACTCCTCAAAAGCCCTCTCTTTCTTGACCCCAAGTAAATTTCATGTCCTTATGGGTCAACTTAGTCAATGGAGAAGTTATATTGGAGAAGTCTTGAATGAATCTCCTATTGTAGCCCACCAAACCAAGAAACTACGAATCTCGGATGGTGTCTTTGGAGACTTCCATTGCATCACCACTTCCACCTTTGTCAGGTCTATCATAATCCCCTTGGGATTCACCACATGACCCAAAAACTAAAATTTGCACAACCAGAATGCACCCTTGAAGAATTTAGCATACAACTTCTCCTTTCTTAGCATCTCTAACACCTCTCGAATGTGACCGACATGCTCCTCCTTGCTGTTAGAATAGATCAGGTAATCATCAATAAACAAAATCACTGATTTATCCAACATCGACCGTAACACTTGATTCATCAAGTCCATAAAAGTAGCTGGCACATTGGTGAAACTAAAAGACATAACAAGAAACTCGTAGTGTCTATTACGTGTGCGAAAAACTGTTTTAGGAATATCTTACTCTTTCACCTTCAACTGATGGTAATCAGATTGAAGGTCTAACCTTGAGAACCAACTAGCACCTTGGAGCTGATCAAACAGATCATCAAGTCTCGGTAATGGGTACCGATTCTTCACCGTCAGCTTATTCAGCTCGCGATAGTCTATACACATCCTCATACTACCGTCATTCTTCTTCACGAACAAGACCGGAGCACCCCAAGGAGTGATACTAGGTCTAATGAACCCCTTATCAAGCAACTCTTGCAATTGCTCAATCATTTCTTCATCTCAGTCAGAGCCAACCGATACGGTGCCTAAGCAATAGGTCGGGCACCCGGTATTAAATCAACTTGGAACTCGATCTCAAGGTCCGCTGGCATGCCTGGTAAGTCTTCCGGAAAACACGTCCGGAAAGTCACACACAACCTGTACATTGGACAGTTGTGGTGTTAGCCTATCCTTCATATAGACCAAGTAGGCACCACATCCACGCCTCATGCACTTTCCCGCCACCACCATCAAAATCGCTTTTGGAATCGTAGTGACTCGATCACCGTACACTATCTCCGAACTCCCGTCAGGCGCTGTCAACCTAATTATCTTCTTGTGACACACAATGTTCGCCTCGTAGTCTGCCAACCAATCCATCCCTAGGACTACATCGAAACCGCCTAAGGTCTTCACGAACAGTCTAGCAAGGAACTTATGACCTTCTAATTCTATATAACAACCTTCTATCATCTCAGAAATCTTAGTAGACTTACCTATGGTAGTTTCTACATCGAATGGCTTATCTATATTCCTACTACTAACATACAATTTAGCATAGAAAGCAGCAAAAATAAAACTCTTACTAACACTAGAATCAAATAACACAGAAGCTAGAGTTTGGTTTACTAGAAACATACCTGACACAACATTGGGGTTCGTCTAGCCTCCTCCTACGTCATCATGAATGCCCTGGAGCTCGCCCTCTGCCCTTTAGTCCCGGTCGTCTTCTTCCCTGCTTCGAAACTCTCCACCCTTGGCTTCTTGCATTCCCGGCACATGTGGCCCTCTCCACCATAATTAAAGCATCTAACCACACGACAATCCTTTGCTATATGCCCCGTCCTCCCACACTTGCAACATACGTTTGATCCCTACCTACATTCTCCAGTTTGCTCCTTTCCATATTTGCCACACTTCCTTGACCCTGCACCGGATGTGACCACACGTCGGTCATCCACCCGTGCACCTTTATTGTTTGGAGTGGCCCTGCCATGTCCAAACCGCTTCATGTTCCCATTTTGATCACCACCACCTTTCTTGTTGACCTCAGCCACCACCACAGCCCACTCATGATACAATCTTCCTGCCAAATCAACTGTCGACCTAAACGTACTCAGCTGGGCAATGATAAAGTGCCTACGGATATCCGCCGGTAGCCTGTAACACCCGGATATTTAAAAAAAAGTCAAGAAAGAAGAACAAAGTGAAGAAAAGAAGGAAAAGAAACAAGACCCAAGTCTAGGGGTAAAAAGTGTTTGAAAGGAAAAAATGTTTGAAAAGTGGTGTAAAAGGTGGTATGGCCGCCCATCACCCTTTCTACACACAAAATTTTGGATTTTAGAGAGAGAAAGTAGTTGGAAGCAGAGAAATCTTGTTTTGAAGAGAAACAAGAAGAAAAGTGCGAATTCCAGTGGGTTTCTAGGCGGTTGAACTCAATTGCAATGAGTTTGGAAGAAGCCATACTCAAGAGCTGCTAAGGTGAGTTCTAGAGCCCCTCATTTACTGGTTTTTAACTATTTTAGGGCTGGAAATACATGAATGTATGTTTTCATTTAACTAGGTTTCGGACCCATATGTTTGATCGTGTGTATGTTGATGTTATGATGTGATGTGTGGCTATGTTCATGTTTGATGATGTATGATGGTGCTTCTAAGGCTTAGATGGTAAGCCTTAAGCTTAGAACATGAAACATGATAGATGGTGCTTGGAATTGAGATCTGATGTTTAGAGCTCGTATGTTTAAGTTTTAGCATCTACCTAAGTATGCAAAGAAATGCAGATGAACATAGAAAGTCAATGCGGATGAACATAGAAAGTCAATGCGGATGAACATAGGAAGTCAATATGGATGAACAGCCAATGCGGATGGACATTTTCCACTAAGTAGGAGAAATGCGAATGAGTAGTGGGAAATGCGGATGAAGTAAAAGAAATGCGGATGAAGGAAAGGGAATGAGGATGTACTATAGCAAATGTAGATGAGCTATAGCAAATGTGGATGAACTTTAACAAATGCGGATGAACACTTAGAATAGTTTGACTTTCTGGGGAAAAGTGAGATTTAGGATTTGACTTGGAATGTTCCTAGGGGAGGTAAGCTGACTTTTGAGGTCATAGAGATCATGATGGGCATGTTTTGATGTATGTTTGATGCTTAAGCATGATGGTATGTATGATGTATGTTATGTTGCATGACGCCCTATATGATGAAGTTGATTGTGCATGTTTATGTTCCTTATTATGATGTATGTTTATCTTTCCTGTGGCTTTACGTGTTATAGTTGTGAAAGAAATGATAAAGTATTATGTAACGTAAAGTGATAGATAATGAAAGAGGAACATAATGATAGAATGCATGCATTTTGGATGGTATAGAAAGGCTTGAAAGCAAAATGTAACGTAAAGTCTTTGTGACTGACCAGTGATATAGTACATGGTTTATAGTGGTTACTCACCCCGGTGCTGGTGCTAGGCTATGTGTGTTATGGAAGTCATTTATGATCTTCGGCCTAGTATCCACTTTATGCGTACGTTTAGGGTGTAGTATGCAGATGGGATCTTTGTCATTTATGATCTTCGGCCCAATACTCGCTTTGTGCATATGTTTGGGGTATAACTGATGACACTAACCAGAAAGAGATAAAGAGATACAAAGATAATAAAAGAACATGATGGATAGTAAAGAGGATAATAATGATATTATCTACGTGTACGTATGATGTGTGATCACACGCAAAGTAATGAACGTTTTAATGAAAGTAAAGTATGTTTTATTATAAAACTAGAACTCACTCAGCAACGTTGACGTTTTATGCATTTTCCAGTTGGCAGGTGAGCATTGTTGAGGATGGCACGGGGCAGCTACTTGGCATTTTGGATGGCATTCTTTTGTTATTGTTTTTGCATTGTAATATGAACAAATGAAAATGTGTAATGAATGATTGTATTAACTTGCAAAAGTAGTTATTATGAAAGAAAAAGTTATTTTAATGTTCCACTATGATGTTTTATGAAATATAAATGTAATTATACGTTTTATGAGCAATGATTGGCCAACTGTAAGGTTCCCGGGGACGGGGCCTTACAAGTTGCCAAAGTTTAAATGAAATGAGTAAATTTTCAAAATAAACCTAAACTTAAACTGAAAATGGGACGGAAAGGGAAGGGATGTCAGTCCGAGTAACTGCGTACCATTAGGTATTTTCTTAATGATTAACCAGTATTATGTGCTTATGTGAGGCAGTTATGTGTTGCTGGTAGAATTAGATACTGATCTAGTCAGGATAGGAAATGCTTGGGGTATGAAGAGTAAAGTATGTGGCTAATCACAACTAACCACTATAATTAGGGACTTACTATACTTGACATAAACTAAGCTGTTCTTTTGAATGACCGTGTTAGCGTTTGAATCTTTCAACGTGTGTGTGAGGATGGCCGGTGGTAGATCATCTAAAGCTTCACGTGGTGGAGGTCGTGGTGTTGAACCACGGGTTACGAGAGGAAGGCCAAGAGCCAAAAAGGTGGTTCATGAAGAACCAGAGATCCCTCATCCGGAGTGTGGTGATGAGAGTGCTAATTTGAGAGCCTTAGTGAAGGAGGCAGTTGTGGAGGAAGTACATCAGGTTATGCAGACGATCCTACCGTCTGTGGTGACCAAAGTGATAAAGGCTGTTAGAGATAGGGAAAGAAGGGAAAGGAGTAGACCTACGAGCGTCAGGAGACAGCCCGAGACTGAGACGGTTCCGTCTGTTGATGAAGAAGAGGAGGAAGAAGAAGAGCCTGCACCGGAGGCAGCACGAGGATGTAATTACAGGGCGTTTTAACGATGCAAGCCCCTTACTTTTGATTGTAATGACATTGCTGCTGCTCACCGGTGGGTGAGAGAAATAGAAGCTGCTTTGAATATCAGCGAGTGTCAGGGGATGAGAAAGTAAAGTTTGCTGCTCACTCTTTTGTGGACTCGGCTCTGTGTTGGTGGGATAATATAGTCCAAGCTGAGGGTAGTCGGGCAATTGGGAGGATGAGATGGTCGGAGTTGAAGAAGTTGGTAATTGAGGAGTTCTGTCCTCACAGGGAAATGGACAAAGTTGAGAGAGTTCCTGCAGTTAGAGGCGTGGGTTGATGACACATGAGCCTTACACCACCAAGTTCAATGAGATGGCACGTCTGGTGCTAGACCAAGTGACACCCTTGTGACGAAAAATCAAGAGGTACATCCAGGGTCTGCTGGCGAATATCCGTAGGCACATGATCGTTACCCGACCAAGTATATTTAGGTCGGCAGTTGATTTGGCGGGAAGGTTGTATGATGAAAGAACGGTGGTGGTGGCTAAAGGCAGTAAGAAGAGTGATGGAGATCAGAATTGGAACGGAAAGCGGTTTGGACATCGCGGGGCCACTCCAAGTTACAAGGGTGCACAGGTGGATGACCGGCATGTGGTCACATCTAGTGCAGGGTTGAGAAGGTGTGTCAAGTGTGGACGAGAACACACCGGGGAATGTAGATTGGGAACCAATGTCTATTTTTGTTGTGGAAGAACCGGACATGTGGCGAAGAACTACGGCGTGAGGAAGTGTTATTCTTGTGGGGAGGAAGGCCACATGAACAGAGATTTCAAGAAGCCGAGGGCTGAGGGTTTTGGGGTGAAGAAGACTGGAGGTGAAGGTCCAGGGGCGAGCACCAGGGCATTCACCATGACACAGGAGGAGGCTAGGATGGACCCTGATGTTGTGTCCGGTACGTTTCTAGTGAACCAAACTTTAACTTCTGTGTTACTCGATTTTGGTGTTAGATGCGCCCTTTGATGTAGAAACTGCCATAGGTAAGTCTACTAGGTTTTCTGAAGTGATAGAAGGATGTGATATGGAATTGGAAGGTCAGAAATTTCCGGTTAGACCGTTCGTGATGACCTTAGGTGGTTTTGATATGGTTCTTGGGATGAATATGGTTCTTAGGAGGAGGCTAGGATGGACCCTGATGTTGTGTCCGGTACGTTTCTAGTGAACCAAACTTTAACTTCTGTGTTATTCGACTTTGGTGTTAGATGCGCCCTTTGATGTAGAAACTGCCATAGGTAAGTCTACTAGGTTTTCTGAAGTGATAGAAGGATGTGATGTGGAATTGGAAGGTCAGAAATTTCTGTTAGACAGTTTGTGATGACCTTAGGTGGTTTTGATATGGTTCTTGGGATGGATTGGTTAGCGGACTACGAGGAGAACATTATGTGTCGCAAGAAGATGATTCTATTGGATCTTATATGCCCAAGACACATACAAGACTGATTTGGTTAGTACGTTATGATCCAAGTCGGATCATACCCAATAACAAGCTATACAAACACCAATGAATGTTTATTTATTGATGAGATCATACAAATAAATATTGACACCAATTTAGAAAATTGGTTTTCTAAAACGTTGCTTTGTAATAGAACAACATTATATGGATAATTTGTTCATGAGAAATTATTTGTTTTAATATTTAAGTGAGTTAAATAATAACAAATAAAAGTGTTTTAATGTTATAAAATTAAAGGAGGTTTTAATTTTATAAAGTAATGGGTTAAGAGTGTAAGATTTTTATAAATTGAAATGGGGGTAACCCATTTTAATTGAAGATTTCGGCTGCCGAAAAGGGCTTGCGATCTTGTTTTAGTCTTTGTCTTCGGAAGACTTAAGGACACTTCTTACACTCTTCTCTCTAACCCACACTTTGTCTTACACACACACATTGCAAAACTCTCTCCAAGGAGGCTGAAATTTTCGGATTCAAGGAAGAACAAGGCTGAAATTTTCGGACTTTTGAGGAGCAAAGGAAGAGAGTTCTTTGGTGTTGCTCTCCTAACAAGCCTTGGTGTTGGAAGGTCTTGTGGGTATACAAGCTTGAGGTCTTCTCTTTTGTAGGCTACAAATTCAAGAACATCATCACCTTCATCTTATCTATCTACAACATCTTGTTCAAGAAAGGTTGTTTCAATGAACACCCTATGGTTGTTTTTTATGGTTTTATAGCATACTATTTCACACACACACATACACATTTTATAGTTTAAATGGTTAAACTAACTTTGAATTAACATGTTACAAAACCCAACAATGGCATCTAGAGCCGGTTATGTGGAATATGTGCTTCAAAAGTTCTTGAAAAGTTATTTTTCATGGACTTTTTCAACCCATTAGGGGCTGTTTTGTTGTGGGTGATTGAATCCCTTATGTTTCAAGGTTTAATCTTGCATGCTTTAGTATAAACCTTGAAAGATTAACATCAAATGATTGATTGTGTTATTTGGACAAAACCCTAAAGTTTTGGTTCATGTTGGCCGAAACTTTAGGGCTGAAATAAGGGGTACATTGTTGTTCTTGGATGTTGAATATGTTTCTTATTTTGGTGCATAATATAGCCTTGGCCTTATGTGTTTTGGATTTGGTTGATTGTGGTTTGTCATGTTGGTTTTGATTCTTGAAAGGGTTGTAACATTTGTGTTTGTATTTTGGGTTGTAATTTATTTATTCATTTGGTTATGTAATAAATAGATTTGGTGCATTTCTTTTATTAGAAAAATTGTATTAGGATATGATTTTGTAAAAGAAGATGCAAAAGATGAAGACCCAAAGAAGGACACAAAAGACATGGACACTTGAAGCATTTGGATGTGGATTCAAGTGGGAGTTCATGGACACATGTTGATGTGTTATCTTAACCCTTAGGAAAGACCTTATGACAACACTTGTGATGGCAAACAAGTGTGGTCAACTTAGTGGCTATGGTTATGCACTTATGTTTGAATGATTATGCTTTTTTGGATGTTTGTTGTATGATTGTTGGTTGATATTTGGATACGCATAACAAACTCATTAACAAACTTAAAAACTGGAATTTGATGGTTCTTTATCATTAAGTGATTAATAAAAAGTTATTAAAAGGATTAATGATTTTAATAAAAGGGGTTTTATTAAAAGTGAACCATAGGGTACCTTGTATTTGAAAGCATGCAAATATAAGGTACATAGAGTTTTCTAAACTAAGATTTTGAAAACTTAAAATTTCTTTTATAAACAAGTTTAATTCCATCCTTTTGCACAACACTTGAGTCTCTTGAAAACTCTTAATGGGATAAAGGTCACCTAACCATTTTGAGGGAACTTGTGATTTGAGGTGGGGATACAATATTATGGGATAAAGGTCACCTAACCCCTTATGTTGGAAAACTCACATGTGTGTGCAAGTAGGGTAACTTGATTTGCAAACCATGTTAAATGGATCACCTTCAATATGGCTTACAAAGGTGTTGATGGGATAAACATGCCGACTATACATATGATGTTTTAAAGTCGATCCCATACCCTAGAAGTTGCAAAGGGTTGCAATTGTCAAAACGTTGACTACCTTGTTAATTTAAATAATGGGATAAAGGTCACCTAACCACTATTTAAATGTGACGTTGGATTCTAGAATTTTAAAATTATGTAGGACACTTAAAAGGGGTTTTAATTATTAAAGTATGACCAATATCCAAAATACTAAAATTGAACTTTGTTATATTTTGTAGATGGCCACCAACAACAATGAAAACAATGAAATCCTGTCCGCTCACTCATTATCACTAAGGACCATACTCCAAAAGGAGCGTCTAAACCATAATAACTTTATTGATTAGTTTTGAAACTTGAGAATTGTTCTCAAGCAAGAGAAACGATCATACATCTTAGACGATCCGATTCCCTATCAACCTAATGAGGATGATTAGGAGGCCTACAATAATTGGGTGAATACATTGAGGACTCGGTCCAAGTGTCTTGCCTCAGGTTGGCAAGTATGACTCTGGATCTCCAAAATGAGTATGAATATCATGGAGCATACGACATGATAACCCAGATGAAGGAAACGTTCCAACAACAAGCAAGGGTAGAGCGCTTCGAAATGGTTTGAGCACTCCATGCGTGTCATATGGACGACACCCAATCTGTTTCATCTATGTACTTAAGATGAAAAGCCACATGGACCACCTCGAAAGGCTGAATTGTCCCATCTCGAAAGAGTTGGCTATGGATTTAATCCTCAACTCTTTGTCAAAAAGGTTTGACAACTTTGTCATGAATTATAACATGAACGGGTGGGACAAGAACATAAGTGAGTTCACTCTATGCTCAAAACTGCCATGGGTAAAAGGGTTTTACCCGTTCTCACCATCAATGAAAGTGGGAACAAGAAGAGGCCTCACCCCGCACCCAAGGCAAACATTGCCAAGGGTAAGGGGCACGTTAGGGGAAAAGGAAAGGAAGTGATAAGAGCACCACCACCAAAACCAGTAGAGAAGAAGCAAAAGGTTGCTCCAATAACCCATGCTTTAAGTGTGGGGAGATTGGACATTGGGCAAGAAATTGCCCAGTCCATCTAAAGAGTTGCAAGCTAAGAGGGATGCTGGGCAAAGCTGAGGTACAATTTTCATGATTCATATTAATCTTAATTTAATATCCTCTAACACATGGGTATTGAACACCGGATGTGGAACTCACATTTGCAACATATTGTAGGGGTTCAAAAGAAGTAAGGACTTCAAGAAAGGGGATGTTAGCCTCTACATGGGGAATGGGGCAAAAGTTCAAGTTGAAGGCTGAGGAGACTACATCTTGAAGCTTCCAAATGGTTTGGAAGCAGTTTTGAACAATATTTTGTATGCTCCTAGTTTGACTAGGAACATTATTTCTGTTGCCCAATTAAGACAATATGGTTATGTTTTAACATTTGTTGGAAATGAAATTCATGTTTCCTTAAATGGATATTTTATTTTAAAGCTATTCCTATTAATGGTATTTATGAATTGGTTCGTGAAAACACATTATATGATAGCTCATTGTACCAAACCACCACTAAGAAACTCAAATTGGATTTGAGTGATACCTATCTTTGGCATTGCCGTCTTGGTCATATAAACAAGAAGCGCATACAAACACTTCAAAAGAACGGTCTTTTAAAAACAAATGGATATGATTCATTTGATGTATGTGAATCTTGTTTACAAGGTAAAATGACTAAAGCACCTTTTAGTGGCATCCGAAAGGGCAAAAGATTTATTAGGCATCATAAATTCAGATGTATGTGGTCCTTTTAAGCCAATGACTAGGTACCATGAAAGATACTTCATTACCTTTACCGAGGACTATATTCGATATGGTTATGTGTACTTGTTAAGACACAAAGATGAAGCTTTCGAAATGTTCAAAATCTTCCAAAATGAAGTAGAAAATCAACTCAACAAGAATATAAAAATTCTCCGCACCGATAGAGGGGGTGAATACCTAAGTTATGCTTTTAGAAATCATCTTAGAAGTTGTGGTATTTCTCACAACTATCTCCACCTGGAACACCACAACATAATGGTGTGTTCGAGCGGAGAAATTGAACTCTATTGGATATGGTTCGATCTATGATGGCTACAAGCTCACTGCCTCTATCATTTTGGGGTTTCGCTTTGTTCTCTGGGGCCCGTATCTTGAATATGGCCCCAACCAAGAAAGTGGAAATGACACCTTTTGAAATATGGCACGGAAGGGTTCCATCACTATCATATTTAAAGGTATGGGGTTGTGAGGCTTATGTTAAGACTCCCACCTCAAACAAGCTATAAAGTCATTCCACTAAGTGTACCTTCATTGGATATCCTAGAGATTCTATGGGATATTATTTCTATGATCCATTGGAACAAAAGGAGTTTGTTGCCAAGAAGGCTGAGTTCTTAGAACCTAAGTTCCTTACGGAAGCAGTAGAACTATAGATCTTGAGGAGGATCAAGAATCACAAACTGATACACGTTTGGTTAACACTAGCACTCAACATGAGGATGTTGAGAAAGATCAAGTGGTTGATCAATATACACAAAACGTTCACAGAACTGGTAGAATTAGTAATCCACCTGAAAGATATGGATTTTTCATAGATGGATGCTATGTGGTAGATTCCGATGAACCAACCACCTTTCATGATGCAATGTCCAATTTGGATTGTGATGGCTTGAAGCCATGAACGTTGAGATGCAATCCATGTATGACAACCAAGTGTGGGACTTGGTTGAACAACCTCTTAACTCCAAGATAGTTGGAAGTAAGTGGGTTTTCAAGAAGGAAACCGATATGCATTGAAACTTGGATACTTATAAAGCTAGACTTGTAGTAAAAGGTTTCACTCAAACTCAAGGGGTTGATTATGATGAGACCTTCTCACCGGTTGCAATGCTAAAGTCTATTAGGATATTATTTGCCATAGCTGCTCGTTAGGATTATGAGATTTGGCAAATGGATGTCAAAACCGCTTTTCTAAATGGATATCTTAAGGAAGATGTCTATATGATTCAGCCTCAAGGTTTTGTCGACTCAAAACATCCTAACAAAGTATGAAAGTTAAAGAAATAAATCTATGGATTGAAGCAAGCATCAAGGAGTTGGAATCACCATTTTGATGAAGAGATAATCAAATTTGGGTTCATCAAAAACACTGATGAAGCATGTGTATATAAGAAGGCTAGTGGGAGCATCACCACTTTCCTAGTATTGTATGTCAATAACATCCTACTATTTGGAAATGACATTCCAACCATGGAAGGTGTAAAAGCTGGCTTGGAAGCTATTCTCCATTAAGGATCTTGGTGAAGCCACCTATATTTTGAGAATAAAAATCTATAGGGATATATCAAAGTGGTTGATAGGTTTGAATCAAAGTGCATACATTGATAAGATCTTGAAAAGGTTCAAGATGGAAAACTCTAAGAAAGGTACCTACCTATTCAAAGAGGAATGATATTATGTAAGACTCAATGTCCAAGCTCAAAGGATGAGCAAGACAAAATGAGGGAATCCCGTAGCTACTATAGGATCGATCATGTATGTAATAATATGTACTAGACCGGACGTGTCATGTGCTTTGAGCATGACAAGCCAATACCAACAAAATCCTAGAAGCAGTCATTGGATGGCTGTTAAGAACATACTTAAGTACCTAAGGAGGACCAAAGATTGTTCCTAATCTATGGATCTGGTGAGGAGGAACTCGTAGTAAAGGGTTACACGGATGCGAGTTTCCAAACTGATCGGGATGATTCACGATCACAATCAGGGTACAATTTCATCTTGAATGGAGGAGTAATCTCTTGGAAGAGTTCTAAGCAAGATGTGGTGGTATTATTAACTGCATAGTCAGAATACATCACCGCTTCATTAGCAGCTCAGGAAGCTGCATGTTAAAGAAGTTCATTGCCAATCTAGGGGTGGTCCCTTCCGTTCATGACCCCCTAGAAATTCTTTGTGATAACGAGGGTGCGATTGCTCAAATCAAGGAACCCCGTGCACATCAAAAGACTAGGCACATTGAATGAAGATTCAACTACATAAGGGATGAAGTTGAAAAGGGAAAGATATGTATTCGCAAAGTTCACACGAATCAAAACATTGCGGATCCACTCACGAAGCTTCTTGAAAAGGCAAAGCATGAAAGTCATACTTGTGCCATGGACTTCAATATTCTAGTGACCAGATATGATCTTTAATTTCTGTATTGAGTTATTGTAACCCTTTATTACTTGAATGAATTATTTGGTTATAATGATTCGAATAATATTCCTATTTTGCATGTTTAAAATCCATAAGTAAATTATTTACTCAGAACGTCCGTAGTTGTTCATACTTGTGGGAACAAGTATGAAGGTAAAACTATTATGAACTTGGATTGTTAGATATTCATATGGATGAATATAGAGCAAAAGGTTGCTGCCAAAGTTCATAGATATTTGTGGGATGCAAATATTGGACTGACCTGTATCTCAAATATTAATACATGGAATCTTCCTGATTGATCATAAGTAATTTTGAGTAAAGGCGAACATCATTTGGTATCCTCTGACCTAAGATACATATTGGGTCTTGATATTTACCAAATATTATACTTTGACTTAGTTCTTCGGTGTTCTGAAACATGGCAGTACATAAGTCTGAGTTTAGGTATGATATAAGGTAATTATGAGAGACGTATGTAGTCAGGATGGGATTTGTCCCTCTTATTCGTTGAGAGTAAGATGTCTAAAGCCTGATAAAATTAAATCAATGGAGAATTATCACTCTGTGTCTCTGGGATTTAACATGACATCTGTGATAAAAGGATAGATGATTAATTCACCTAAAACATTTTGAGTATGGTACTTGAAGAGGATGATGTTATTGAATCGCACTTAGTCATACGTATTAAGGGTAGTAAACCGTTGTTAAGCGGTATTTACTCCTTGCATCAATCTTCTATGAATCTTGAGCAAGTGGGAGATTGTTGGATCTTATATGCCCAAGACACATACAAGATTGATGCGGTTAGTACGTTATGATCCGAGTCGGGTCATACCCAATAACAAGCTATACAAACACCAATAAATGTTTATTTGTTGATGAGATCATACAAATAATTATTGACACCAATTAGAAAATGGGTTTTCTAAAACGTTGCTTTGTAATAGAACAACATTATATGGATAATTTATTCATTAGAAATCATTTGTTTTATTATTTAAGTGAGTTAAATAATAGCAAACAAAAGTGTGTTAATGTTATAAAGTTAAAAGAGGTTTTAATTTTATAAAGTAATGGGTTAAGAGTGTAAAATGTTTATAAAATTAAAATGGGGGGAACCCATTTTAATTGAAGATTTCGGCATTCCAAAAGGGCTTGTGTTCTTGTTTTAGTCTTCGTCTTTGGAAGACTTAAGGACACTTCTTACACTCTTCTCTCTAACCCACGCTTTCTCTTACACACACACACATTGCAAAACTCTCTCCAAGGAGGCTGAAATTTTCGGATACAAGGAAGAACAAGGCTGAAATATTCAGACTTTTGAGGAGCAAAGGAATAGAGTTGTTTGGTGTTGCTCTCCTAGCAAGCTTGGTGTTTGGAAGGGCTTGTGGGTATACAAGCTTGAGGTCTTCTCTTGTGGAGGCTACACATTCAAGAACATAATCACCTTCATCTTATCCATCTACAACATCTTGTTCAAGAAAGGTTGTTTCAATGAACACCTTATGGTTGTTTTTTATGGTTTGATAGCATACTATTTCTCATATATATATGATCCTTCTTCTTGGGATTTGTTTATGCTTTAAAATGGTGAAACTTTCCGACTGTAAACAACATGTTTAAACCTTATATCTGCTGCATTTTATAGTTTAAATGGTTAAACTAACTTTGATTAACATGTTACAAACCCAACAGATTCGTTTGACAGCACCTAGCGGGAGTTCGGTAACGATTTATGGTGATCAGGTCACGAAGATTCTGAAAGTAATCTCAATGGCGGTGGCGGTAAAGTGCATGAGGCATGGATGTAGCGCCTACTTGGCTTATGTGAAAGATGTGGAAACGCCAACACCACAACTATCTGATGTCCCGGTTGTGTGTGACTTTCCAGACGTGTTCCCAGACGACTTACCAGGAGTGCCACCTGACCGAGAGATCGAGTTCCAAGTTGACTTGATACCAGGTGCCCAACCTATTGCGAAGGCACCGTATTGTTTGGCTCCAACTGAGATGAAAGAGTTGATGGAGAAGTTGCAAGAGCTGCTTGATAAGGGGTTTATTAGACCGAGCATCTCTCCTTGGGGTGCTCCGGTCTTATTTGTAAATAAGGAAGATCGTAGTATGAGGATGTGTATTGACTACCGTGAGCTGAATAAGTTGATGATAAAGAACCGATATCCCTTATCGAGAATTGATGATTTGTTTAATCAGCTTCAAGGTGCCAGTTGGTTTTCAAGAATAGATCTTCGATTTGGTTACCATCAGCTGAAAGTGAAAGAGCAAGATGTCCCTAAAACAGCTTTTCGCACGCATTATGGTCATTATGAGTTTCTTGTCATGTCTTTTGGTTTGACTAACGCGCCAGCTGCTTTTATGGATCTAATGAATCGAGTGTATCGGCCAATGTTGGATAAATCAGTGATTGTGTTCATTTATGATATTCTGATTTGTTCGAAGAGCGAGATTGAGCATGATGGCCACATGCGGGAGGTTTTGGAGATGTTGAGAAAGGAGAAGTTGTACGCTATGTTCTCCAAGTGCGCATTTTGTTTGCGCGAGGTTCAATTCTTGGGTCATGTGGTGAATCCTGAGGGGATTATGGTGGACCTAGCAAAGGTGGAGGCGGTGATGCAATGGAAGTCTCCAAAGATGCCATCCGAGATTCGTAGTTTCTTGGGTTTGGTAGGCTACTACAGAAGATTCATCCAAGACTTTTCTAAGATTGCTTCTCCACTAACTAAGTTGATCCGGAAAGATGTGAAGTTTGTATGGGGTCAAGCTCAAGAGAAGGCATTCAAAGAATTGAAGGCAAGATTGACTCAAGCTCCTGTTCTGTCATTACCCGATAGGAGTGAAGATCTGGTGGTTTATTCCGATGCTTCCTACTCGGGGTTGGGGTGTGTGCTAATACAGAGGAAAAAGGTTATAGCCTATGCATCCCGACAGTTGAAAGTTCATGAGGTCAATTATCCTACTCATGACTTGGAGCTAGCAGTCGTGGTCTTTGCGTTAAAGATTTGGAGGCACTATCTGTATGGGACAAAGTACACCATATTCACTGACCACAAGAGCTTGAAGTACTTCTTTGAGCAGAAGGATTAGAACATGAGGCAGAGGAGATGGTTGGAGCTTATAAAAGACTATGACTGCGAGATACATTACCATCCAGGCAAAGCCAACGTGGTGGTGGATGCCCTTAGTCGAAAAGAAAGGCCCGAGCCGATTCGGGAAAAAGCTTACCAGATGATCATGACCTCTGATGTGATGAAGCAAGTTAAAGAGTTTCAAGAGGAGGCACTGAAAGAAGATCACCTTAACTCGGAAAGAATGAGAGGTTTGGTCATAGAATTAAGTGAAAACACGCTTGGTGTTAGAACTCAATTCGGGAGGATATGGATTCCTAGTTTTGGGGATCTACGGGTGAAGATTTTGGACGAAGCTCATAAGACTCGATACTCTATTCATACCGGTGCCACAAAGATGTATCAAGACATGAAGAATGATTATTGGTGGCCGGGTATGAAACGTGATGTGAGGGAGTATGTGAGTAAATGCCTTACTTGTCTACAGGTGAAGGCTGAACATCAGAAGTCGTATGGGAAGATCCAACCTTTGGATATACCGGAGTGGAAGTGAGAGCACATCACCATGGATTTCATTACGAAGCTGCGTGTACCCCGAAAAGGTATGATGCTATATGGATGGTTGTTGATCGTATGACGAAGAGTTCTCACTTCTTACCGACCCGCAAGACATATTTATCTGAGAGGTTGGCAGATCTTTTCATTAAGGAGATTGTAACACGTCATGGTGTACCGGTGTCTATTGTGTTAGATCGTGACAACCGGTTTACATCTAACTTTTGGAAGAAATTCCATGATGCGATGGGGATGAGGTTACACATCAGCACGACTTATCATCCCCAGACTGATGGTCAATCAGAGAGAACCATTCAGACATTGGAAGACATGCTTCGGGCATGTGTTATCGATTTTGGAGGAAGTTGGGATGACCACTTACCATTAGCTGAGTTCTCATATAACAACAATTATCATGCCAGCATTGGTATGCCACCTTACGTGATGCTATACGGTATGAGATGTCGAACGCCCGTGTGTTGGGGCGACATTGGTAAGAAAGAATTAGGGAGCGTCAAGGTAATCGAGGCTATGACTTTGAAGCTCAAAAAGATCACGGCCTTCATAATGGCAGCCAAAGATAGACAGAAGTCGTATGCTGATAAACGACGTAGACCGATTGAGTTCCAGGTGGGTGACAGGGTTATGTTGAAAGTCTCACCTTGGAAAGGCATCATTCGGTTCAGAAAGCGGGGCAAGTTGAGCTCGAGATATATAGGGCCTTTCCGCATCGTTGCTATAGTAGGAGAGTTGGCCTATAGGTTGGAGTTACCAGATGAGTTAAGTGAAATTCACCCGACATTCTATGTATCACATCTGAGGAAATGTTTAGAAGATTAGGATATGGTTGTACCATTGGAGGATACGAGGTAGACGAACGGCTCAATTATGTGGAGCAACGAGTGGCGATCATTGATCGAAAAGAGAAAAGGCTGAGAAAAAAGTGGTTCCTCGTGTGCATGTACAGTGGAAGCACAGGAAGGGATCCGAGTCTACGTGGGAGACTAAAGAAGAGATTAGACAGCATTACCCACGTCTGCTCGAGAAATAACAGGTTTCGGGGACGAAACCTAAATAAGGGGGGTGGACATGTAACACCCGGATTTTAAAAAAAAGTCAAGAAAGAAGAATAAAGTGAAGAAAAAGAAGAAAATGAAGGAAAAGAAATAAGACCCAAGTCTAGGGGTAAAACGTGTCCAAAAGGACAAAATGTTTGAAAAGTGGGTGTAGAAGTTGGTATGGCCGCCCATCACCCTTTCTACACACAAAATTTTCGGATTTTAGAGAGAGAAAGTAGCTGGAAGCAAGAACTCTCGGTTTTGAAGAAAAACAAGAAGAAAAGTGTGAATTCAAGTGGGTTCCTAGGCGGTTGAACTCAATTGCAAACGAGTTTGGAAGAAGCTATAATCAAGAGCTGCTAAGGTGAGTTCTAGAACCCCTCATTTACTAGTTTTAACTATTTTGGGGCTAGAAATGCATGAATGTATGTTTTCATTTAACTGGGTTTGGGACACGTATGTTTGATCATGTGTAAGTTGATATTATGATGTGATGTGTGGCAATGTTCATGTTTGATGATGTATGATGGTGCTTCTAAGGCTTAGATGGTAAGACTTAAGCTTAGAACCTGAAAGATGGTGCTTGGAACTGAGATCTGATGGTTAGAGCTCGTATGTTTAAGTTTTAGCATCTGCCTAAGTATGCAGAAGAAATGCGGATGAACATAGAAAGTCATTGCGGATGAACATAGAAAGTCAATACGGATGAAAATAGAAAGTCAATGCGGATGAACATAGAAAGTCAATGCGGATGAACATAGAAAGTCAATGCGGATGAACATAGAAAGTCAATGCAGATGAACATAGAAAGTCAATGCGGATGAACATAGAAAGTCAATGTGGATGAACATAGAAAGTCAATGCGGATGAACATACAAAGTCATTGCGGATGAACATACAAAGTCAATGCGGATGAACATAGAAAGTCAATGTGGATGAACATAGAAAGTCAATGCGGATGAACATAGAAAGTCAATGAGGATGAACATAGAAAGTCAATGTGGATGAACATATAAAGTCAATGTGGATGAACATAGAAAGTCATGCGGATGAACATAGGAAGTCAATGCAGATGAACAGCTAATGCGAATGGACACTTTCCACTAAGTAGGAGAAATGCGGATGAGTAGTGGGAAATGCGGATGAGTAGTGGGAAATGTGGATGAGTAGTGGGAAATGCGGATGAAGTAAAAGAATGCGGATAAAGGAAAGGGAATGAGGATGTACTATAGCAAATACGAATGAACTGTAACAGATGCGGATGAACAAAAAGCAAATGCTGATGAACACTTAGAATAGTTTGACTTTCTGGGGAAAAGTGAGATTTAGGATTTGACTTGGAATGTTCTCGGGGGCTCATGTAAGCTGACTTTTGAGGTCATAGAGATCATGATGGGCATGTTTTGATGTATGTTTGATGCTTAAGCATGATGGTATGTATGATGTATGTTATGTTGCATGATGCCCTGTATGATGATGTTGACTGTGCATGTTGATGTTCTTATTATGATGTATGTTTATCTTTCCCGTGGCTTTACGTGTTATAGTTATGAAAGAAATGATAAAATATATGTAACGTAAAGTGAAAGATAATGAAAGAGGAACATAATGATAGAATGAAAGAGAGAGTATAGAAAGGCTTGCAAGCAAAATGTACGGAGGTGCATGATTCTAAAATGTCATAAGCTCAACTATGTGTTGTTTAGGTAACCATTAAGGATACACGCAAGGGTCCAGCCTTTGTGACTGACCAGTGATATAGTAAATGGTTTATAGTGATTGCTCACCCCGGTGCTGGTGCCAGGCTATGTGCGTTATGGAAGTCATTTATGATCTTCGCCCAGTATCCGCTTTGTGCATACGTTTGGGGTGTAGTATACAAATGGGATCTTTGTCGCTTGCCTCGGTGCTGGTGCTAGGCTATGTGCGTTATGGAAGTCATTTATGATCTTCGGCCCAATACCCGCTTTGTGCATACGTTTGAGGTATAGCTGATGACACTGATCCGAATAGAGATAAGAGATAAAGAGATACAGAGATAGTAAAAGAAAGTGATGGATAGTAAAGAGGATAATAATGATATTATCTACATGTACGTATGATGTATGATCACACGAAAGTAATGAATGTTTTAATGAAAGTAAAGTATGTTTTATTATAAAACTAGAACTCACTCAGCAACACTGACGTTTTATGCATTTTCCAGTTGGCAGGTGAGCATTGCTGAGGATGGTGTGGGGCAGCTACATGGCATTTTGGATGGCATTCTTTTGTTACTATTTTTGCATTGTAATGCGAACAAATGAAAATGTGTAATGAATGATTGTATTAACTTGCAAAAGCAGTTATTATTAAAGAAAAAATTATTTTAATGTTCCGCTATGATGTTTTATGAAATATAAATGTAATTATATGTTTTATGAGCAATGATTGGCCAGCTGTAAGCGTCCAGTGACGGGGCCTTACATAGCCCTTGGATGTATCTCTTGATCTTTCGTGACAGAGGCATCACCTCATCCGACACAGTCGTGCCATCTCGTTGAACTTGGTGGTGTATTGCTGATGCGTCATTATCCCCGCCTCTAGCTGCAGGAACTCTCTTTCCACCTTGTCCAACTCTCGGTGAGGACAAAAATCCTCAATCACAAGCTTCTTCAACTCTGGCCACCTCATTCTTCCAATTACCTGACTACCCTCGGCTTGAACAATATTATCCCACCAACACAGAGCCGAGTCTAGAAATGAGTGTGCAGTAAATTTTACCTTCTGGTCCTCTTTGTATTCACTGATGTCGAGCATAGTTTCCATCTCTCATACACACCGGTGAGCAGCAGTACCAGTGCCATTGCCAGCGAAGGTTGGGGGCTTGCTTCTTTGAAAAGCCCCATAATTACAGCCTCGTGCTGCCTCCGGCACAGGCTCTTCTTCCTCCTCTTCATTAGTAGAGACAACCATCTCAGTCTCCTGTTGCTCTCTCCTTCGAGGACTTGTTCCACTCTTTCCTTTCTCCTTCTATGACAGCTTTAATCACTTCAGTCACCACAAACGGTAAGATCGTCTGCATGACCAGATGAACCTCTTCCACCATAGCCTCCTTCACCGAGGCCCTTAGGTTAGCACTCTTATCACCACCCTCTGGATGAGGGGTCTTGGGCTCTTCATGAGCCACCTCTTCAGATCGAGGCCTTCCTCTCATGACCCGTGGTCCAGTACCACATCCACCATGACCTCCACCTCTAGAAGCCTTTGAAGATCTACCACCGACCATCCTCTAACACGCTATAAGATTCAAACACTAACATGGTCAATCAAGGTAATAGCTCAGTTTATGTCAAGTATAGTAAGTCCCTAATTACAGTGGCCAGTTGTGAGTAGCCATTTACTTTACTCTTCATACCCCAAGGATTACCTATCTTGACTACATCAGTATCTAAATCTACTAAAAGCACATAAACCACATAACATGCGCACATAATACCGGTTAACATTAAGAAAATACCTTATGGCGCACAGCTATTCGGACTAGTGTCCCTTCACTTTATCCCATTCTTAGTTTAAGTTTAGGTTTCTTTTGAAAATTTAACACGTTTCACTTCAACTTTGGCTCTGATACCAAGTTGTAAGGCCCCGTTCCCAGGACGCTCACAACTGGTCGATCATTGCACATAAAAACATATAACTTACATTTACCATTACTATTGGGTTTGTTGGACACATTTGTTGGATTCTTTATGCCCAAGACACATAGAACATTGATGTGGTTAGTACGTTATGATCCAAGTCGGATCATACCCAATAACAAGCTTAGCAAACACCAATATAAATATTTAATTGATGATATGATCATGCAATTAAATAATTACACCAATTTAGAAAATGGGTTTTCTAAATAAATTGTATAAGAGATGAAACAACTTATAAGGATATTTTGTTCATAACTATTATTTGTAATGTTATTTAAGTTGGTTAAATAACATCAAATAATAATAGAGTGTTTGATTTATATAATTAAAAGTTTAATTATATAACTTATTTAGTGACTAGTTACATAAAATGGATGAAAATAAAATTGGGGGGAATCCCCATTTGAACTACAAGATTCGGCCGCCCCTCTTCATGTGGGGTTCCTATTGTTGTTCTTGAACGACCAAAACAACATCCATGATGCTACCTTATAGGAGCTGCCAAAAACGTGAGATTTGATGAAGATGATGATGTTCTTGAACGACCAAAACACCAAGGAAAGGTGTCCTCAAGCTTCCATACCCACAAGCATCAAGCAAAGACCTTAGTTGCTAGGATTTGTACACAAAAACAGACTAAGAAGAGCTGCTGGAACCCTATTCCAACTATGAACTTCTTCAAGTGTGGAGAGAGTTTTTGTTCTTCTTGGTCTTTTGCATGTGTGAGAGAGAAAGAGAGGGTTGAGTGTGGACTAGTAAAAAATGTGGTCTTCTCTAGACAACAAAAGGAACCAACCCCGTAAAGGGGGGCGGCCAAAATTGGGGTTCAAAATGGGTTTCCCCCCAATTTCTTTTCTCCCATTTAATATTAACTAATTAGTGAATTAGTTATGTAATTAACCTTTTAATTATATAACTCATACACTCTATTATTATTTGATGTTATTTAACCAACTTAAATAACATTGCAAATAATCCTCATGAACAAAATATCCTTATAAGTTGTTCCATCTCATATGCAACTTATTTAGAAAACCCATTTTCTAAATTGTTGTAATTATTTAATTGCATGATCATATCATCAATTCAAAATATATTGGTGTTTGCTAAGCTTGTTATTGGGTATGACCCGACTTGGATCATAACGTACTAACCACTTCAATGTTCTATGTGTCTTGGGCATAAAGAATCCAACAATTACTAAAACATTGAAGCGGAATAATTTAAAACCATTTCATATCATTATAATTGCTCTTGCAAAATAATACATCGTTGACATATTACAAAATATAACTGGTTACATTACATCACAAAAGCATTATTGTTATACAAAATGGATGCCATCTAAAGTAAGCCAAGTAGCCGCACATGCCATCCTCAGCAATCAATTACCTACCAACTGGAAATAGATAAAAGTCAACAATGCTGAGTGAGTCCTAGTTTTAAAATAAAATATACACTACTTTCATTTAAAACCTTTCTTTACTTTCATACGTGATCATATGTCATATGTACATATAGATAATAACATTATTATCTTTCATCATCATTAACTTTCATTCATTCATCATTATACGTCATCATTATCATTCGTTATCTTTCTTTCCGTACCTCATGTACATTCATCATTAACTTTTTTACATTCTGGACCAATGCCATGTGCTATACCCACCGTCATGCATAAAGTGGGTTCTGGGCCGAGGTCTATGAATAGACCCCCATACATTGTGCCTGGTGGCCTGACCATAGTACCAGGGTAAGCGACAAGGGTCCCATACATATGGTCAATCACAAAGATTAGCCCTTAGTGTGCATCCTTCTGGGTTAGCTAACCCACACACCGTTGAGCTAACACCCTTCATTGGGTGAACCTCCATACAAGGTGCAGGATCGGTTTATGTCACTAAAGACTTAGTTTTTCTCTCAAACTTACTTAAACTATACTCGGATGAAGCAGAGTCTTTAAGAGTTAATAATAATATAATAAGTAACAACGAACACAAAAAGATAATTTTCAAGGTACTTGCATATATTGTTTCTCAACTCAAAGCGTTACAAGACTCTTACAAGCATATGACATGAGTTACAATGAGAAACTATATATAATACTACCTACAGCCGGATATACTTTGATACCAGCTGGAATCCTCTAACTAAAGCAAATACTACAAAGCTATAGTTTAAGATATCTTAGATAATGTCTTGTCTAAGATAAGGTAGTCATGATATGTCCATGACTTACCTTTTGTCACTAACTAAAGTTAGCAACTGTGCTATATACTAAAGGTGAATAGTGGAATAAAGTATGGTCAACTACATGGCCTTTTGAGAAAACGCCATGCAGTATATCAAAGGTCTATAGCGGAGTGTCAGAGACACCATACTTATGTCCACTGGTTCATAGTAGTGTCTTCTGAAGGGTAGTTGGCTTCAGAAGAACAAGTTCTTCCAAAGCCACTTATACTTCGAAGAGGCTACTTTTTCGAGGCTTGAGGACTTCTTCTTTTCTTCATGCTTCAAAAGTTGTCTTCTTATCTTTTCTTCTTAGACTTGATCTTCGGAAGTGAGTACTTTGACTTTGGAAGTAGAGTTTTGTCTTCGGAAGTTGATCTTTCACTTTGTCTTTGGAAGAACTCTACTTCCTTCGGAAGTTCCATACTTATCTTCTGAAGCCTTTGTAAGCTGCACCAAAATTTGTCCAAGTGATTTGGTTTTGGTTGCACCAGTCTTCTTCTTGATCCAACAAACTCCCCTTGGCTGATGCTAGCAAAATTTCACTTATTCCTACTTCTCAAAACTTTCAACACTAAGGAATGTAGATATTTATTTGTTTCTTTGTTCTTCCCTGAAGTGGTGCTGAGAAGTTTGTACAGATCATTAGTTGACATGAGATCCAGTGTGTCACCCTGAATGATATGCACCCTCTGTTGTGTCCTTGTGAACAGAGTTAGTTAATAAGAGCTGTAGTCATACTCACATCTAATTATAGGTTCCAATTTAGGATCTTCCACCATCTGTAGAAAGGTTGTGCCTTTAAAGGTTGATCTTTCCTTGTCTTCCTTCTCTCTTAGTTTCCAATCCTCTTCAATCTTTGCTTTTGTGGTTAACTCAGCAAGATGAAGACTGCTGAGATGACTTCTAATATGAGCTGTAGTTTTGGAGTTAGAGGGATTGGAGAATGGTTTCTCTGCTAACTCAGCAATGTCAAACCTGCTAGAGTGTAACAGAGATGAGGCATTCAACCTCTTGCTTTCACCATTGTCTCTCTCCACAACAAAGTTGTGAGAGGCATCATCGAACCTCCATTGGATGATTTTCTTTCTAGGAATAGAGGCTGACTAGGAATCTTGTCTCCTTTCTTTGTGTCCATGAGAGTCACAAGCTTTCTTCTCAGCTTCTTCTCTTCATCGTTTAAGGAGTCAGTGTTAAACCCAAGAAGTCCAGCAGCATGGTCCAGTGTTCCTCTAGGCAGATCAAGAAATTGATCTCTTATGAAGGAACATAAAGATCCATCAACAAAAGACAATTTGATAGTCTTTTTTACAAGAGATATCGCTCAGGGTTGCGCAGTTTAAGAGCTTTGTCTTGATTGCCTTGAATTCTTCCAAAGAGAGATGTTTGGAAGGCTGAGGGGATGGTTGGGAAGGTTGTGGTTTAGTGGTTCTGGAGAGTGTTTTGGTTGAAGGATGGGTAGTTTAGGTGGTTGAGATGAGGAAGTAGGTAAGGATGATGGTGTGGGTTCAGGTGTGTAGGGTTTAGTTTTGATGATGAATGGAGAGGGTGTTGGTTCAGTTGGGGTTGAGTGGTTGGTTTAAGGTCATCCCTTGTACCCTTCTACACATCTTATTCTTTTTGCCTAAACGAATGCCAGCCTTGATTTCACTGACAATTTGTTGCAGTGTCTTTTTCAGACATGGGTCCCACCTGCCTACCAGAGAAGCCGTGAGCCTGAGATAGTCTTTCATCTAGGCTTTCGCACCTATCTTCTTGGTCGCAATGACCCTTGCCTCTTCTTCTTTCTTCTTCTTCTCCCTCAACTTTTCTCTTTCAGCTTTCTTTCTCTCTTTCCCCAATTAATCCTGCTCTTTCCTGAAGAGCCATAGGATCGTATCATCATTGTATGGAGACACTTGAAGAGAGAAACCTCTGGAGGTTAGGAAAGCTATCCTTTCCCTCCTGAGCTACATGACAGCTTGCCTTTGTTCTCTTTCTTTTTCTTCCTCTAAGGCCAACCGTGCTGCTTCGTTCTGTTGTTCATTCCACAGCCTGGTTGCCTTTTCCAGTTCCACAAATTCCTCTAACGGTAGCAGGAGTATGTCTTCATTGACAGTTCCAAGCTTGATGAGTTGGTCAATGATCTCTACCCTCTTCTTATTGTTGACTGCCTTCTGGTTGGCTGCACCTGCTTTGGAACTAGCAGCTAACAGCTTCCCAATTGGTAGTCTCCCTTGTTATTTAAGCTTTTCAATCTTCTCCTCTTCCTAAAGCTCTTATGCATCATTTTCTTCTTTCTTTATCATCTTTTAAAGTGCTTGACGTTGGTGGTTCTTGGAGAGAGGATTTAGATTGTGAGAGAGGTAGAGAAGGTGTCTGAGCTAGAGGTTGATCAAGAAAGTCCTCAATATTCACCTAAAATGCTAGCTCTAGAATTGCATCTGTGATGATTAGATCCTCAGATAGCGAGAACAATCCTTCTGCAACTTCCATTCCAGCTTCAAAAGACTCATCTTGTTCTTCCAAGGCTTGGACTTCATCTTCAGAAGTTTGAAGGAGTGTAGTTTTTGTCCCAACTGTTTCAGTTACTAGGCCATCAGTCCTCATTTCCCCTTTGAATTTAATCTTAGGTTCCATTTGGACCTTAGGTTGACCAGCTTCTTCCACAATGGTAGAAGGTGCACTGATCCTCTTAAGCTCTTCTGCTCCAAGTATATCATAGCTACATCAGGGCTTGGCTGATCTAGAGAGGATCTCAGTAGGAACTTAGAAAAGAACCTCTAAAGATCTCTGAGCATCCTTGGGTCTATCTTTAGTATAACTTGGGATGGATCAGGATGAGTAGTTTTAATGGGAGCCAAGTATTTAGAAGTTGAAGTTTGGCTCAGTGGTTCCTTAGATTTTGTCTCTAAACACTCTCCCCCTTTTTGATAGCATCATCTTGAGAGCTAGATGAGCTAGAGGAAGAGGTCAAGAAGACCTAAACAGGTACATGCCTAACAGATCTCTCAATCTATGGCTCAGCCAGTTGAGCCTTGAGATTGTCAATATGTAACGCCCGGTTACTTTTAAAGACAAAGAAAGAAAGAATAAAGTGAAGTAAAAAGAAGAAAAGAAATAAAACCCAAATCCTAGGGGTTAAAAGTGACAAAAAGGACAAAAAGTTTAAAAGTTGGTGGATAAAGGTGGTATGGTTGCCCATATGTCACACACATCACCAATTCTCGGATTTTAGAGAGAGAGGAGCTGAAAGTCTTGGTTTTGAAGGAACAACAAGAAAGAATTCAAATTCAAGGTAAGAATTCATGTGTTCATGATGTTCTTGACGGGTTTTATCCTTAGGTTTATGCTTATGTGTGTTTGTATGTGTTTGGGTATGTTTTTAGTGGGTTTCTAGGCGGTTGAACTCAATTGCAAACGAGTTTGGAAGAAGCCATACTCAAGAGCTGCTAAGGTGAGTTCTAGAACCCCTCTTTTACTTGTTTTTGACTGATTTTGGGGCTGCAATTGCATGAATGTATGTTTTCATTAAACTAGGTTTTTACCCGTATGTTTGATTGTGTGTATGTTGATGTTATGATGTGATGTGTGGCTATGTTTATGCTTGATGACGTATGATTGTGTTTCTACTGCTTAGAAGGTAAGATTTAAGCTTAGAGCATGATAGATGGTGATTGGGAATCAAGATCTGATGTTTTGAGCTCATATGTTTAAGTTTTAGCATCTTCATAAGTATGTCAAAGAAATGCGGATGAGTATGGAAAGTCAATATAGTTAATGCGGATGAGCATTAATTGCTAAGGAAAGTCAATGTGAATGATAGTTAGTACAGATGAGCATTAATTACTAAGGAAAGTCAATGCGGATGAGTATGGAGAGCCAATGCGAACAATAGTTGATGCGGATGAGCATTAATTACTAAAGAAAGTCAATGCGCATGAGCATAGAAAGTCAATGCGCATGAGCATAGAAAGTCAATGCGGATGAATTGTCAATGCAGATGGACATTTTCCACAATGTAGGCGAAATGCGGATGAGTAGTGGGAAATGCGGATGAAGTAAAAGAAATATGGATGAAGGAAAGGAAATGCGGATGAAGGAAGGGAAATGCGGATGAAGGAAAAGAAATGCGGATGAAGGAAAGGAAATGTGGATGAACTATAACAAATGCGGATGAACACTTAGAATGTTTTCTGACTTTCTGGGGAAAAAGATGAATGTAGGCTTTGACTTGGGATGTTCCCGGGGGTTCATGTAAGCTGACTTTTGAGGTCATAGATGTTATGTTGGGCATGTTATGATCTATGTATAGTGCTTATGCATGATGGTATGTATAATGTATGTGATGTATGTATGATGCCCTATATGATGATATTGACTGATGATGTTAATGTTCCTTATTATGTATGTTTATTTTCCCATGGCTTTACGTTGCATGTTAATGAATGAAATGAAAGTATTATGTAAAGTAAAGTGGAAGATAATGAAAGAGGAACATGATGAATGAATGCATGTATTAATGAATGATGGAAAGTAAAGAAAGTCTTGCAAGCCTTGTATGTCGGGACATGCCCCATTGAAGGGTGTTAGCCCAACGGTGTGCGGCTTAGCTACCCTAGAAGATGCACATTGGGGTCTTTTTTTGTGATTCATCATATGTATGGAACCTTTGTCGCTTGACCTAGATATTGAGGCCAGGATGTTGTGCGCCATGACGGGAGGTCTATCATGGACCCCGGCCCAGTATCAGCTATATGCATGATGGAGGCTATAGCATATGACAATGGTACACCTGAAGTTACCCTAGGTACTGTAGCCAGGCTGCTGTGCGCCATGACAGGGGGTCTATGATGGACCCCGCCCAGTACCAGCTTTATGCATGATGGTAGGGTAAGGTTTGTGGTTTTGATGGAATGAAATGAAGTAATGTTGAATGAATGAATGAACGTAATAAATGTGATGAAAATGATGTAAGATGAATGAAAGAAAGTTAATGAACGAATGATGAAGATAATAATGTATTATCTATTTGTATGTATGATGTATGATCACATGCAAAAGTAAAGAGCGGTTTAATGAAAGTAAAGTATGTTTTATTGTAAAACCAGAACTCATTCAGCAACGCTGACTTTTATGCATTTTCAGTTGGTAGGTGAGCATTGCTGAGGAAGGCGCGGGGCAGCTACATGGCATTTTGGATGGCATTCTTTTGTTAATGTTTTTGCATTGTAATGCGAACAAATGGAAATGAGTAATGAATGATTGTATTAACTTGCAAAAGCAATTATTATGAAATGAAAGGTTATTTAAATATCTGCTGTAATGTTTTTATGAGAGTTAAATGTAATTGTATGTATTGTGGGTAATAATTGGCCAACTGTAAGCGTCCCGGGAATGGGGCCTTACAAGTTGGTATCAGAGCCAAAGTTTAAGTGAAACAGGTAAGTTTTCAAAATAAATCTAAACTTAAACTAAAAATGGGACGGAATGGGAAGGGATGCCAATCCGAGCAGCTGTGTGCCATCAGGTATTTTCTTATTGATTAATTGGTATTATGTGCGCATCTTATGTGGTTATGTGTTGCTTGGGGTATGAAGAGTAAAGTAAGTGGCTAATCACAACTGGCCACTATAATTAGGGACTTACTATACTTGACATAAACTGAGTTGTTCCCTGAATGACCGTGTTGGTGTTTGAATCTTTCAGCGTGTGTGTGAGGATGGACGGTGGTAGATCATCTAAACCTTCACGTGGTGGAGGTCGTGGTGCTGAACCACGGGTTACGAGAGGAAGGCCTAGAGCCGAAAAGGTGGTTCATGAAGAACTAGAGACCCCTCATCCGGAGAGTGGTGATGAGAGTGCTAATTTGAGAGCCTCAGGAAGGAGTGGTTGTGGAGGAAGTACATCAGGTCATGCAGACAATCCTACCGTATGTGGTGATCGAAGTGATAAAGGCTGTTAGAGATGGGAAAAGAAGGGAAAGGAGTAGACCTACGGGCGAAGGGAGACAGCCCGAGACTAAGACGGATTTGTCAGATGATGAAGAAGAAGAGGAGGAAGAATAGCCTGCGCCGGAGGCGGCATGAGGTTGTAATTACAGGGCGTTTCAACGATGCAAGCCCCCTACTTTCGATGGTAACGGCACTGGTGTTGCTGCTCACAGGTGGGTGAGAGAAATGGAAGTTGTTCTAAATATCAACGAGTTCCAAGAAGACCAGAAAGTGAAGTTTGCCTTCCACTCTTTCGTGGACTCAGCTTTATGCTGGTGGGAAAATATTGTTCAAGATGAGGGTAGCGGGCTATTGGGAGAATGAGGTGGTCCAAACTGAAAAAGTTGGTGATTGAGGAGTTCTGTCCTCACAGGACATGGATAAGGTGGAAAGAGAGTTCCAGTAGCTGGAGGCGGGAACCATGACACATCAGCAGTACACTACCAAGTCCAACGAGATGGCACGTCTGATTCCGGACCAAGTGACGCCTTTGTCACGAAAGATTAAGAGGTATATTCAGGGCTTGCTAGTGGATATCTGTAGGCACATGATCGCTGCTCGACCAATCATGTTTAGGTCGGCGGTGGATTTGGAGGGAGATTGTATGATGAGAGAACGGTGGTGGTGATCGAAGGTGGCAAGAAAGGTGGTAGTGATCGGAATTGGAATGGAAAGAGGTTTGGTCGGGGTGGTGCCCCGACGAGTAACAAGAAGGCACAGGTGGATGACCGCCGTGTGATCACATCTGGTGCGGGGTCAAAGATGTGTGGTAGATGTGGGAAGGAGCATACTGGAGAACGTAGACTGGGATCAAACTTATGCTTCTAATGCGGGAAGATGGGGCATATGGAAAGGGATTGTCGTATGGTCCAATGTTTTAATTGTGGTGCGGTGGGTCACATGAGTAGGGATTGTAAGAAGCTGAGGGCTGAGGGTTTCGTGGTGAAGAAGACTGGAGGTGAAGGACCAAGGGCGAGTGCCAGAGCGTTCACAGTGACACACGAGGAGGCTAGGATGGACCCTGATATCATGTCATGTATGTTTTTAGTAAACCGAACTCTAGCCTCTGTGTTATTCAATTCTGGTGCTAGTAAAAGTTTCATTTCTACTGCTTTCTGTGCTAAACTGCCTGTTAGTAGTAAGAATATAGATACGCCCTTTGATGTGGAAACTACCATAGGTAAGTCTACCAGGATTTCTGAAATGATACAAGGGTGTGATGTGGAATTAGAAGGTCACAAGTTTCTTGTTAGACCATTCGTGATGACCTAGGTGGTTTCGATTTGGTGCTTCGGATGTATTGGCTAGCTGAATTCGAGGTGAACATTGTGTGTCGCAGAAGATGATTTGTTTGACAGCGCCTGACGGAAGGTCGGTAACGGTTTATGGGGATCGGGTCACGACGGTCCCGAAAATAATTTCAATGGCGGTGGCGGGAAAGTGCATGAGGCGTGGATGCAGTGCCTACTTGGCATATGTAAAGGACGTGGATACGCTAGCACCACAACTATCCGATGTACCGGTTGTGTGTGACTTTCCGGATGTGTTTCCCGAAGACTTAGCAGGAGTGCCACTTGACAGAGAGATCAAGTTCCAAATCGATTTGATACCACGTGCCCAACCTGTCGCCAAGGCACCATATTGATTGGCTTTGACGAAGATGAAAGAGTTGATGGAGCAGTTGCAAGAGCTGCTTGAAAAAGAAAGACGGTAGTATGAGGATGTGAATTGACTACCGTGAGCTGAATAAGTTGACGATAAAGAACTGTTACCCCTTACCACGAATTGATGACTTGTTTGATCAGCTTCAAGGTGCCAGTTGGTTTTCAAGGATAGACCTTCGATCTGGTTATCAACAGTCGAAAGTGAAGGAGCAGGATATCCCTAAAATGGCTTTTCGCACGCGTTATGGTCATTACGAGTTTCTTGTCATGTCATTTGGTTTGACCAACGCACCAGCTGCTTTTATGGATCTGATGAATCGAGTGTGTCGGCCGATGTTGGATAAATCAGTGATTGTGTTTATTGATGATATCCTGATTTATTCGAAAAGTAAGATAGAGAATGTCGTTCACATTCGGGAGGTTCTGGAGACGTTGAGAAAGGAGAAGCTGTACGCCAAGTTCTCCAAGTGCGCATTTTGGTTGCGCGAGGTTCAGTTCTTAGGTCATATGGTGAATCCCGAGGGGATTATGGTGGACCTGGCAAAGGTGGAGGCGGTGATGCAATGGAAGTCTCCAAAGACGCCATCCGAGATTCGTAGTTTCTTGGGTTTGGCGGGCTACTACAGAAGATTTATCCAAGACTTTTCTAAGATCGCTTCTCCACTAACTAAGTTGACCCGGAAAGATGTGAGGTTTGTATTGGGTCAAGCTCAAGAGAAGGCGTTCGAGGAATTGAAAGCGAGATTGACTCAAGCTCCTGTTCTGTCATTACCCGATGGAAGTGAAGATTTGGTGGTTTATTCTGATGCTTCCTACTCGGGGTTAGGGTGTGTGTTAATGCAGAAAGGAAAGGTTATATAGCCTATGCATCCCGATAGTTCAAGGTTCATGAGGTCAATTATCCTACTCATGACTTGGAACTAGCAGCCGTGGTCTTTGCACTAAGGATTTGGAGGCACTATCTATACGGGACGAAGTGCACCATATTCACTAACCACAAGAGCTTGAAGTACTTCTTTGAGCAGAAGGATTTGAACAAGAGGCAAAGGAGATGGCTGGAGCTTATAAAAGATTATGATTGTGAGATCCATTACCATCCGGGCAAAGCCAACATGGTGGCGGACGCCCTTAGCAGAAAAGAGAGGCCCGAGCCGATTCGGGTGAAAGCATTTCAGTTGATCATGACCTCGAATGTGATGAAGCAAGTCAAGGAGTTCCAAGATGAGGCATTGAAAGAAGATCATTTTAAGTCTGAAAGAATGCAAGGTCTGGTCACAGAATTGGGTGAAAACACGCTTGGTGTTAGAACTCGATTCAAAAGAATGTGGATTCCTCGTTTTGGGGATCTACAGGTGAAGATTTTGGATGAAGCTCGTACGACTCTATACTCTATTCATCCCAGTGCCACAAAGATGTATCAAGACATGAAGAAAGATTATTGGTGGCCAGGTATGAAATGCGATGTGGTGGAGTATATGAGTAAATGCCTCACTTGTCTACAGGTTAAGGTCGAGCACCAAAAGACGTATGGGAAGATCCAACCTTTGGATATACCAGAATGGAAATAGGAGCACATCACCATGGATTTCATTACAAAGCTGCCGCGTACCCCGAAAGGGTATGATGCTATATGGGTGGTTGTTGATTGTTTGATGAAGAGTGCTCACTTTCTATAGATCCGCGAGACATATTCATCCGAGAGGTTGGTGGATCTTTTCATTAAGGAGATTGTAACTCGTCATGGTGTACCGGTATCTATTGTGTCAAATCGTGACACCCGGTTCACATCAAGATTTTGGAAGAAATTCCACGATGCTATGGGGACGAGGTTGCACATTAGCACGACTTATCATCTCAGACAGATGGTCAGTCCAAAAGGAGCATTCAGACCTTAGAGGATATGCTACGGGCATGTGTTATTGATTTTGGTGGAAGTTGGGATAACCACTTACCGTTAGCTAAGTTCTCATATAACAACACTTATCATGCCAGTATTGGTATGCCTCCTTATGAGATGCTATACGGTAGGAGATGCAGAACACCCGTCTGTTGGGGTGAGATTGGTCAGAAGGAGTTAGGAAGCGTCAAGATGATCGAGGCTACGACTGAGAAACTTGAAAGGATCAAGGCCTTCATGAAGGCTGCCAAAGATAGACAAAAGTTGTATGCTGATAAGCGACATAGACCGATTGAGTTCCAGGTGGGTGACAGGGTTATGTTGAAAGTCTCACCTTGGAAGGGTATCATTTGGTTTAGAAAGCGAGGCAAGTTGAGCCCAAGGTACATAGGGCCCTTCTGAATCGTTGCTCAAATAGGAGAGGTGGCATATAGACTGGAATTACCAGATAAGTTAAGTGGAATTCACCCGACATTCCATGTATCTCATCTGAGGAAGTGTTTAGCGGATGAGGATATAATTGTTCCACTAGAGGATATCAAAGTAGATGAACGGCTCAATTATGTGGAGCAACAAGTGGCGATCATTGATTGATAAGAGAAGAGACTGAGGTATAAAGTGGTTCTTCTGGTGCGTGTACAGTGGAAGCACAGGAAGGGATCTGAGTCTACGTGGGAGACTGAAGAAGAGATGACATTATTACCCACGATTGTTTAAGGAATAAAAGGTTTTGGGGACGAAACCTATTTAAGGGGGGTGGACTTGTAACGCCCGGTTACTTTTAAAGACAAAGAAAGAAATAATAAAATGAAGTAAAAATAAGGAAAAAAAATAAAACCCAAAGCTTAGGGGTTAAAAGTGACAAAAAGGACAAAAAGTTTAAAAGTTGGTGATAAAGGTGGTATGGTCGTCCATATGTCACACAAATCACCAATTCTCGGATTTTAGAGAGAGAGAAGGAGCTGAAACTCTCAGTTTTGAAGGAAGAACAACAAAGAATTCAAATTCAGGTAAGAATTCATGTGTTCATGATGTTCTTGACTGGTTTTATCCTCAGGTTTATGCTTATTTGTGGTTGTATGTGTTCGAGTATGTTTTTAGTTGGTTTCTAGGCGGTGGAACTCAATTGCAAACAAGTTTGGAAGAATCCATACTCAAGAGCTGCTAAGGTGGGTTCTAGAACCCCTCTTTTACTGGTTTTTGACTGCTTTTGGGGCTGGAATTACATGAATGTATGTTTTCATTAAACTGGGTTTTTACCTGTATGTTTGATTATGTGTATGTTGATGTTATGATGTGATGTGTGGCTATGTTCATGCTTGATGTCATATGATTGTGTTTCTAAGGCTTAGAAGGTAAGATTTAAGCTTAGAGTATGATAGATCATGATTGGGAAACGAGATTTGATGTTTAGAGCTCATATGTTTAAGTTTTAGCATCTGCCTAAGTATGCCGAAGAAATGCGGATGAGTATGGAAAGTCAATGCGGATAATAGTTAATGCGGATGAGCATTAATTGCTAAGGAAAGTCAATGCGAATGATAGTTAATGTGGATGAGCATTAATTACTAAGGAAAGTCAATGCAGATGACTATGGAAAGTCAATGCGGATGATAGTTAATGCGGATGAGCATTAATTACTAAGGAAAGTCAATTCGGATGAGCATAGAAAGTCAATGCGGATGAACAGTCAATGCAGATGGACATTTTCAACTAAGTAGGAGAAATGCGGACGAGTAGTGGGAAATGCGGATGAAGTAAAAGAAATGCAGATGAAGGAAAGGAAATGTGGATGAAGGAAGGGAAATGCGGATGAAGGAAAAGAAATGTGGATGAAGGAAAGGAAATGCAGATGAACTATAACAAATGCGGATGAACACTTAGAATGTTTTCTGACTTTCTGGGGCAAAAAGAAGAATGTAGGCTTTGACTTGGGATGTTCCTGGGGGTTCATGTAAGCTGACTTTTGAGGTCATAGATGTTATGTTGGGCATGTTATGATGTATGTATGATGCTTATGCATGATGGTATGTATGATGTATGAGATGTATGTATGATGCCATGTATGATGATGTTGACCGATGATGTTAATGTCCCTTATTATGTTTGTTTATTTTCCCATGGCTTTATGTTGGATGTTGATGAATGAAATGAAAGTATAATGTAACGTAAAGTGGAAGATAATGAAAGAGGAACATGATGAATGAATGCATGCATTAATGAACGATGGAAAGTAAAGAAAGTCTTGCAAGCCTCGTATGTCGGGACACACCCCATTGTAGGGTGTTAGCCCAACGGTGTGCGGGTTAGCTACCCCAGAAGGATGCACATCGGGGTCTTTCTTTGCGATTGACCATATGTATGGAACCTTTGTCGCTTGCCCTAGATACTGTGGCCAGGCTGTTGTGCGCCATGACGGGGGGTCTATGATGGACCCCGGCTCAGTATCAACTTTATGCATGACGGAGAGTATATCATATGACAATGGTACACCTGAACTTACCCTAGGTACTATAGCTAGGCTGCTGTGCGCCATGACGGGGGGTCTATGATGGACCCCGGCCCAGTACCAGCTTTATGAATGACGGTAGGGTAAGGTTCATGGTTTTAATGGAATGAAATGAAGTAATGATGAACGAATGAATGAACGTAATGAATTTGATGATAATGATGTAAGATGAATGAAAGAAAGTTAATAAACAAATGATGAAGATAATAATGATATCATCTATTTGTATGTATGATGTGTGATTGCATGTAAAAGTAAAGAACGGTTTAATGAAAGTAAAGTATGTTTTATTGTAAAACTAGAACTCACTCAGTAACGCTGAATTTTATGCATTTTTCCAATTGGCAGGTGAGCATTGCTGAGGATGGCGCGGGGCAGCTACATGGCATTTTGGATGGCATTCTTTTGTTAATGTTTTTTCATTGTAATGTGAACAAATGGAAATGTGTAATGAATGATTGTATTAACTTGAAAAAGCAATTATTATGAAACGAAAGGTTATTTAAATGTTTCGTTGTGATGTTTTTGTGACAGTTAAATGTAATTGTATGTTTTGTGAGCAATGATTGGCCAGCTGTAAGCATTCCGGGAACGGGGCATTACACAATCTCAATTTGCTGAGTGGCAGACCTATCCTCTAAGATCCTAACCTGGATTCAAGATTTGAGACTTTAGACAGTAGGTCTTCGATGATGAGTTGCATTCTTCCCTCATCTTCTTTTGAATAATCAGCCAGATATGAGGTAACATACCTAGGATGTTCAGCCTCACCACTAGATGTGGTTTCTTGGCACCTTGGTTTCCCTTGCTTAATGATGTCTCTTTTAGAGTCATCAAAAGGCATGGTTGCCACAGATTCAGTCTCAGAAATGTTACCACTGTCCATAAGTTCCATTGAGGCACCTTTGTAGTGGCAGCTGAATCTGCATGAGTCCCCTCCACATCAGTAGGACTCACCTCAGTAAAGGTTTGCTGATGGGGGCTAGAGATAAGAGGTCTCTCTAGGCTATGTTGATTTTTGAGAGAGTGTTGTAGATCAACTTCATTGCCATGGAGGGACATAATCTCTTTATCAGTTTTGAAGAGAAGGTCAGTGAAAGATAGAGAGGTTAAACCTACTAACCCGGGACCTTGATCAATGGCTACAGACATTGAGCCTATGGTGGGGCTGACCCTTTTTGGCTGCTCAGAGGAGTATTGATACTCACCCTAAGGGATTTTAGCTTGGGTTTCGGGCTCATGGGTTTGAGACTAAGGAGACTCAAGACCCATATTGAGGTCATATGTGAAGGATGATGAGACCTCAAACTGAGTGGGAGCCTAATGTTTCACTCTAGTCTTTTTGGATTGAACAGGAGGAGCTTGTTCAATCAGAATAGATTGAACAAGGGTTTGTTGGGGCGTCTTTGGTAAGTAATAATGATGGGGGTGAGAAGGCAGAGTTGGTAGTGTGGGGGCAGTTGCTGGTGTGGTTCATCACCTTGGGGTGAACAGGGATGTCACCAGGAGCTATTTGCTCAGTCATACCTGGAAGCAGAGAAGTGTACCTTCCAGTGATGTTGGTGGACACCTTCTTCAATGTTTTGAAGATGGTTGGCCTCATTTGAGGGACACTTAGAGCAGCTACACAGAGAAGCTGACTTTGATCCAGCTTACAGTTGATAATGTGCCGGAGAAATCTGGGATACATAAAGAATGTGTCCCGCTGGAGATTTCCCATAACATTGGTTAGCACAAATCTTGAGTAGTTGAATGTAAGGCCTCTCACCATTCCATGTACTAGGCACCCTAGTTCATATGGGATTTGATCCCATCCCCCATATTTGTTGGACAAACAGTGAAGAATTACATGCAGCAGGAACTTCCAGTTGTATGAAAAGTTGTCCAAATCTCCTTTGGGGAACTCTGATGATTTGCCCAGTAATGACCAACTCTTGGCCATAAATGCTCAATTGAATCACACGAATCCCATTTAGGGTTTCGATCTGATCATTATCCCAAAATTCAGCCATGTGATTGGAGTACACAATGGGATTAACCGTTAGGACAGTGTAATAGGATGACTAGGTAAAAAAGGAGATGATTTCAGAAAAGTCAGCATTTCTTGAGGAATCAAGAAGTGTGACTTGATTGTGCTGAGGGTTAAGCGCCATTTGTGAAAGGTGAAAGTAGATGAGTTTGAGCTTAGGTAAATTGAGAGTGAAGGAAGCTTTTAGGGCAGTAAAAATAAGATAAGAAGATGAAAGTGAATAGTCGGGATTATTTAAAAGAGGGTGAAATGGCGGTAGATGTGGTTGAATAAGATGATGTGATGTTTTAGTGGGTGATTTGACAGGGGCAGTAAAGTTTTAGTTAAGTTAAATAAATCCGACATCATTAACAAAATCTTTGCTTTTTACAGTGTGGGGCCCAAAAGATTTCCGTTACACAATAAAGTTCCTCCTCCGAATATAAATCATTTCTGAAGGTAATTTGTCTTCCGAAGGCAACTCTTACTTCCGAGGTAAAGCTTTGCTTCCGAAAGTAAAGATTGCTTTCTGAATGGAGAGTTTTATAAGCTTCTTCCGAGACTAAAAAGTCTTCCAAGAAGAAAATTATCGTTGGAGGAATTTTGCTTCGGACGATATGTAAAATATCTTCTGAAGGTTAATTCCTCTTCGGAAGAATTTATACCTAGAGAAAATTTCAGAGAGAGACCTTTTGTAAAAGGGCTTAGATTGCATTGACATAAGACATTACATATTCAAAAAGGTTTTTCAAAAGAGGTGACCTAATCAATGTTTATCATCCCAATAGCTGTAATGAGATACTTAAATCTCTGTTCATCAATAGCTTTGGTGAACAGATCAGCATATTGTTCATTTGAATCAACTTTGATTAGCTTGATTTGATTTTTCTCATGAATATCTCTAATGAAATGATACCTGATATCAATATGCTTTGTCTTGGAGTGCTTCACCAGATTTTCAGTGATGGATATAGCATTGTTGTTGTCAATGTGAATAAGAGTGCTCATAAAGTTGAATACATAGTCTAACATCTGGTTTTGAATCCATAGCAGCTGATCACAGCAACTTGCAGCAGCAATGTATTTAGTTTCAGGAGTAGATGTAGAGACACAAGATTGTTTTTTGCATTGTCATGAGAGACCTAATTTAGGTGCTCCTATAAGGTATCTAAGGATTCTCTTGGCAACAGCTAGGTGAGAAACTTTTGGAGCAGCCTGATATCTTGCACAAATACATGTGCAAACATGATATCAGAGGTCTACTTGCTGTGAGATACATCAGAGAACCAATAATTGCCCTATACTGATGTTGATCAGTATCCTCCGCCTCAGAATCAAAGCATATATTATGGTTTCTGCGTATGGGTGTCTTGGCTGGCTTACAATCTTTTATTTCAAACTCTTCCTAAGATGTCATTGACATACTTGGATTGATTGATGAAGAACCCTTCCTTTATTTGATTCACCTGAATTCCAAGAAAAAAGTCCATTTTTCTCATGGAACTCATCTCAAACATCTTCTTCATGATGCTTTCAAAGTCTCTACACATTTGGTCGTTTGAAGAACCAAATATGATGTCATCAACATAGACTTGAACTATAAAGAGAGTCTTATCAATGGTACCTCAGTGTAACCATTCTTCAGAAGAAACTAAGACAAAGTCTCATACCACAGCTTAGGTGCTTGGTGCAGCCCATACAGAGCTTTATCCAATTTGCACACATACTTGGGGTGCTGTGGGTCTTCAAATCCTAAAGGCTAGCACACGTAGACTTCCTTATCTATATCCCCATATAGAAAGGTACACTTGACATCAAGTTGGTAGACAGTGAAATTCTTGGATGCAGTATAAGCAAGGAAGATCCTAACTGCCTCAAGTCTTGCAATAGGTACAAAGACATCAGTATAATTGATTCCTTCCTCTTGGGTGTATCCTTGAACCACCAGTCTTGCCTTGTTCTTGATAATCAAGCCTCTGTCATCTTTCTTGTTTCTGAAAACCCATTTGGTGCCTATAGGTACTTGACAAGATAGTAGCGGATATAGGTTCCAAACCTTCTGTCTTTTGAATTGAAGCAGCTCCTCTTGCATCGATTCAACCCAGCTACTATCTTTAAAGGCATCTTCTACCTTCTTGGGTTCCATCTGAGATAGGAAGCATGAGTACAAGCAGACATTTCCATTATGAGTCTGTCCTCTTATTCTCACACCGTCAGAGACATCCCTTGTGATGTTCTCAGTTGGATGAGTGTTATGAATCCGTAGACGATGAATTACTTCTAACTGCAAAGACAGATCCAGATTGGACATAATTTGCTTAGGAGGTAAAACACTTTGTCCAGCTATTCTTTTAAGTTCATTCAATGAGGACTGATTGAATGAATGAGAAACATCATCATTTGTTGGCTGTGAAGTAGCATTAATAGTTTCTTGTTCCTTCATAATACTACTTCCATCAGCTTGGTGTTGTGCAAGGTCTCCTGATGGACTTTGAGGAATAACAGGTGGTTCACTGGTTGAACCTCCACTATTCCTTGAGATAGTTATACTGTGAGATCTACCAATAGTGGAAGCTTGATTTGTTGTAGTTCTTGGAGAATTTGGAATAGGTCTGGGTAACTCAAATAATTGGGTATCTTCTGAATTTCTTTGAGTACCTATTCCAGCTGAAACATTCTCACAAGATGGTTTAGAATAGTTTGGAAACAATTCTAAATCAAAAATATGATCAGGTCCATTCCCCCTAACACAAGGAGTGTGCTTGTTAACAACTATGTTGGATGATTCCTCAAATTGTTGATTCTTGATGTTGTATACTCTATAAGCTTTAGAGCTAGAAGAGTATCCAACAAAGATAGCATCATCTGACTTTTTAGCAAATTTTTCCATATTGTCCTTTATGTTAAGTATGGTACACCTGCTGCCAAAGGACCTTAGAAAGCCAATGAACGGTGGCCTCTTGTTCCATAGCTTATAAGGGGTTTTTCCATGTGGCTTAACTACAACAACTCTGTTCTGCACATAGCATGCAGTGCTGACTGCTTCTGCCCAGTATGTTAGAGGTAGTTTGGAATCAACTAACATAGTTCGAGCAGCCTCAATAAGTGTCATGTTCCTCCTCTCAGCAATACCATTTTGTTGAGGAGTTTTGCGAGCACTATATTGTTTGGCAATCCCTTTTGAGTTACAGAATAAGTCAAGAATGAAATTCTTAAACTCAGTCCCTTGATCACTTCCAATTATCTTAACCTTGTGATCAATTTGAATTTCTATTTTAAGAATAAAAATATTTAGTGTTTTAGCAGTTTCATCTTTAGATCTTAAAAAGAATACCCATGTAAATCTTGTAAAATCATTAACAATCACAAGGCAGTATGATTTCCTTCCAATTCTCACTATACTTGTGGGACCAAATAGATCCATGTGCAATAAGTATAATGGAGTGGTAATAGAGTTAACAACTTTGGATTTATGAGATGCCCTGTGTTGCTTCCCTTTCAGGATGTAACACAGTTATCTTTGCAGAAAAATTCCTTTTTAGGCAAACCATGTACTAAGCTATTTTTAGCCAATTTATTCATTGTCATAAAATTTACATGACACTTATGTTTATGCCATAGTGTTGACTCATCACCATCAGCTTTGGAAAGAAAGCATGACACTTCACCCATTGGGGAAGCATTGTTCATATCTAGCTTGTACATATCCCCTTTCCTGGAGATCTAAGAAGCACCAATTCTGGAGGAATTGTCATCCTTGGTTTGAGGATAATGCACTCATGTTTTATGAAAAGCATTTGATATTTTTGATCACAAAACTGAGAAACACTTAACAGATTGTGTCCAAGTTGTTTGACAAAGTGGACTTTGTCAACTTTTAATTTTCCATTGGATATACTTCCTTTTCCAGAAATATATCCTCTGGCCTTACCTCCATACTAGACAAGACCTCCATCATAATGTGCCTGGAGCATCCACTGTCCACAATGCAAATATTGTTATTCTTGTCATATGGATGTCAATGCACATAAGATGAGATGATTAGTTTTGATTGGAAACCCAAGCCTTGTTGGTCGTGGGTTCTTCCAATGTTAGTGACATAATTGAACCAAAGGTTAAGCATGGAGGTTCAATGGATGTCTTTGAAGAAGAGGTTTGGGCTGCAACATCTTTCTTGATCTTCCAATCCATCATTTGGTTGATCAAAGAGGATGAGCCTTTTAAAGCTTTTGTAGCATGGCATTCTTCCGAAGCTTCTTTTTTTTTGGAAGAACCCTTCACCACCTTTTCTTCCAAAGCAGTCTTCTTCTGGGGTAGTTTCAAGGGAGCTCTTTTTTTCTTTTCAATTTTAACAGTTTTAGCTTCCAAAGCCATTTTCCCTCAGAAGAAGGACATTCTTCTGAAAGCAACCTTGCTTCGGAAACCAACTTTCCCTTTTTCATCACTTAGACCATTTGATAGGGTCCAAATGAGAAACCCTCCTTGACTCCTTCTTTCTTAATATTCTTGCATAATGTGTGCTAGCAAGATTGCAATAACAATCTTTAGCCATGTGGTTTTGCAGACCACACATTATGCATGCAATGTTAGTCTTTCGGGAATTGGAAGATTGTTGTTTCTTGTGCTTTTTATTTTCATCAGCAACCTTTCCCTTTAACTTCTTATCTTTTGGTAGGACAAAAGTGTTGGTACTACACCCCTTTCTTGAATCAGAGTTACCTTCCACCTTGAACCCAGCTAAGATGAATACACCCTTCTATTTTGGGTTGATCATCAGCTTTGACTCAGCCACTTTCTTGGCAGTTCTTCTTGTAGCTTTAGCTCTACTTCTTCTGACTTTGGTGGTTAGGATTTGATCTTCACTATGAGAGGTGGGTTGATTTACCTGTTCCTTCCTTGTGTTGGCCTTTATTATTGCATCATTCTTCAACTCAAGTGAAGATGGGTCAACAGATGGACCTCTTGCTCTTTAGTACCATATCTAGGTTGTCTTATGGACTCATAAGAATGTGGTGGAGCAATTTCATTGGTTCCCAATCCTCCTTTGTTTTGATAACAATTTTGTAGTGGGAGGATGATGCAATAATAGCTTGGAAGTTCTGCTCAGAAATAGCATATTTCCTGGCTTGAGCCTCAATAGTGACAAGATGGTCTTGAGCCTCAGACAATTTGGATAGTAAATCTTTTATTTGAGTCTTGTAATTTGTGTGTTCATGTTTTAATAGGGAAACAATTTTCTCTAACTCTTCAACTTTTCTTTGGTAGTCAGATTTAGCCCTTTTAAAATCAGATTTCAAAACATTTAAAGACTCAATATCATATTTAATTTCCACGTTGTAGTCCTGATACAGTTTAACCATAGCAACACATGCAGGAGTACAGAGATGTTCATATACCTTGTTGTCATCTATTCCTGCCATGAGTGCTTGAGTAGGAGTCACATCCTCCACCATAAAGCTCTAGTCAACTTCTTGAGCCATTGCAGCTATCTCAGTTGACTTTCCAGAGGGCTTTGATGTAGAGGGATGTATGGAGGCCTGCTTCTCGGATTTGACTTGGGAGCCTTGCATTCCCTTACAAAATGAGCAAGCTAGTTACATTTGTAACATTTGGCCTTGATTTTGTCAAACGCAAATTTGTTGTTGATTGGGTTCTAGGGAACTACCTTCTAGTTCTCTTGAAGAACTTCTTCGCTCTGTAGGTTAGAAGAGCCATTTGTTGGACAATGTCTACATATTTTACATCATCTGGACTAAAGCACTCTAGATCATCAGAGCAGTACTGGAAATCACTAGAGTGTCCATTTCTTGAGACAAAGGCACAGTTGTCCTGAAAGGGACCATGTTGACCATGTTGAGACCTACGAGTCTCAGGAAATGTAATGTATGGTCCAGATAAGCACGATGGATGTTTTGTGTATGTCAGGTACTGTTGAGGTTGTGTGGGCCCTGAGCCTTCAGCAACCATCAAGGCGTTACTAGCTAGAAGACTCAGGGGTTTGCTTGTCTGATGGCCTCTCTTGCTCTCCATTTCCAACGGTATCCATCAAGGATGCGATAGAGTTTGGTCATAGTGAGGGTGTTCAGGTTTTCAGTTCTCTTGATAGAGACACAATAGAACATCCACTCATCAGGAAGAGCACTCATGAACTTTCTTGTGAGGTCTTTAAGTTCAAGAGTGATTCCTATAGACTAAAGGGAAGAAATGAGATCCATGTACCTGAAGTATTACTGGCTGAGAGTCTCTCCAGCAATGTAGGTGAAGTTCTCAAACTGCTACTTTAGTGAGTCCTTCTTGGAGTCATTTGAGCTTGAGTACATTTGAGCAAGTGCATCAAACAGTTCTTTGGCTGACTTGCAATGCTCAAACCCCACCATGATGGAGTTGGGTATTGCAGTCATAAGAATAGTCATAGCATTGTTGTCAATGTCCATCTTCTTCCAGTCCTCATCAGAGTAGTCTTCAACAGCCTTTTCTTTCATAGCCCCATTTCCACCAGGTGCAGCCACCTTGGGTTTATACGGGCCATTCACAATGGGTGTCCATATTTTGCTGTCTTATACCTGATGAAGCCTTCCATGCGTCTACTCCATGACCTGAAGTTTTCAGGTGTAATGATGGAGCTTTAGTCATGGTTCCCATCTCTACTTCAGATTTGTTGAGGGCCATTTTGAGTGAGTTTTAAGGAGGAGTAAATAAAGATTGATTTGGATGGTAAGAACTCACAATCAAAAGCCTAAAGTGCTCTGATATCAATTGCAGGATCAGTTTATGTCACTAAACACTTGGTTTTTCTCTCAAACTCACTTAAACTATACTCAGATGAAGCAGCGTCTCTCAGAGTTGATAATAATATAATAAGTAACAATGAACATAGAAAGATAATTTTTAAGATACTTGCGTATATTGCTTCTCAACTCAAAGTGTTACAAGACTCTTACAAGAATATGACGTGAGTTACAATGAGAAACTATATATAATAGCCGGATATACTTTGATACTAGCTGGAATCCTCTAACTAAAGCAAATACTACAAAGCTATAGTTTAAGGTATCTTAGATTATGTCTTATCTAAGATAAGATAGTCATGACATGTCCATGACTTACCTTTTGTCACCAACTAAAGTTGGCAACCGTGCTATCTACTAAAGGTGAACAGTGGAATAAAGTATCGTCAACTACATGGCTTTTGAGAAAACGCCATGTAGTATATCAGAGGTCTGCAGCGGAGTGTCATAGACACCATACTTATGTCCACTGGTTAATAGCAGTGTCTTCTGAAGGGTAGTGGCTTCGGAAGAACAAGTTCTTCCGAAGCCACTTATACTTCGAAAAAGGATACTTCTTCCGAGGCTTGAGGACTTCTTCTTTTCTTCATGCTTCGAAAGATGCCTTCTGATCTTTTCTTCTTAGACTTGATCTTCGAAAGTGAGTACTTTGACTTCGGAAGTAGAGTTTGTCTTCAGAAGTTGATCTTTCACTTTTTCTTCGGAAGAACTCTACTTCCTTTGAAAGTTCCATACTTAGCTTCCGAAGCCTTTGTAAGTTGCACCAAAATTTGTCGAAGTGATTTGGTTTTGGTTGCACCAGCCTTCTTCTTGATCCAACACAAGGCTTACAAGACTTTCTTTACTTCCCTTTCATTAATGCATGCATTCTTTCATTCATTGCATTCCTCTTTTCATTATCTTCCACTTTACATTACATAATACTTTTCCATTTACATTCATAACCATACAACGAAAAGCCATGGAAAAATATACCTACATAATATGGAACATAATATAACCATAAACCTCACACATCATCATACATATTATAACATACATCACCCATCATTATAATGTCATCTTACATCACCCCCGGGAACATCCCATGTCAAAGCCTACACTTCACATTTTCCCGAAATTCAGAAAATAATTCTAAGTCTTAGGTGCATGGGCACTACGCAGGCACATGGCCTTCTAGGCGCATGGGAACACTTAGGCGAATGGGAACTTCTAGGCACATGGGCACTATTGGAGCGCATGGCCCATCACTTAATCATTCTGGGCAAATTCTAGGCGCATGGGCACTATGCAGACACATGAGTGCCTTGGCGCATGCGAAATCTAAGCATCTGGGACACTTAGTCAAATTTAGTCTTTTTCAGGTGCATGGCAACTATTTGGGCGCATGAACTATTAGGCGGATGAGACACTTAGGCAGTTTAGATCGTTAGGCGCATGGGCCAATCCAGGCGCATGGGAAACTAACTCACACTATAATCATTCTAATTCAGTCTCGCACATCATTCAAACATGTTCTAAGCTTAGTTCGAACATCCTAAGCAACAAAACATTAACATAACATCATCATACCACCCAAAATCACAACCCACCCGCATACTCACATACACATACATACGGGTGTAAAACCCATTTAAATAAAAACATCATCACATGTATTTCCAGCCTCAAAATCATGTAAACACATGTAAAACGGGGGTTCTAGAACTCACCTTAGCAGCCTTTGGGTATGACTTCCTTCAAACCCGATTCCAATTGAGTTCAAACACCTAAAACCCACAAAAACACAAACCCAAACACACATAAACACATAACCGAGGCATAGCCCATTCAAAAACATATTAAAGACACCAAATATTACCTTTAATACGGTCTTCTTCTTGTTCTTCTTCAAATATCTGAGAGCTTCTCTACTTTCTCTCTCTAAAAACCTGAAAAATGATGTGTGTAGCAATAGGGCGGCCATGCCCACTTTTACACCAACTTTTGAAACTTTTGTCCTTTTTGATACTTTTAACCCCTCAACTTAGGTTAAATTGTGTTTTTTTCTTTTTTCTTCATTTTTATTCTTTTTTTCCCGTCTTTAAAAATATCCGGGTGTTACATGATCAGATCTACTCAAAAGTACCATGAGGATTTGACTCAAATGACTTTACTATCCATTACCTAGATTGATTTCTAAGTCTCAATCTAACTCATAAACATCGATGCAGAATGTACTCATCTATTCATTTTAGTTATAGAATCTCGATTCCTCATGATACCAGTACTTATTGATTCCATAGCCTTATGGAAAGCATCGATCATAAACAATATTAACAACACAATAATTTTGAGGATGAAATTCCTTAAGTTGGGGAGAATATGACAACACTGATAATATAATATAACAATGATAATAATATAGAAATAATAGATTTTATTTCACATGTAATTATTTTTTTAAATATTAAGTTATAGGATTTTAGATATAATCTTTAATCATTTGTCATAAGTTTACCCGCTAGTTCAACGTAATGCACATGGTTCACAAGTTAAACTAATAAACTTTGGTAAAAACCTAAAACAATACTATTTTAACCCAAATCTCTTATAAAATCTACTCCTAACATGTCATTAATTAAACTTATGACTAATTCTGAATTAACATTAACTAAACTAAAAACTAGTTAATACACACACATTGCCTAATCTATTAAGCTAAATTAACTACCTAAATACCACTTAATAGATACCTATCCCTAAAGACCTTATATATGTACTAATAAAGATAAACTTCACTAGAAACCTTACACATCGATACACACATATCCAAGAGCTTCATTTTGTTACCACCTAACCATGACTCACCAATCATCATCATAATCACCGCCCAAAACCATCACCTCTGCCGCCAATTTCCACCAACCATCAACCATAGGCTTCCTAATAAACCATGCATACATACACACAATCATACATACCTTCCTCTTTTTACTAACAACGTAAGCATCATCTTATTTCAATACTTTCTATTATGCCATGACTTTAGCAGCCACACACATCAACCCTTCAGCCACCCTTAGACCCCACAAACCTCACCATCTTAAACCATACATATATATATACATACATGCTAACATACATAAACATTGATCATCACATGCAAGCATACTACCTCCCATCCCTGCCTTTAACAACCACCATAACCTTACCATCGATCCATAGTAACACCACCATCCCGACACCATCGTAGTAGTACCAAAATGTCCCATCCCACGGCTCCCTCTCACTCTAAACAATCACACATATACAACTCTCTCTCTTTAAAATTTAACAAAATTACCTGAACTACCATCAAACCGCCACTCTCTAGCCCTTCCCCTGCTCTCTACAACCACCCTAGACCAACACGATACCACCTCAAACCACCATTGCACCACCGTTTTACCATACGAACACTCCATCACTTTTTCTCTCTCTAGAACAAATAATTTCCCTCTCTAAAAATTGGTTACGTAACACTCAGGAAAACGACTATTGAGTCACCTTTTCTCTCTATAGAACTAACAATTTCTCTCTCTAAAAATTGGTTACGTAACACATGGGGAAACGAGTATAGAGTATTACATATATACATATGTATATATATATACATGAATGTATATACATATATGTATATATATTACATGTATGTATCATATATACATATATATATGTATATATACATTTTTACGTTATATATACATGGACATAAACCGCTTGTATATATATATATACATATATATATAATATATATATATATATTATTTTTTACGTTATATATGTACATATATACATATATGTATATATATACATGTAGTATATACATATATACAATTTCTCTCTCTAAAAATTATATTCATTTTTACGATATATATAACAATATGTATATATGTGTATATATACATATATACATATATAATATGTATGTATGTATATACATATCTACATATATACATGTATGTATATACATATATACACATATATATATACATATATATACATATACATACATACATATACATACATACATACATGCATACATACATACATACAATACATATACATACATACATACATACATACATACATACATACATATTATCATACATCATACATATAATATATACATATAATATATATACATATATTATACATATATACAATATATTATATACATATATACATATACATATATACATATATATATATACATATATATATATACATATACATATATACATATATACATATAACATATATATACATATATATATAATGTAATGCCCTGTTCCGGGAAACCTCACAGTGGTTAATCATACCATTAAATCATCTTTAATAAACAAAACATTGTAAGGAATTAAACAGACATTCTTTTAAAACTGGGAAATCATATTGTACTCATACATTATCTTTAAATAGAATAAAAACATAGTACATTGTCTAAAATTAAAATACAGATATCATAAATAGGAATGTTATCCATTACACTCCAAGTAGCTCCCAAGTGCCATCATCAACATTAGCATTTACCTGCCCACTATTATGCATAACTGTCAGATTTGCTAAGTAACTTCTACTTTTAGATAAATAAAAATTTTAAGTTTTATCATCCATATAATGACCATGCATACATCATACTACATAACACATCTTGCATCATAATAAGCATGTTCATTATCTTTCATTCTTTCATATCCTTCACTTTATCATAAACGAGATTGCACAAAGCAAGAGCTCCATGTTGATCGACAACTAATATCGATCCCTGTTGGTACACATTATCATTGTAGCTAACCCCCGACAGTTGATCCACACTGCAAGGAACATATCCCATTCATGAATATGGATCCATCATTATAGGTCAGACTACATAAGTGAAGTCTATCATAGTGCTTGCAAGACTTTTCATCATCAAACGGGCTCGGGGTAACATTCATTAAGTTCCACTTCTCATTAATATTATCTTCCACTTTAATATATATACTAACTTATTAAGTACACGACATACCAAGTACTAGTCGTCATAAAACATAACCGACCCTCCGAGGGACAATGGAGGTTTGGGGGCGGCAACCCATGACAACGGGTTTCTAGGGGTAGTAGCCCATAGTGGGTCCCAAGGGGCAATGCGCCTGGCTAGAAAACCTCATAAAAATCAAGATTCATGTTAAAACCTCAGAAAATCGATCTTCATGTTAAAACTCATAACACATTTCCTTATAGAAAAATCGATCTTCCTGTTAAAACCTTATAAAATGTTGGTCATTTAAAACATATATTTTGTATGCACAATAACCCCAAAACATGGAAAAACATATAAATAAGGGGATCTAGAATCACCTGGATACCGTGAGTAACTTCTAAACTAAGCTTTCTAGGCTATGATCACACTACATGCCTGCAGATAAGATAACACTTAAAGGGTTACTTTCTGCCTAATTTTGCTGCTAATTTGATGACACATAAGCAGTTTCGCTGACAATTTCACTACTAGTTTCGTATGGCAGTTTTGCCCAAATTCGTTGGAATTCCATGGCTGCGAAATTAGTAGAAGGCTCGTAGTTTCGTAGCTTGATCACCCAGTTCACTGGATGCATAGACAATTTCGTAGAACCCATAAAAATTATGAACCAGCCTGTTTTTAACCCAAAATGGCAACTTTTTACGTCCAATCTCTTAGTTTATCAACCATGAGGCTATATCTTAGCTTTTTACATGTTTTCATACGTAAAAATATGACCTTTATGCGATTCTTTGCAACTTTTTAAACCCAAAACCCTAGAATCCGGGTCTTATCTATAAAGGTTTAGAGGCTGATTCTTACATGGATTTATTGCTCCTTTCTTATGGTTTGATGCTCCAACACCCAGATTTCAATCTCCTAACCTTTGAAGCTCAAAATCTTGAGTTTTCTTCACTTTCTCTCTCTACTTCTCTCTTTATGAACTTGGGTGGCTAGGGTTCAAATGATGAAGATGATGGCAGGTTAAGTGGCTTAAGGTCTGATTATGGGCCTTTAATCCCTTAGGCTACTACCCGATAAGACTAATTTAGCTCATGGCCATTTCTTTCTTCATTAAATACCCAATAATTAAGCCCATTATCCTTGATGACGCGCTTTGACTTTTCAGGGTGTTACAAGTCTCCCCCACTTATTTAGGTTTCGTCCTTGAAACCCGACAGTCATGAAACATTTGAGGGTAAAATTTCCTCATCTCCTCCTCGGTCTCCATGTAGATTTTTTTTGTTTCTATGTATCCACTTTACTCGTATTAGCGGAACCACTATATTATGTAAGTGCTTCTCTTTCCAATCAAGGATGGCAACCGGCTACTTTATATAATTCGATTGTTCATTGACTTCAATGTCTTCTAATGGTACAACTGCATCATTTTCTACAAGACATTTCCTAAGATGAGATACATGGAATGTAGGGTGAATTCCACTCAACTCATCACGTAGTTCTAATCTATAGGCCACTTCCCCTACCCTCGCGACAATATGGAATGGCCCTATCAACCTTGGCTTAACTTTCCCTATTTTCAAAACCTGATAGATCCTTTTCTAGGGAGATACCTTGAGCATAACTTTGTCACCAACCTCAAACTCTATTGGTGTATTCCTCTTATCAGCATAAGACTTCTGGCAATCCTTTGCAGCTTTCGTGAATGCCTTAATCTTATCTAACTTCTCGATTGTGACCTTAATCACTTCAAGACATCCCAATTCCTTTGGCCCTATGTCACCCCAACACACGGGCATTATACACTTCCTACCATACAACATTTCAAAAGGTAGCATACTAATGCTGGCATGGTAACTACTATTATATGAGAATTCCGCCAACGGTAAGTGCTCATCCCAACTTCCTTCAAAATCCATTACACACACTCGTAGCATGTCTTCTAATGTTTGAATCGTTCTTTACGACTGACCATCCCTCTGGGGGGGTAAGCCGTACTAATGTGCAGTCTAGTCCCCATTGAGTCATGAAACCTCTTCCAAAACATGGACATAAACCGCTTGTCCCTATCCAAAACGATAGACACCGGCATGCCGTGACGAGCCACGATCTCCCTGATAAATATTTCTGCCAACCTCTCAGAGGAAAACATCTCATGAATTGGTAGGAAATGGGCGCTCTTTGTTAATCGGTCAACAATCACCCAGATCGCATTGTTTGCAAACAAGTCTAGGACCTGCTCACGTACTTAGCCACGTCACGCTTTATTCCCGGCCACCGGTAATCTTTCTTCAAATCCTGATACATTTTCGTGGCACCGGGATGAATGGAATATTGATTTTTATGAGCCTTATCCATGATCTTTCCCCTCAGATCCCCATAGAGAGGGATCCACATTCGCCAAAATCCGGTTCTAACACCCAGGGTGTTTCCCCCAAATCTGAAACCTGTCCTTTCATCCTTTCATAATTGACTTTGTCATCTCTCAATGCCTCATCTTGAAACTTCCTCACTTGTTTTCCAAGATCAAAATTTCAGATTCATTGAGCTTGGATCTTAGGATTCATCTCGTTCAGATCTAGAAATCAAAATTAAGATGGGTGGATGTGTGTGAATCAAAGAACAAAGAGATGGATAATAATAATGTTATGATTTCATTAATGTTGGTAAACAAGTTACAATGAGAATTATAGATGGTTGGTGAATCAAATCCACCCAAAGGAGAGGATTTCTCCTTGGGTGGTGATTTACACCATGAGAAACACACACAAAAGAGCCACACTTGCAAAAATGCACTAGTGGGTCATTTTATATATTATTACAACATGACCTAATTTTGACTTTTCTAATTGTCTTGATCTTCACTTTGTCATGTTGTATTGTCTTGTATTGTTGTTTTTGTTGTAATCAACTTGGTCTCTAAACTTGTATAATGATATCTTCAGTCGGCTGTGATTATCATTTGGTAAGATTCAGTTTATTACATTGTTGAACCCTAACATGTTTCATAACATCAGGAGTCAATACTATCTAGTAAGCCCTCACCCGAATTGGTTTAGGTCGTCCCTTTGAGCTAAGGGTGTCAACAACCACATTGGCTTTGCCTAGATGATAATGAATTTCATAGTCATAATCCTTGATCAGTTCCAACAACCTCCTCTACCTCATATTGAGTTCCTTTTGTTTGAATAAATACTTCAGACTTTTATGATCAGTGAAGATTATGCACTTCACCCATATAGGTAGTGCATCCAAATCATCAATGCAAACACCACCGCAACCAACTCCGAATCATGGGTAGGATAATTGGCCTCGTGGACCTTTAATTGTCTAGAAGAATAGGCTATCACCTTCTGTTGTTGCATAAACACGCAACCTAATCCTGCATACGAGGCATCTGGGTAGACTACCAGATCCTCGTTCCCTTCAGGTAACGTCATGACAGGGGCTTGAGTTAACCTCATCTTCAATTTTAGGGAGGCATTCTCCTGATCAGTACCCCATTCATACTTCACGTCCTTCTGAGTCAGCTTAGTCAAAAGAGAAACAATCTTGGAGAAATCCTAGATAAACCTCCTATAGTAAACTGCCAGGCCTAAGAAATTGCGAATCTTGGATGGCGTCTTTGGAGGTTCCCATTGCATCACCGCTTCAACCTTCACAGGGTCCACCCTGATCCCCTCGGGATTAACCACATGACCCAAAAATTGAACTTCTCGAAACCAAAATGCGCATTTAGATAACTTAATATATAACTTCTCATTTCTAAGCGTCTCCAATACTTTTCGAATATTATCAGCATGTTCCTCTTCACTTCTTGAATAAATCAAGATGTCATCAACGAACACTATCACCGATTTATCCAACATCGGCCGACATACCCGATTCACATGGTCCATAAAAGCAGCTGTCGTGTTGGTTAAACCAAAGGACATCATGAGAAATTCATAGTTTCGATAACGCTTACGGAATGCTGTCTTAGGAATGTCTTGTTCTTTCACCTTCAGATGGTGGTAACCAGACTACAGGTCTATCCTTAAAAACTAGTTGGCACCCTGAAGTTGATCGAACAGGTCGTTGATCCTTGGTAACGGATACCAATTCTTTACAGCCAGCTTATTGAGCTCGTGATAGTCAATGCACATCCGCATGCTACCATCTTTCTTCTTGACAAATAAAACCGGAGCACCTCATGGAGAGATACTCGGTCGGATGAAGCCTTTATCCAATAAATCTTGCAACGGGTCCCTTAGTTCTACCATCTCCGAAGGAGCTAATAGATATGGTGCTTTAGCGACGGGCTGTGCTCCTAGTAGCAAATCAATCTAGAATTTGATTTCGCGGTCAGGCGACACACCAGTCAGGTCTTCGAGGAAGACGCTAGGATGCTCACGCACTACTAGCATGTTTGATAATTGTGGCTTTGGCACATCCACATCTTTTACATAGACCAAGTAAGCACTATAACCATGTCTCAAGTACTTTTCAGATGTGATCATTGACATGACCTTCGGTACACAAGACACCTTATCCCCACAAACTGTAACAGAACTACCATCAGGAGCTATTAGATGAATTATCTTCTTGCTACATACTATATTGACTTCCTAGCTAGCTAACCAATCCATGCCTAACACCACATCAAAACCTTCTAAGGCCATAATGTGCAACCTAGTAGGGAACTTACAATGTTCTAACTCAATCAGGCAATCCTCAAGCACCTCAGTTACCTTGTGGACCTACCAATGGTTGTTTCTACATAGAAGTGCTCGTCTAACTTCCTACCCATGTCATGTAATAAATGACAAAAGGAAGCAAACACAAAACTCCTACTAGCACCAGAATCAAAGAGCACAGAAGAATATTTATGGTCCACCAGAAACATACCTGAAACTACCTTTGGATCTGCCCTGGCCTCCTCAAGAGTTATGTTGAATGCCCTCGCCTTCGCCTTTGAACCGTCACCCTTTCCCTTATCTCTAGCTTTAACTGTTCCTTGATAGGTTCAAATGGATCGATCTGTGATTGTTATCAAGCAATTGACAATAATATGAACAATTTAAAAAAATATCAGAAAAAATCATAGAGTTTCTATTGATATTAGTAGGATTACAAAGTCCAACTGAGAGAACATTGAATATGTCTAAAAATCTAACCAACACAAAACAAGCAATCCTATTATACTAATAACAAGAATCAAAAGGAACATATATTTACATAATAAGTCCCTATATTATGACAAAACTAATCTAAAGACTAAATGCTAATCTTTCTAGGGTTCTAGCATTCCTGATCCTCCTAATTTTCCTTTCTTGCAGTCCCTTTCCACATGTCCCATCTTCCCACACTAGTAACACTTTACCGCCATGCAGTCCCTAGCATAGTGGCCCTCACCCGCACATTTTTACATTTTCTAGTCCAAACTCTACACTTCCCTAAATGACCTCTTCCACATTTTCTAAATGCACCTCCTTCACATGTATTTCCTCGTCTCCTGAATGATCCTCAACTCTCATTCTCTTTTCTACAATTCTAAAGTTATCCCCTCTAAACCTCTTCCATTTCCATTTTTGTTCCCACTCCATTTCCACCTTCTTCTTTACATGCATCGGATCTCTCTCATCATACAACCTACCAGCTAAATTCACCACAGACATAAACGTGCCTAGTCTAGCTATAATCCTGCGCAACCTGATATCCACTGGCAAACCCTGTATGTATCTCTTGATCTTCTTGGACGCAGGTGTCACCATGTTTGGCACAAGTCTTCAAAGTTAACTTGGAGGTATACTCTTGATGAGTCATGTTTCTAGCCTCCAAATAGAAGAACTCCTTCTCAATCTTGTCTAATTCTTGATGGGGACAATACTCCTCCAGCACCAACTCCTTCAACTTAGACCACTTCATTTTAGCTATCGATTGCTTTCCTTCAGCCTGGACAATATTATCCCACCAGCACAACGCTGAGTCGGCGGAAGAATGAGTAGTAAACTTAACTTTCTAATCCTCCCGACACTCACTAATTTCGAGTGTCGCTTCCATCTCTCTGACCAAACGATGAGCGACAGTAGCATTGCCGTTACCGTTAAATGTCGGGGGCCTCCACCTTTGAAATGCCCCATAGTTGAATCCCTTTGTAGTCTCTTTCTAGGACTCGTCATCACTATCATCATCATGAACTACCACTTCTTTTCCCGAATTCTCCCAGCAGACTTCCCAAATTCTTCTCATTTCCCCTTCTTTTCCTTTTAGCTTTCTCCCCATCCTTGACTGCTTTAATCACCTCGGTCAACACTGAGGGTAGGACATTTTGCATAACATTGTAGACTTCATCAGCGATAGCCTCCTTCATTATGGATTTTAGGGTGGCTGATCCCTCCTCCTCGGGTGACTATGGAGGTCTGACTCCTCATGAACAGTCTTGGGAGCCTTAGCTTTGCTCTGGGTGACATGTGGCTCAGTAGTACACCCGCCACGAGCACCTCCTGGGGTTGCCTTCCTTGATTTTCTACCAACCATAACTAATTCCTATAAGATTCAAACATCAAAATAATATTCAAGATAATTGCTTAGATCATTATAAGTATGGTAAGTCCTTAATTACAGTGGCCAAGTGTGATTAACTACTTATGTTACCCTCTTGTCCCAAGCAATCACTATCCTAACACATGTCAGTATTCAAATCTAGAAGCACATAAAACACATAGCACACGCACATAATCCTAGTTTTACTTGAAAACTTTTACCTGATGGCATGTAGTTACTTGGATTTACATCCTTCATTTGGTCCCATTTTCAGTTTAAGCTTAGGTTTTCAAAACTACTTACCTAATTCTCTTTAAATTTGGCTCTTATACCAAATTGTAAGGCCTCGTTCCCAAGAAACCTCACAGCTGGTTAATCATAACATAAAATCATTTATAATAACCAAAACATTGCAGCGAATTAAATCGACATTCATTGAAAACTTGGAAATCATATTGTACTCATGGATGTGTCTTTAAATAGAATAAAAACATAGTGCATTGTCTAAAATTACAATAATATTTCATAAACAGGAATGGCATCCATTACTCTCCAAGTAGCTCCCTAGTGCCATCCTTAGCATCCGCATTTACCTGCCCACTATAATGCATAAATGTCAGATTTGCTGAGTGAGTTCTATTTTTAGATAAATAAGAAAATATAAGCTTTATCATCCATATAATGACCATGCATACATCATACTACATAACACATCTTGCATCATAATAAGCAAGTTGATTATCGTCATTGTTTAATTACCTTTTATTTCATCATAAACGAGATTGTACAAAGCAAGAGCTCCATGTTGATCGACAACTAATGGTGAACCCCATCAATACATATCATCATGGTAGATAACCCCCGACAGTTGATCCACACTACAAGGCGAATAGCCCGCTCATGAATGCGGATCCATCATTATACGTCAGACACACATAAGTGAAGTCTATCATAGTGATTGCAAGACTTTTCATCATCAAACAGGCCCGGGATAACACATTCGTTAAGTTTCACTTCTCATTATATCATCGTCCACTTTAATATATAATACTTAACTTATTAAGTACACGACATACCAAGTACTAGTTGTCATAAAACATAGCTGACCCTCTGCGGGACAATGGGGGTTCTGGGGCGACGGCCCCTAACAACGGGGTCCTAGGGCAGTAGCCTCTAATGGGATCCAAGGGGCAATGCCCCTGGCCGGAAAACCTCATAATATCGATCTTCCTGTTAAAACCTTATAAAATCGATCTTCCTGTTAAAACCACATAACACATTTCCTTATAGAAAAATCTATCTTCCTATTAAAACCTCATAAAATCTTGTTCATTAAAAACGTATATTTAGTATGCAAATAACCCCAAAACATGGAAAAACTTATAAATAAGGGTAAATTTTTGCCTAATTGATAAGTTAACACTTAAAGGGGTTAATTTCTGCCTAAATCACTTTGGATACCATAAGTAACTTCTAAACTATGCTTTCTAGGCTAAAATCACACGACACACCCAGCAGATAAGTTAACGCTTAAAGGGGTTAATTTCTGCCTAATTTCGCTGCCAGATAAACATTTCTGTTGGTCCATGTGATTAAATTGTAGTACAATTAATGAGTTCAATTTTTCAATATTAGAAACAATACCCACACAACAAAGAAGTAGATTATAATAGAAACAAAGTAGTCAAATATGAACAATAAGAATCCAATATAATCTATAGAAACAAGCTCAAATATATTTCATCTAAGTAACAACTTACAATACTCACTTGCAACAATAATATTCGATTAGGGTTTTGCAAGGATACTCAACAATGGAGCAAGATCAAAACAATATATAGAAGACATAGTTTCGCTGTTAGTGAAATTATACTGCCAAAACTATAGTTTTGCCTGGCAGAAACAACAGCTTCGCCAAGTGAACTAAAGAGCTAACTATGAGTGAAACTGTAATTTCGCTCATAGTTTCGCCGGGCAGCAAAACTACACATAATAAACAATATTCAAAAGTAAACTAACACTAAACCTATTAGAAAGGAATATAAACATAATCTAATCTAAGACGAGTCCAACCTATACATGATCTTCAATACTCCCCTAGGTTGGATCTTACCACCTTCATTGCTCCTGATTTGTCTGATCGGCTCCAGTCTCTCCCGCTACTTCTGAAACATCTTCCTCAGCTCCTGCAACAACCTACTTGGGAGCTTCAGCCACTGATTCACTTTGGACAGCTCTTGCTTCATTAGCTCCCTCGGGATGAGCACTAGTTTGCTCAAATTGTTTTGATAAATCATGGACATGCATATTCAGATCATCTTGAGCTCTCACCTTCTCAGCCAACTTCTGCACTTCAGCTCTCACACACACACACCTTGTTTGCCACGATCATAATAGACTGGCTTCTTTTCTTGTCTCCTCCCCTGCTATTGCTTTGATATGATTCTCATAGAGTATCAGCAGGTCCTCATCATAGAATGTGAACAGCTCCATCGGGTCAAATAATCTATACTCACTTCTGTTCTTCACCTTGATCACAACCTCCCCTGTGTTGTTATCATAGAACCATTTCTCAAATCTTTATAGTCTTTGGGGAGGGGATCCGACAACCTTATCATGTTCACTGTTTATGGGGGTTTCAATCTTTGTACTATCTTCCCTTTCCTAATTCCCAATCTTTATCCTTCTGGATCTCTTCTTTTTTAGCCTTCACGAATCTGAACACTCAAACTTATCATTCAATCCGTTTCTGATCTCCTTCTCTAGCAACATAGCTCTTTCACTTAGATGAGCATCCAGTAATGGTAACACCGCCAACCTTCTCAAGTCTTATTTTGGCAAGGTCTTCAATGCCTTCTTCTTATGCATGTATGTAGTACCTCCCCCTCTCCTCTTTATCAATCTTTGTTGATCCATCATCAAGCTTGTCATTCCTTCAATCATCTCATCTTTCCTTCTTTCCCTTAATTCTTGATTGGTAATCTTGGTTTTAATCATGCTCAACTCATTAGCAAGAGTAGAGTTTAGATTTATGATCACATCCTCATCCAAACCTGCCCTTTCCTCCCTCCTCTAAGGCTCAGTGAAAGATTGATGTCTTTGTTTGGTTCTCCTCTCAGTCTCTCCCATATCTGCTTTCTTCTTAGATCTCTTATCTTTCTTAGCTCTGGCTTCCTCTGCTATCTCATGAATTTCCTCAAAATGATAGTCCTTCTCTTTCATGTATCTCTTCCTCTTCTTGACAGCTTCAGTCTGTTTTAGTCTAGCCTCTTCTACTCTTTTCTCCTTCGAATCATTAACTATCCTAATATAATTCTATCATTTTGGAGGGTACATATTTTCCCAAAGATGAGTGATCTGCCTGCTAAAATCATGTTTGATAGCTCAACAGTGTGCATATATATAGGCGTTCATCTGCACCAATCTCTTAATCTCTCCATGCCTTGGAATATTTGGAATAACATCATCATCAATCTTGGATATAGCATGACTTATCCTTCTTCAGCCATGACGTCATCAGCCATACAATCAAAGATCAGTCGAGCAATGTTGGCCTTCTGTCCTCTAAACAAATCAGCATGGCCTTAGCCTAGTCCAAGTTAAGCCCATCTCATCCACCTTTACGGTGATCTAAGCACATGATAAACACGTGGGCTATATATCACCACTTTTAGAGAGAAAGTAATTTTAAATTTCCTTTCTCGTGCCAAATTAAGGACCCTCAATCCCATCAACCTGAAAGCATCAAACACCTCCTGATCTGACAAAATCACTTCATCTCCAGTATCCTCATCCAATATCAATACCCTCGATATAATCTCAAAAGTGATAATCAAGTCATTCTCCAATACCCTAGCCACAATCCTTTGAGGATTGGCTCTAATGTCATACTCAGTTGTACGCTACAAATCTCGAATGTGTAAGTCATATATGATAGAAGAGTGTGAGATCGCTTAGGCGATTGGAGATCTCTGCAGCCAACGAATGCAATCTCTAAACCCGGCTGCCTTGGGATGAGAGTCATCCAGAAGAGCCGTAATGTTATTCCGCTCGTCAAATTTGAGATTGGCCATATAACTTGAAAAATAGATGAAACATATTAGAATGATATATTAAAAAGTAATATAAAAGAAAAATAATTAAAATAATAAAAATGAATAATAATCAATTTAAATTCGCTAGCTAAAATTATAGTTTTGCGGGATGAAAACTTAGTTTCGGCAAGCGAAAATTTAATTTTGGCAGCAATTATGAATTAGTTTCGGCAATACAGAGTAGTAGATTCGACGGACCAAGACTATAGATTCGGCGCAACGAAACTGAAATATGGTTAGCGAAATTGTTATGTTTGTTCGAACAGCATGACTAGAAAGTTTCGCTGAAATACATTGAACTTTCAAATAGTTTCGCTAGACAATCGATACTTTGGTAGTAAGAACTGCGAGAGTACCGAAGAGTCTCATTCGAATAAACACACAATGAAGCCATTAATCCTAGATTACACTATGGTCCTGGGTTCGATACTCACTTGCGAAGAGAATTCAATGTGTCAGGACCGTGTACGTACGGAATACTAACAAATTCTGCGTGAAGCCAGATCAAATAGTGCAGAATCCTATCTAATAGGCTATCCAATCAGTGAGAACGATAACCCGATTGATATAAGAATGAACTAAACGTTAAGAATGAGTAGGAATCGATCAAGAACAAACTTTGAAGTTGGATTGGCTGCCTTGGACGTTCCGAACGGCTAGGGTTTATGAATATACAAAATATCTCTCAAAGTATTCAAAGTGTCATCAAAAGTTATGTTTTCCATGAATCAAGTGGTATTTATAGGTTTGTAGTTTCCATTCGTACGACTGAACCATTAGATGGTTCAGTCATGTGACTAAATCATGCGATTGAGTCATACGCATGACTAAAGATTCATTCGTTTAAAAATGTAGAGGAATTGTCTTTTTGTGACTAATTGATTTTCACTTTTAGTGACTAAATGTTGTCTCGATAACCTATTGTGAGGAAATGTAGTCACCACACTTTCGTCGCCATTTCTCCGTCGTATCAGGTCAATATTTTCGTCGCAATAAGTTTTGTCGCAATAAGTTTCATCGCAATAAAGGAACTTTTAACAACGAACTTTAGTCGCAACAGTGTTGTCATTAAATATAATTCATAAAATAAAATTTAACTTTAATTATGAGAAATATTAACTGTTGCGACTAAATATAGTGTCTATAGGGGAGACCTATGGTGACGAAATTTCATCTCGATAGCTTTTTTTAATTTTATAATTTTTTAATTTTCCAGATTATAAAAAATAAATATACAAAATTCAGAAATACAAAATTCCATAAATTGTCAAACAAACTGCATTCGAAACTAATATAATTAAACATAGAAATTCCATAAGTTATCAAACAAACTACATTCAAAACTAACTAAATACAAACTTCCATAAATTGTCAAACATCCTCGTCATCATCTTCATCATCATCTTCATCATCATCTTCATTAGGTTGACAGGACAAGTCTGGAAGTTGCGTTTTGGTTAATAGTAGTATTTGATTTATTTGTTCTTGTAAAAGCGCATTTTGTTGTCGCAATTCCGCTATAGCCCGATCTTGTCTTTCAAAACGTTCTCTCGCTTGTTGATTCTCTTCATCCCTATTTACATTAGGGAACATGTCCGGAGTTACACTTCTCACTATTCGACCAACGCCTCGTATGTGTGAACATAGAGAACCTAAAGCTTCTGTAAGAAATAAGAACTCATCCACCGATGTCTCATCTTCACCCGAGCTTGACACTGATTTCTTATATTGCTCACTAATTTTTTCCTGCATTAAACAATAAAATATAAACATATTAAATGTTTTACTAAACCATAACATTCTTAAGTTTCAAAGAGCAAAACCCAAATGCAACAAACTTAATAAATAAAACTTTTACTATAAACGGGTTAAAACATCCAAACCTACTTGAATAAACTTAATACATCCAACTAAAAGTTTAAACGTGTCAAAATGACCCAAACCCACTCTATTATACTTAAACTATCTAACTAAAAGTTTAAACGGGTCAATATGATCAAAACCTACTTTAATAAACTAAATACATCAAACTTGTAGCATAAACGGGTCAAAATGACCCAAACCCATTTTATATATTCAAACCATCTAACTAAAAGTTTAAATGGATCAAAACAACCCAAACCCACTTAATAAACTTAATACATCAATTTTTTAGTTTACGCGAGTCAAAATGATCCAAACCCACTTTAATTAAGTTAATACATCAAACTTGTAGTATAAACGGGTCAAAACGATCCAAATCCACTTTAATAAACTTAATAAGTTAAAATTTTAGTTTGAACAGGTCAAAACGACCCAAACCCTCTATAATATACTTAAAACATCTAACTAGAAGTTTAAACGGGTCAATACAATCCAAACCTATTTTAATATACTTAAACGACACAACTAAAAGTTTAAACGGATTAAAACATCCTAGTAAAAGTTTATATATTTTCCCAATCTTTAGCTGCATTGTCCTTATACCACTTGCCTTCCTTGCAATGAATGCATTTTTCTCCAACCTTCAACAGGGTGCATTGTTCTTGTTTCTTTAATCTGTAAACTGGTAAACATTTAGATTTCAAATATCTATTAATAAATCATTAAACAAAACTAGGCTTTGACCTCCTTGTATCGTCTATTGGCAAGAGATTGACTCCCATGATAGCTTCCATAAGGTAGTTTTGCTCTATTCTTCTTATTTTTTTGGAGCGGTTGATGTATTCGGGATTTGTGAATAACTCCTCAATGAGCTGAACCCATGCATCCGGATGCATCGATCTTGGTAGGTTTCTCTTTGCCTCTTCAACATCTTTCAAACCTCCATGTTTATCAAAATGATTTATTAATTTTGACTTTCTGTCTTTATAATGGTTTGCACAGTGTGTTTGGATCCCTATCTTGATTCCTTCCCACTATTTGGAAACTTTAAAATCAAAATAGTGCTACAAAAAAATTATAAAATAACTACATTATGATATTAAAAGATAACACTGAATCGTATACGTACAGAAACCATGGTAAGTATGGATCTTTTGTACTTAATAGGAACATTCTTCCAACTAGAATAGTAGAAAGGAACATGCCTATTAACCTCATTGGGTATGAGCCTCACATACATCTGATAATTTTCTCCCATGGCCCTAAATTTCCCCTTTGTTGTGTCATATTCTAGGCTAAGTGGTTTATTACCAATTTTTGGAATTCTTCAAATAAATTAAGATTTCTTCCATATGAGGAGGTTTTCTTGGGTTTAGCTATATTAACACATGAAACTAAAGAGTTAGAAACTTTAAAGATGTTTAAGATTAAGACATATATTTAACTAGAACAAGTAATTAACTTACACGACTGGCAATGTGTAGGGATCCTGTGAGGAGCATGAGGTGGGTCATTCCCTCCATCTCCACCATGTGAACTAGCAACCTCTGTCATGTCTACAAACAAAACAAATAGCAAACATAATCTTAACAGTTACTAAGTCAAAGAATAATATCTTATAAAGATATAATAAGCATAAATAATAAACATACAATTAATCAGAATCATCACTACAATAACTTTTGTCTAAGAGATCATCAGAATCATCATTTATTGTTTCTTCCTCATTTGAACTGTATGTATCTTTATCATCATCTTCATCATCATTAATGAAAGTTTCATCATCAACAACCGAGGCAACAAGGTCACCACCATCACCTAAATTTGTTCTCATAGGCAAGAAGCCTAAGTCAACAACCAGGTTACAATGATATGATTGAGGATCTCGTAAGTCGTCGGTCTCATCATCAATAAATTGTGCACTTGATGCACCAACATCATGACATGATTCAACAAGAAGGTTATCATTGGATGATTGAGTGTCATGTAATACATCTATCTCATTAACAACACACTTGGATGATCCCAAAGTTTCCAATGGTAAACATCTTGCACAACCCTCCAATAGCAGGTGGTTCGAGAAGGATCTTGAAGATAGAAAACTTGTTTAGCTTGTGCGGCTAAAATGTAGTGTTGACTGTCATACCACTCACTTGTGGGATACATTTCCCGGCTGGTGTCGATAAAAAGAATGTTGCTTTTCTTAATTAATCGTCCTTTGCCAGATGTTTAACTATCAAAATCATACTTGGTATGTTGTTTAATAGGCTAAGAACACTTTATGCCTAGTAAGACACTATGCTCGATCTAACCTTATATCTTATGTGTTATATATCTTGCAAGTGTTTTCCTTGTGTTATTTATTTATTCTCAGTTTCGTACAGATTTAAAATGTTTAATAAATTGTTCGCTTTTCTAGAAGTTAAACATCATAATAGAATTAAATAATGCTATACAATGAATATAAAATAGGGTATTAAAGAAGACTTCAATCCCCATGTGACATTGTGTTTTAAAGTATCTTTTAAAATAATTTTTGTGACATTAAGTCACTACAATGAACTTTTCAGCTTTCAATAAACAAATGTATCTTCTTATAAATGATCAAAAGGACTTCTATTTTTATTGAACAAATGACTTAAAACCGTTATAATATAGTGCATTCATTTATTATATGGTGAAGATATATAGAAAATTCAAAAGAAAATAGTTACCAATTGTTATGAGAAGTGAGCTTAAATATCAAAAACACTTTACAATGAACAAGTGGGGGCTTCGTAACAAATATATATCAAACTCTTAAATATTAAAAACACTTTACAACATAGGGTGGTTACATAACAAATATTTATCAAACTCTAGCTCAAACCACTAACCATTATTTTGTAAAAAATGACAAATAATAAGTTTATATGTGAATTTATGGTGTTCTTAACTAGTTACATCCTCAGTTGTGTGCTCATGTATGTCGTGTGTGTTCAGTTGTCTGTTTTTAGTGGGTTCTAGACGGTTGAACTCAATTGCAAACGAGTTTGGAAGAAGCCATGCTCAAGAGCTGTAAAGGTGAGTTCTAAAACCCCTCTTTTACATGTTTTAACTGATTTTGGGGCTGGAAATGCATGAATGTATGTTGTTATAAAACCGGGTTTCATACCTATATGTCTGAATTTGTGTATGTTGCGAGTATGGTTTGATTTTGGTCTATATTCATGCTTGATGATGTTATGGTTATGTCTTTAAGGCTTAGCATGCATGATTTAAGTAGTTCATACGCCTAAGTTTAGAAAAACTGCTTAAGTGTGAGAAATGCGGATAAGTAAGAAATGAGGATGAGAAAGTCAATGCGGATGGGAAAGTCAATGCGGATGGGAAAGTCAATGTGGATAAGAAAGTCAATGCGGATGAGAAAGTCAATGCGGATGAGTAAGAAATGCGAATGAGTATGTCATGCGAATGAACAAATACGGATGAGTAAGTCATGCGAATGAACAAATGCGGATGAGTAAGTCATGCGAATGAACAAATGTGGATGAGTATTGATTGACAAATGCAGATGAGTAAAGTCAATGCGGATGATCAAATGCAGATGAGCATTGGCAAATGCAGATGAGTAAAGAAATGCCGATGAAAAAAAGGGAAATGCGGGTGAACACTTAGAATATTTTCTGACTTTTGGGGAAAAAGTGAAATGTAGTCTTTCACTTAGGAGGTTCCCGGGGTTTCATGTAAATTGACTTCTAAGATCATAGATGATGTGTTGGGCATTGTATGATGATGTTATGATGCATGATTGATGCTTATGCATGATGGTATGTAGATGTATATTATGTATGTATGATGCCTTGTATGATGATGTTGACTGTGTATGTTGATGTTCCTTATTATATATGATTATCTTCCCGTGGTTTTACGTTGAATGTTAATAAATGAAATGAAAGTATTATGTAACGTAAAATGGAAGATAAAGAAAAGAGGAACGTAATGAATGAATGGAAGTATGAAAGGCTTGCAAGCATATGAATGGAGGTTCACACCCAATGAAGGGTGTTAGCTCAACCGTGTGCAGGTTAGCTACCCTAGAAGGATGCACACCGTGTGATTAAGCATATGTATAGAGGTTCACACCGAATGAGGGGTGTCAGCTCAACTATGACGGTGGGGTGAAGCACATGGCATTGGGGTTTTTGAAAGACCTTAGGCCCAGTACCGGCTTTATGCATGAGGATGGGGTGAAGCACATGGCATTGGTCCGAGTGGAAGTATATAATGATAAATGTACGGAATGAACGAACGAATGATGAAGATAATAACAATATTATCTATGTGTATGTATAAGGCATGATCACGTATGATTGTAAAGAACGGTTTTAACAAAAGTAAAGTATGTTTTATTTTAAAACTAGAACTCACTCAGCAAGGCTGACTTTCTTTATGCATTTTTCCAGTTGGCAGGTGAGCATTGCTGAGGATGGCGCGGGGCAGCTACTTGGCATTTTGGATTGCATTCTGCTGTTTAATGCTTTTGCATTGTAATGCGAACAAATGAAATTGTATAAAAAATGTTGTATTATTTGCAAAAGCTTTTTTAATGAAATGAAATGTCAATTTTTGAATGTTTTTGCTGCAACATTTATTTCAAGTTAAAGTAATTATATGTTTTATGAGCAATGATTTGCCAGCTGTAAGCACCGTATCGGTTGGCTCCGACTGAAAGACTACATTTCCCTTGGGGTGCTCCGGTCTTATTCGTGAAGAAGAAATACAGTAGTATGAGGATGTGCATTGACTACCATGAGCTGAATAAGTTGATGATAACGAACCGATACCCGTTACGAAGAATTGATGATTTGTTTGATCAGCTTCAAGGTGCCAGTTGGTTCTCAAGGATAGATCTTTGATCGGGCTACCACAGTTACAGGTGAAAGAGCAGGATATTCCTAAAACAGTTTTTCGCACGCGTTATGGTCACTACGAATTCCTCGTTATGTCATTTGGTTTGACCAACGCGCCAGCTGCTTTTATGGACTTGATGAATCGAGTGTGTCGGCCGATGTTGGATAAATCAGGGATTGTGTTTATCGATGATATCCTGATTAATTCCAAGAGTGAATAGGAGCATGCCGGTCACATTTGAGAGGTGATGGAGATGTTGAGAAAGGAGAAGTTGTATGCTAAATTCTCCAAAGGCGCATTCTGGTTGCACGAGGTTCAATTCTTGGGTCATGTGTTGAATCCTGGCGGGATTATGGTGGACCCGGCAAAGGTGGAGGTAGTGATGCTATGGAAGTCTCCAAAGACGCCATCCGAGATTCATAGTTTCTTGGGTTTTGCGGGCTACTACAGGAGATTCATCAAGACTTCTCTAAGATCGCTTCTCCACTGACCAAGTTGACCCACAAAGATGTAAAGTTCATATGGGGTCAAGCTCAAGAGAAGGTGTTCGAGGAATTAAAGGCGAGGTTGACCCAAGCTCCTATTCTGTCATTACCCAATGGAAGTGAAGATGTGGTGGTTGATTCTAATACTTCCTACTCAGGGTTGGGTTGTGTGTTAATGCAGAGAGGAAAGGTTATAGCCTATGCATCCTAACAGTTGAAGGTTCATTATTTGGCGCTAGCAGCCGTGGTCTTTGCGTTAAAGATTTGAGGCACTACCTTTACTGGACGAAGTGCACCATATTCACCGACCACAAGAGCCTGAAGTACTTCTTTGAGCAGAAAGATTTGAACATGAGGCAGAGGAGATGGTTGGAGCTTATAAAAGATTATGATTGCGAGATCCACTACCATCCGAGCAAAGCCAACGTGGTGGCGGATGCCCTTAGCCGAAAAGAGAGACCCGAGCCGATTCGGGTGAAAGCTTACAAGTTGATCATGACCTCGGATGTGATGAAGCAAGTCAAAGAGTTTCAAGATGAGGCATTGAAAGAAGATCATCTTAACTCCAAAAGAATGAAAGGTCTGATTGTGGAATTGGGTGAAAACACACTCGGTGTTAGAACCCGATTCGGACGGATGTGGATTCCTCATTTTGGGGAGCTACGTATGAAGATTATGGATGAAGCTCATAAGACTCGATACTTTATTCATCCTGGTGCTACGAAGATGTACCAAGACATGAAGAAAGACTATTGGTGGCCAGGTATGAAACATGATGTAGTGGAGTATGTGAGTAAGTGCCTTACTTGCTTGCAAGTGAAGGAGGAGCATCAAAAGCCATATGCAAAGATCCAACCTTTGGATATACCGGAGTAGAAGTGGGAGCACATCACCATGGACTATATTACGAAGCTACCGCGCACCCGCGAGGGTATGATGCCATATGGGTGATAGTTGACCGTTTGACGAAGAGTGTTCACTTCCTACCGATTCGCGAGACATATTCATCCGACAGGTTGGCTGATCTTTTCATTATGGAGATCGTAACTCGTCATGGTGTGGTGGTGTCTATTGTGTCTGATCATGACACCCGGTTTACATCAAAATTTTGGAAGAAGTTCCATGATGCAATGGGGACGAGATTGCATATTAGCACGACTTATCATCCTCATAAGATGGTCAGTCGGAAAGGACCATCCAGACGCTGGAGGATATGCGTCGTGCATGCGTCATCGATTTGGAGGAAGTTGGGATAACCACTTACTGTTAGCTGAGTTCTCATATAACAACATTTATCATGCTAGTATCAGTATGCCCCCTTATGAGATGCTATAAGGTAGGAGATGTAGGACACCCGTGTGTTGTGGTGATATTGGTAAGAATGAGTTAGGGAGCGTTGAGGTGATCGAGGCTACGACTGAGAAACTTGAAAAGATCAAGGCCTTCATGAAGGCAGCCAAAGATAGACAAAAGTCGTATGCTGATAAACGACGTAGACCGATTGAGTTCTAGGTGGGTGACAGGGTTATGTTGAAAGTCTCACCTTGGAAGAGTATCATTCAGTTCAGAAAGCGGGGCAAGTTGAACCCGAGATACATAGGGCCTTTTCGAATCATTGCTAGAGTAGGAGAGGTGGCCTATAGGTTGGAGTTACCAGGTGAGTTAAGTGGAATTCACCCGACATTCCATGTATCTCACCTGAGAAAGTGTCTAGCAGACGAGGATATGATTGTTCCACTAAAGGATATCGAGGTAGATGAACAGCTCAGTTGTGTGTAGCAACAAGTGGCGATCATTGATCGTAAAGAGAAGAGGTTGAGGAATAAAGTGGTTTCTTAGTGGAAGCACAGAAAGGGATCCAACTCTTCGTGGGAGATTACAGAAGAGATGAGACAGCATTACCCACATTTGTTTGAGGAATTTCAGGGACGAAACCTATATAAGGGGGGTGGACTTGTAACACCCGATTACTTTTATTAAGTCAAAGAAAGAACAACAAAGTGAAGAATAAGAAAGAAAAGATGTTTTACCCAAGTTGAGGGGTAAAAAGTGTCAAAAGGACAAAAAGGATTGAAAGTGGGTGTAAAGGGGGCATGGCCGCGCACTCTCTTCTTACACACCCAATCATCGGAACTTAGAGAGAGAAAGTAACAAGGAGCAGCAGAACTCTCGGTTTTAGAAAGAAGAACAAGAAAGAATTCGAATTCAAGGTAAGAATTCATGGTTTTATGGTGTTCTTGACTGGTTAAATCCTCGGTTGTGTGCTCATGTATGTTGTGTGTGTTCGATTGTGTGTTTTTAGTGGGTTTCTAGGCGGTTGAACTCAACTGCAAACTAGTTTGGAAGATGCCATACTCAAGAGCTGCAAAGGTGAGTTCTAGAACCCCTCTTTTACATGTTTAACTAATTTTGGGGATGGAAATGCATGAATGTTTGTTTTTAAAAAACTAGGTTTCATACCCGTATGTTTGAATGTGTGCATGTTGCGGGTATGGTTTGATTTTGGTCTATGTTCATGCTTGATGATGTTATGGTTGTGTTTGTAAGACTTAGAATGCACAATTTAAGCTTAGAATATGATAGATGGTGTTTGGGGACTGAATCTGATGTTAGGTGTGACCTGGGCTGCTCGTGCGCCGAAATAGTAGTTCGTACGCCTAAGTTTAGAAAACGCTTAAGTGTGAGAAATGCGGATGAACAAATGCGGATGAGTAAGAAATGCTGATGAGAAAGTCAATGCGGATGGGAAAGTCAATGCGGATGGGAAAGTCAATGCAGATGGGAAAGTCAATATGGATGAGAAAGTCAATGCAGATGAGAAAGTCAATGCAGATGAGTAAGAAATGCGGATGAGTAAGTTATGCGAATGAACAAATGTGGATGAGTAAGTCATGCGAATGAACTAATGCAGATGAGTAAGTCATGCGAATGAACAAATGCGGATGAGTAAGTCATGCGAATGAACAAATGCGGATGAGCATTGACAGATGCGGATGAGTAAAGTCAATGTAGATGAACAATATGGATGAGCATTGACAAATGCGGATGAGTAAAGAAATCTAGATGACCAAAAAGGGAAATGCAGATGAACACTTAGAATATTTTCTGACTTTTTGGGGAAAAAGTGAAATGTAGTCTTTGACTTGGGAGGTTCCCGGGGTTCATGTAAGTTGACTTTTAAGGTCATAAATGATGTGATGGGCATTGTATGATGATGGTATGATGTATGATCGATGCTTATGCATGATGGTTTGTATGATGTATGTTATGTATGTATGATGCCATGTATGATGATGTTGACTGTGTCTGTTGATGTTCCTTATTATGTATGATTATTTTCCCGTGGCTTTACATTGAATGTTACGAAATGAAATGAAAGTATGTAACATAAAGTGGAAGATAATGAAAAGAGGAACGTAATGAAAGAATGCATGCATTAATAAATGAATGAAAGTATGAAAGGCTTGCAAACATATGAATGGAGGTTCACACCCAATGAAAGGTGTTAGCTCAATCGTGTGCGGGTTAGCTACCGCAGAAGGATGAACATTGGGGCTTGATCCGTATGATTAAGCAAATGTATGGAGGTTCACACCCAATGAGGGGTGTCAGCTCAACTATGTGCGGGTTGAATACCCCATGAGGATGCCCACAAGGGTTCAATCCTTGTGATTAACCATATGTATAGGACCCTTGCCGCTTACCCTAGGTACTGGATTCAGCTTCGTGCACAATGTTTAGGGTCTTTGAAAGACCTCAGGCCCAGTACCGGCTTTATGCATGATGGCGGGGTGAAGCACATGGCATTGGTCTGAATGAAAGTAAAGATATAATGATGAATGTACAGAACGAATGAACGAATGATGAAGATAATAATAATATTATCTATGTGTATGTATAAGGGATGATCACGTACGATTATAAAGAACGGTTTTAACGAAAGTACTGTATGTTTTATTTTGAAACTAGAACTCACTCAACAACGCTGATTTTTTAATGCATTTTTCCAGTTGGTAGGTGAGCATTGTTGAGGATGGCACAGGGCAACTACTTGAAATGTTGGATGACATTATGTTGTTTAATGTTTTGCATTGTAATGCAAACAAATGAAATTGTATAACAAATGTTGTGTTATTTTGCAAAAGCTTTTATAATGAAATGAAATGTCAATTTTTGAATGTTTCTGCTGCAACGTTTATTTCAAGTTAATGTAATTATATGTTTTATAAGCAATGATTGGCCAGCTGTAAGTGTCCCAGGAACGGGCCATACAAATATTTTAAGTATGCATAGTGAAATATTCAAAGAAAAAATTGAATATTAAGAATAATCGACAAATTCAATCTACGTAGTTTATTATAAATTTTAATCATTAAACTAAACCGACAAAACTAATTTTTCTAACCATATATCATGAACTAAACTTTTCAAACCATTTTCAATCAACCTAATTCAATCTAGGTAGTTTATTATAAATTCTAATCAATAAACTAAACCAACAAAAATAAAAAACCACAAATCATATTTTTGGGGCAGATACCTTTGGTGGTGAAGGGGCTGGTGTAAGAGGAGCCGATTCAACAGGTGGTCGGCGGTGAATAGAGCTGCAGTGGGGTGATCAACGATGAGGAGGTGCTGGCGGTGATGGGGTCGCTGGTGAGGGGGCGCCGGCAGTGATGGGGTCGCCTGGAGAGGGAGTGTCGGCTGTTGAGAAGGATAGCGGTTGAAGAGGTCGCTAGCGGTGAGGGGGCACCGACAGTGATGGGCCGACGGTGATGGGGGTCTACAATGATGGGGCGATGGTGATGGGGCGCGGGCGGTGATGGGACGCGGGCGGTGATGGGGCCAGTGATGGGGGCCGGCGGTGATGTGGCAGTGGTTTGGGGGTCGATTGAAGGATCGAGGGGTTGGGAGTTGATGTTGAAGGGGTAGATGGTTTGGGGAATTTGGTAAAGGAACTGACAATATTAAAATTAATTCTTAACCTATAGAAACTAAAAATTGTCTCTATTGGGTTTTATTAAAAAAATGTTATTTTATATTTTTTGTTTATTTGAACATATACTGTATAAAAAGAGAAAGAAAATTAATTTTCACCTATAGAGACTAAATATAGTCGCTATTCATTTTTATTAAAACTTTTTATATTTTTTTATTTTTATTTATCCGAACATTTGTTATATAAAAAGAGAAAAGAAATTAATTTTAACCTATCGAGACTAAACATCGTTGCTATATTTTTTCACTACCACCAACCTTTCTCTCCACTTTGCCCAAACTTGTAGCGACTAAACTTAGTCTCGAAAAGGTCCTAAAAACAAAAAAATGGAAAACTTGTTGCGACTACATTTAGTTGCTATAAGTGTATCTGTAGAGACGAAATAATTTCGTCTCTAAAAATCTAGTCGAAATAAATCAATTTTCTTGTAGTGAGAGTCAAAGTTTGACAGGATTGCTCATATACTTGTCCCTTTAAGTCCATGCCTTCTTCGTTTCAATAAGTGCAGTGCAACAATTGTTATCATGTTTTGGTTCTTTTAAATAAAACATTGAATGACTCAGTCTCCACAGACACTTGGCAAAGAAACTTATCCTGCTTGACTATTCCACTCAGAAGCAAAAAAGGTCATTTTTCAAGAAAAGAAAAGGCCTTATAGACATCAAATGATGAGAGCTCCAAGTCTATACTTACGTATAATAGAGGAGTTGATCAATTGAGTCTTACAGATGAGAGCTTTAGGTCTATACTACGTATACCAGAGAAGATCATCATATTGTGCCGATGAGAGCTCCAGGTCAGTACTATCGTACAGAAGAGGAGATCATCACTTCAGGTCAATGTTCACACATAGCAGAGGAGATAAGCACCAGAATAATGTAATAAGGAAGATGCGAAGATGAGAAAGCATATAACACCATCATGTAGATATTATTTATATATATATATATGTGTGTGTGTGTGTGTGTGTGTGTGTGTGTATGTGTGTGTGAAAGATGATAAAGGACTATGAGCGAGTAGAACGAAAAGGAAAGAAAGACAAAAATAATGAAAGCAATAAAAGACAAAAGGGATATCAAATATGTTTTTAAAGAAGGAGTTTAAAATGATATTAATTCTAACATGGAGACCAATTTATAAAAACGAGGTTTATCAAATGTTTTAGTGAAAAATCTACTTTATGTGTTTTGTGTCAATGGAATAATATCAATAAATCTCTTTTCCTGAGCATCACGAATTGCATGAATTCGTGTCTCAATGTGCTTGGTGCGAGAATGATGAATAGGATTCTTGGCAATGCTAACAATAGCTGTTTCGTTGTCACAAAACAACGATGTATGGAGAAAGTTGATCCCGTAGTCAATCATCTGATGTTGTATCCAAAGCACTTCTGGACAATAGCCGGAAGCTGCAATGTATTCAACTTCTTCTGTAGAAAGAGAAATTGTGTCTGTTTGTTGCTCTGCCACGATGCCAGACAATTTCCTAGGTATTGGCAACCTCCAGTAACCAACTTTCTGTTTAACCTGCAGTCATTAGAAACACTATCAGGATAAGCATGTAAATCAAAATTCCCACCATAAGGATACCAAATCCCTAAACAAGAAAAGCCTTTAAGTTAATGAAAGATTCGTTTGACGGCCTTTTCATGAGACTCTTTTGGAGCAGATTGGTATGGAGCACAATATCCTACAGCGAAAGTTATATCAGGACCGCTGGTTGTAAGATAAATAAGGGAACCGATCATTGATCTGTAGAGATGAGGATCAACAGGTTTCCCGTTCTCATTAGGAGTGAGGCACGTTTGAGTAGTGAAATGGGTGATTTCAACAGAGGCATCATCCATCTTGAATTACTTTAGAATTTCCTTAATATACTTCTCATGATGAATGAGAATTCCCTCAGGCCTTTGTTCAACCTGCAACCCAAGAAAAAAGCACATCTCCCCCATCATACTCATTTCAAATCGACCACACATGACTTTCTCAAACTTTGACACAACTTCGGATTGGTGGAGCCAAAAATTATATCATCGACATAGACTTGGACAATCAGCATCTCACCATCAACTTCCTTCTTGAATAAATTCATATCAATGGTGCCATGAGAAAAAACATTGCTCAAGAGATACTGTGTTAAAATCTCGTACCAGATTCGAGGTACCCGATGAAGACCATAAAGGGATCTATCAAGCTTGTAGACTTTGTCAGAAAAGTGTGGATCCTCAAACCCTGGTGGTTGACACACGTATATCTCTTTATCAATGTCTCCATAAAGAAATTCAAATTTGACATCCATCTGATAGACCTTGAAATGCTTTTGAGTGGCATGAGCCATAAAGATTCTGATTGCTTCAAGACAGGCAACGGGAGTGAAGACTTCCGTATAGTTAATCCCTTCTTTTTGAGCAAATCCCTAAACCACCAAATGGGACTTATTTCTTACCATAATGCCATGATCATCGGGTTTGTTCTTGAACACCCATTTCATGCCAATTGGGCATTTGTTTGGTAGTAGATCAATCAGGGTCCACACTTTGAGCTTCCTAAACTATTGTAGCTCCAATTGAATTGACTCAACCCAGAAAGGATCTTGAAGAGCTGCATGAACATTCTTTGGAACAATATGGGATATAAAACAAGAGAACAGAGACATTAATCAAACCAGATTAACTCTGCGTCCCAACTCCATCAGTGATAGAACCAATGACGTTATCATGGGGGTGATCTTTCAAGGTTTTGAATTCAGTGGGCATATGTAGGGTAGTGGATGATGCTTGGCTTATGGGTTGTTGATGGGTAGATAAAGATGAGGAAGATGGTAAGGTAGTGTTAGTTGGAGAGATGGGTGGTACCGACTGAGATGGGTTAGATGTAGGTGATGAGGGAAGAGAGGCAGAAACAGGTGGATGTGGCAGATCAGAAGATGATGAGGAAGATGTAATGTCAACTGATGTAACATCATTTGCAGTTATAGTGGGAGGGGCTAGAGGAATGACAGGTAATGGGACAGGATAAATAATGTTTGTTTGAATATTGAAAAAAGACGCATCATCATCAAAAACTGGGAGACTAAACGAGTTAAACACCGCTCCAGAGTCAAAGAACCATGCTGGTGCACATCGAACATTGAATCAATGTAAAGGAATCTTGCATAATACGGGTTCTGTAGTTATACACTCGTTAAGCATTTTGAGAAGAAGAGTAGCCGACAAAGTAACATTCATCAAACACAGCACCAAATTTCATCTTTTGTGCCGGGTATTCCTTTAAAAGCAATCTTGTTATGGCATCGCCGATTGGGCCACGTTAATTTTAAAATAATAAAAAAATTAGTTAAAAACATTCTTGTTAGAGGACTTCATTTAAAAGATTTCTCTGTGAACCAAAAATGTATGGCATGTGCCAAGGGCAAACAACATAAGAAACCCCATAAGCCCAAACTTGAAAATAGCATAACTTGTCCTCTCGAGCTATTACATACTAATTTGTTTGGCCCAATCAATGTTAAATCAATTGCTAAAAATCTTTCTGTCTTATTGTAACATATGATTTCTCAAGATATTCTTGGGTGAGATTTCTCGCTCACAAGGGAGTGGTTCCTAAGGAATTGCAGAATTAATACTTTCAATCGAGACGATAAGCAAGAGAAAGGTTCTGGCCATGAGAAGTGACAATGGTACTGAATTCAAAAATTAGATTCTTTATTTGTTCTGTGCTGCAAAGGGAATTGTAAGAAATTTTTGTGTTGCAAGGACGCCTCAACAGAACGGAGTAGCTGAATGAAAGAATCGCACCCTTATTGAAGCCGCCCGTACAATGCTGATAGAATCCTCCTTACCCATTATCTTTTGGACCGAGGCGGTAAACTGTGCTTCATACATTCTAAACAGGGTGTGATAGTCAAGGACAAAATGAAGACTCCTTATGAACTTTTTCATAAACGGAAACCTTTAATTGACTTCTTTCGACTATTTGGTTGCTCATGCACTCTCTTGAACACTCAATCCCAGAAGACGAAATTCAATGCCGTGTCTGATGAGTGTTACTTCGTTTGTAATTCCTTTTCTCAAAACGCTTATTGGGTATATAACAAGAGAACACGTATTTTTCAAGAGTCGTTCTATGTTGATTGGCAGGAGTCTAACTCGTCTGATGTTTGATCTGAACCAGCATGGTTCTTTGACTCTGATATTGTGTTTAATTCTTTTAATGTTCTAGTTTTTGACGATGATGCGTCCATCTCGAATGTTCAAACAAATATAATTTCTTCAACTCCATACCTGTCATTCCTCAAGTCCATTCCACCTCTTCAGCAAATGATGCCACGTCAGTTGATATTGCATCATCTTCATCATCATTTGATCTTTCACCTCCACCTGTTTCCACATCCTTCTTTCATCACCAACATCTATCTCACCATAGCCTGTACCATCCCTCTCACCCTCATCTACTCATCCACAATCTATCAGCCAACCATCTCCAAACAACTTGCCTATATCCACTAATTTCAAAACATTGAAAGATCATCCTCATGATAACATCATTGGATCTATCACTGATGGAGTATGGACGTGGAGTCAATCTGGTTTGATTAATATTTGTCTCTTCTCTTGCTTTATCTCTCAAACCATTTTGAAAAATGTTCATGCAACTCTCCAGGATCCTTGCCTGGTGGAATCAATGCAATTTAAGCTTCAACAATTCAAAACGCTCAAAGTATGGACTTTGGTTGACCTTCCTCCAAACAAATGCCCAATTGGCATGAAATGGATCTTTAAGAGCAAACCATATGATCGTGGTGTTGTGGTGCATAACAAATCAAGATTGGTTGTGCAAGGATTTGCTCAAGAAGAAGGGATTGACTAACTGAAGTTTTTGCTCATGTCGCCCGTCTTGAAGCAATAAGAATTTTTCTGGCTCATGCTGCTCATAAATAGTTCAAGGTCTATGAGATGGATGTCAAGTGTGCTTTCCGTTATGGAGACATTGATGAGAAGATATATGTGTGTCAACCACCAGGTTTTGAGGATACAGATTTCCCTGACAAAGTTTATAAGCTTGACAAGTCTCTTTATGGTGTTCATCAGGCACCTCGAATCTGGTATGAGACCCTAACACAGTATCTTTTAAGCAATGGTTTCTCTCGTGGAACCATTGATATGACTCTATTCAAGAGGGAAGTGGATGGTGAAATGTTAATTTGTTGATCCATATGTACCTAGTTTACGGCCTTAATGTAATATGTCTGTCATGTCCTAAATGTAATGAAACGAATGAGTTGAATGAAACATATTATGTGGTTGTTGATCTTAATGTCTAATGTTTCAGTGTATGTTTTAATGTTTATTATTTATTAACGCATATTGACCCAACTATATAGGTTTGTGGTTTTTTTAATAGATCCTAGTCAAGTAATGATTGGGAAACATATTCAAACTTAGTCGTATGAAGTCTTCATGCGAATGGACCATGCTAATGGACCATACGCATGAACACTTTATGCTAATGGACCAGCCGCACGACTGACTCAGTCGCACGACTGAACCTTCAGTCGTGTGATTGACTCAGTCGCATGCTTTAGTCGCACGACTGAACCATGCAAATGGTCCAATCATACGATTGACTAACCCTAACCTATAAATACCACTTAATTCATGGAAAACGTAACACTTTGAAGAATTCGACTCCTACTCGTACCCTAGTCGTCCAGAATGTCCAAGAAAGCCGGTCCAAGTTCATAGATCGTTTTGATCGATTCCTATTCGTTCTTAACATTTAGTTTAATCTTATATCGATCGGGATAATGTTGTCACTGATTGGATCGCCAGTCAAATAGGATTCCGCACTATTTGAGTTGGTATACACATGAATCAGTTAGTATTCCATCCATACACGGTCCCTAACAAGTGGTATCAGAGCTTTGGCTCTCGATTTACGTGTGATTCAATCGTTTGATATATAAATTGTGTTTTTCACTCAAGAACGCAATCCTTTTGTGTCAAACCATGTTTTAGATGTCTCCAGGTCACAAAGTTAACGTTGTTCCGGCATACGGCAATTAGGGTTCTTGAGAAATTCGTGTTTTTGCATCAAAATACCTTAAACCTTCGAATTCTCAAGATTCAGCAGCTTCAGTCGCACGATTGACTCAATCGCATGACTGAATACATACGCATCTCTCATACGCACGATTGGACTCGGTCGTTCATTCATACGTACGACTGAATTGCCTAGTCGCATTGTTCACTCGCATCTATCCATTCGCACCAGTTAATCTGCATTGGTTCATTCGCACGTCTGAGCCATACGCATTAGTCAATCGCACGAATTGTCCAATCGCACACCTTTATTCGCACAAGTAAAACAGTTTGTTCTAAAGTTCAAAGTCGATAGTAATGGAGGATCAATATTCAGTGTTCACCGTAGGAAGGGATTCTAGGATTCAAAATTTGTTGCTTCTAGAAAATGAAGTGGGAAATCATAACAAGCTCCCTAAGCTAATAACATGAGATGACTACCCATAATGGAAGCAAAGATTTGAGATTTACTTAAATGGAGTAGATCCAAATCTGTGGGAGTTGATAGAGACAGGATATAGCATGCCTGTAGGTGTAGATGTAGTCAAACTTACCTTAGGCGGTATGACTAACGGCCAAAAGGTAAAGTACAATGCAGAGAAGAAAGTATATGCATTGCTAACTCAGTCAATTCCTAAGGACATCTTCTATCAATTTTCTAAGAACAAGCAAGCTAAGAAGCTATGGGATGCATTGGAAAGAGGTATGAGGGAAATGCATCGTTAAAAGCTCTAAAGGCTAAAGTGTTGAAAAAGGAGTTTGACAACTTCTCGTCAATAGGAAAGGAGAGCTTGGACGACGTCATTGATCGGTTCTACCGTTTGATGAGTGAGCTACACACTCATGGAGTCACCACGTCTATGGAAGACAAAGTTTCAAACTTTGTAGATGGGTTGCCAGAGAAGTGGGTTTTCTTTGTATCCAACCTTAGACAGAATGATTTGCTGGCGAAGTTAGATATCAACCACTTCATTCTGAAGCTAAGAGAGGAAGAGATGAGGATGAAGTACAGGGCCCAAAAGTCGTCATATGATCAGAATTCGGCACTGTACAACTCAACTCCACAAGCCAAAACGTCTGGAGCACCACTTCAAATGGCGGTGTGTCGAGTTCAGCTGGTCCATCTCAAGCTACCACTTCAGGATCTGACACGTCAGGGTCGTCTTGTACTCAATACATAGCACCTAAAGCCAATGCTACAAAACTAAAGATTGAGAATCTTGGGAATGTTACAGTGGAGGTAGCAAAGGAGCACATGGATCTCTTAGCAGCGGTCGTTCACTCCTACGACAGACTAGTTGCCGGGAATATTGGGATTGCCATCTGACAGATGAGGACTACGAGCAGGTAGACGAGACAGACGTGGAGAGAATGGACATCAAGTGGGCCTTAGCAAGTGCTGTTCGGAGAGCTAAGAAGTTTGTCAAGAAGACCAGATAGAATTTGATTGCTACTAAGGACACAACTTTTGGTTTTGACAAGACCAAAGTTACCTACTTCAACTGTGGGGAAAAGGAGCACTTCAAACGTGAATGTGTGAAGCCCAAGAAGACAGGAAAAGGAAATCCATTCTCCTCTTTCACCCGTCAGGATAAACCCACAAGCAGCCCTACTTCGTCGAGCAAGGATCCTAAAGCCTTAACCGCTCATGATGACGAAGGACAAGATTGGAGCTTTCGGTTTGTGTCTCTAGGAGAATCCAACATCACTAGTGTTGAAGATCAAGATGACGACTCAGCAAGTGAAGGTGATATTGCAGTGGAACTCACGATGTCAAATGTTGAAGACACTGCAACTTTGGTTGATCACCTGCCTGAAGAAGGGACAAGTTCCACAAGCTCAGAATCACCAAAACTAGAAAAGTCAGACACTGCTTTGATGGCTGATTCAACCTCACCCTCTCAGGTAAGTTCCACTACTTAACTTTTCAATAATCATGCTTGTTCTGATTGTAATAAATTTAGGGAAAGTATTGATTTGAAATTGCTAGGTTATTAAAGTATTGATTTGAAATTTGCTAGGTTATTAGATCATAATGATAGCTTAGTAAAGGACTTACAACTGTGCACAGAAGCAAATAGATTTTTAAAACAAAATGAGCACAATTATAAAGAAAAGATAGAACTTTTGAATAAACAACTTAGGGAAGCTAAAGTTGTAGCTTTTAACCAAGCTAATGACATTAAGTTCTATCTTAACTCCCTAGAAGACACTAAGAAAGAAAAAGCACTTTTGGAAGTAGAAGTAAATTCATTAAAGCAAAAACTGCATAGTTGGACAAGTTCTTCTCACATTGTCCAGCACTTAGTGTGAGAACGCAACAATGGGGGGGTTTGGGATATAAAGTGGTTTCACCACCGCATGAGACCCTGATGAATGCCAAAAGTAAACCAATAAATAATAATCCAATCAAGGATCATGTGGTGTCCACTCCTCTTGTAAGTGATCCAGATTCCACATGTAAACCAAATGAATCTATCACTAAACAAAAGGATGCCACTTCAAAATCAAAAGGTAAAATGCCTTGTGTAAATCTGGATGAACAATTTGAGAAGGTTAAAGTAAAGTCTGGTTCAACCAAGTTTATTTCTGAACCTAAACAGACCAAACATATTAACCAATCAAGCGTATCATGTCCAAGTCCAGGTAAGCAAAAGAGTAAACATGCTAATAATGTTCAAACAATTATTTTTGTTAAACAAGCTAAACCATTAAAACAGGAAGTGACTAAGCCCAAACTGAATAAAGTCACCCAAGTGTCACATACTTCTCCACAAAAACAGTTAAATCGTCAAGTCAAAAGTAGATCATGCTACAACTGTGGAAAGTATGGTCACATCGCATCTTACTGTCCTTATTATCAGACACCAAAGAAAAAGGTTGAACTTTATGACACTAAAGCGAGCTCTTCCAAAAGAAGCTCCATGACTCCACCAAAAAGGGTCAGTGAACCAAAAGTTCATCCCATTAGCCAGTCGTCTGTTTACCACAAACAAGCCTTACATAAAGCTGGCTTATGGAAAGAAAAGTCTATGACTGGAAATGAGAAGAAGAAGAAGACAAATGACCTTCCCTCACCCTCTAGTGGACAATGGGTGGAATTTATGATGTGTGATGCCTCTGGGTCACCCAAGCCAGTTAAGGCTTGGGTCCCTAACCTTAACTAATGTTTTCAACTGACTGTGCAGGGTGTTTGCTATAGTGCTGAAACAAACACTTGGATTGTAGATAGCGGAGCATCAAGGCACATGACTAGAAACCGGGCACTCCTATCAAACGTCAAACAAATCAAAGGGGTCATGTTTCATTTGCTGGAAACAAAGGAGGTTACATCACAGCTCAAGGGGAAGTGGGGAACCAGAAAGTGAAGTTTGACAAGGTAAACTATGTTTAACAACTTCAAAATAATTTTCTTTTGTGTCCCAAATATGTGACAAGGGATTTAAGGTAGTTTTCAACAATAAGAAGTGCTATGTCCTGAAAAAGGATTATGTGATTCTGGAGGAACAAGTCTTAATGTCAGCCTCAAGATATAACAACCTTTACATCTTGGATCTATCAAAGGCCTCCACAACGGATCATCAAGTTTAGTGCTTCTTGTCAAAAGTTATTGAGAAGGATTCTATCTCCTGGCATAGGGGAATAGGGCACATCAATCCACGAAAGATGAACCACTTGATTCAGAATGATCTAGTGCGAGGAGTCAATGTTAAGAACTTCCAACTCCTGGATTTTTGTATCGCCTACAAGAAATGCAAACAGACAAAGAAGTCCCATAAGGCAAAGAAAGTTAATTCTATAAAACTACCTCTTAAGCTTCTTCACATGGATCTGTTTGGTCCAGTTAGTAGAAGAAGCATCGCAAGCGACTTGTATTGCTATGTAGTTACAAATGACTACTCAAGATTCTCTTGGGTGATGTTTTTGAAATCAAAATCGAAAACATTTGAGTCATTCAAAGAATTGGTAACTACACTGGAGTCTCTCCAAAAGCTGAAGGTGAGACAAGTACACTCAGTCAACGAAATCGAGTTCAAGAACTAATGGATGGAGGCTTTCTGCAAAGAAAAGGGAATTATGCACCAGTTCACTTTCGCCTACACTCCTTAGATGAACAGAGTTGCTGAGAAAAAGAATCACAGCTTAATAGAGACAGCATGCATAATGCTAGCAGACTCGAAACTGCCTATCCAATTTGGAATGAAGCAACTGCCAATGCGTGTTACACGTTAAATCGAGTTCTGGTGGTAAAACATCATGGCAAGACGTGTTATGAGTTACTTCAACGACATAAACCAAATCTGGAGTACGTCAAATCGTTTGGAGCACCATGTATGTTGCTGAAGAAAACTCAGGAAGGAAATTTTAGCGAGAAGGCTGAAGAGGGCATTTTTCTAGGATACAACATACCAAATAAGAGATTTTACAACAACTCAAAAAGATACGCCACTCCTCCTGCTGGAAAAGGACCCGCATTCTTTTTCGACTATGATGGATTCTTCAAGTCCTTCAACATCCCTCTCTCCACTTCTGATGATGAGTTAGCAGCAAAAATGATGTATGATGTCTTAAACACACCTTCACAAGACTCAACATCATCTGGTTCACAAGGTGAATCGTCTAACCATTTAGGGGGAGCACTCGAGGTTAGTGACTCCTCCTCTGACGATGAAGCTGTGGAGAATGATCAGATCAATCAGAGGCAACAGGTTCTAACTACTGCAAGTCCACAAGCATCTGACTTAGATGCCTCTGATTCTTTGGAACCTCACACTCCTATTGCGTCAGATATGGGGATGTTCATAATCTTGATTATGAGGTAGTTGTTCCCACCACTTCTGGATCACGCCTAAATGTCTATCATCCCTGGACAATGTCATTGGGGATGTCAGATCAAGAGTTCAGACAAGAATTCAGCTGTATTCAGCTGATTATGCCTCGATAATGGAAAAAGGGTATCTTTACGACGGTGCTTATCGTTGTTTTCTGTCTCAGTTTGAACCAAAATACGTCAGTGAAGCCCTAAATGATGAGGCATGGGTGAGTGCCATGCAAGAAGAACTTCTTCAGTTCAAGAAGTTAGGTGTATGGACATTGGTAGATAGACCTAAAGGTGCTAAGGTCATTGGCACAAAATGGGTCTTGAAATGATCAAGGTGTCATCATCAAGAACAAGGCTCGACTTGTAGTTCAAGGATTTTGACAAGTCGAGGGAATTGATTACAATGAAGTATTTGCACCTGTGGCGAGAATGGAAGCCATCTGTATCTTCCTAGCCTATGCCTCTTACATGAAGATTAAAGTCTATCAATTGGATGTAAAGAGTGCATTTCTTCATGGTGAAATCTGAGAAATAGTGTATGTCAGTCAACCCGAAGGATTTGAGGATCCATATCATCGGGACAGAGTTTACAAACTGATAAGGCTCTCTACGGGCTTCACCAAGCCCCGAGAGCATGGTATGCAAAACTCTTAACTCACCTTGTGAAACATGGATTTCGTAGAGGTGTAATTGACTGTACACTGTTCATCAAAGAAAAGGATGGTGATCTGCTGCTTGTTCAGATTTATGTTGATGACATAATATTCGGTTCCAAGAACGAAGACTTATGTAAAGAATTTGAAGCAGTAATGAAGGCAGAATTTGAAATGAGTGCCATGGGAGAGATGAAGTTCTTTCTCGGGTTACAGGTGGATCAAACCCCAAAGGGGATATTTCTACATCAAACAAAGTATGTAGGGTATATTCTTAGTTGGTTTGACATGGAGAATGCTTCTGTAGCTGGGACTCCACTTGCCATGATGTAGCACCTGACGAAAATGGTGATCTGGTTGATGCCAGCATGTACCGAGGAATGATTGGTTCCCTCATGTACCTCACTGCCTCAAGACCTAATATCATGTATGCGACATGTCTTTGTTCAAGATATCAGGCGAAACCAAAAGTTAACCATCTTATAGGAGTCTAGAGAATATTCCGTTATCTGAAGGGTACACCAACACTTGGGTTGTGGTATCCTCATGACGATGATTTCGAGCTTACCACGTACAGTGACTCGGATTATGGCGGCTGCAAGATGAACTACAAATCCACCTCAGCAGGATGTCAATTCTTTGGGAGAAGATTAGTCATGTGGTAGTGTAAGAGCAGACATCAGTTGCGCTGTCAACTTGTGAAGCTGAATATGTTGCTGCAGCAAGCTGCTGCTCTCAAATCATCTGGATTCAATAGCAGATGCGGGACTACGCTTTGAAATTTTCTAACACCCCTATATTTGTTGATAATTCTGCTGCAATAACCATTACCAAAAATCCTGTCCAACATCTTAAGACCAAACACATCGGTATTAAATATCACTTTATACGTGATTGTTTTGAAAAGAATCTAATCGATGTTGTTAAGATAAATATGGATTTCCAACACGCTGACCTCTACACAAAAGCCTTTGATAAACCACGTTTTATTTATTTGTTAGAGGTCAACGGCGTTAAAAAGAAAAGTGATGTAATTCCAGAAGATGAACATGTTTAGTCCTATGCGTCGAGTCAAATTATCTTTTATTTTCTTTAATTTTATGTCATTTAATTAATTTTATTGGTTTTATTTCTTCGCCTATTAAAATCCTAAAACCGCAAATCATTTATGGTTTTAGCATTTTAGAGGGAGAGTAGGTTAAGTTAAGTTAGGATTAAAAAAAGAGGGAGGAGGACAGGCAAGCTAAAAGAAATGAGATCGTATCTGAGATATCGATTCAACGACTATGAAAAATGATAGTACACAGGAACAAAGCATTTGGGACTTTAAAAGATTAAATTGAATTAGATGCGAAATTCAAAGTATAAGTCAGAGAAGTCTGAGCAGCATAAAAAGAAAAATGATAGTAAAACTAGCTGCTATTAAGGTAACGCGAAGAAAGTAGACCTAGAGGGTGCTAGACCATTTATGATTTGTCGGTAGACTCAACACAATAGATAAGTAGACCTCGTTGGTGATCTCAAGATCAAACTAAGTTGTTCAACAAGCCGTGGGTTATCATCCTATCCCTGGTTAACACAATCAACAGAGTTCCAATAAGGGGTGACGAGCAAAATAAACGCCACAAATGTGTGCGGATGACCAAAATATGAGCAAAGCACATGATGCAAAATGCAAAAAGCAATCAAACTAATATCTATGTTGTTGGTGCGATCTGTTCAAAAAGAATAAAATTGCTCAAACAAGAAAGGTTATGTGCCTCTCTGCTGTGCGATGGCACTGACCTGAGGATAAGCATAACCTATATATTCTAGAATTCATTGTTGTTTACCGCCTCTCTGTTGTGCGGTGGCATTGACCTGAGGCTTGACTTCTCTTTGAAAGCTCTAAGAATAGTTTCTTATTGTCAAAAATACCCGTAGACCACTCAAAAATCTCTTGAGTAATGTTGATTACCATATAAGCGTGGGATCCACAAATGCATGTTGAAATAATTAAACCTTAAACCATCACCAATCTGTGTCAAAAGTCTGTGTATGGATTTAAGTGGACAAGCATACTGGCAATCATTGTGGCGGCAATTCTTGAAAGTCCAAATCAATGTGTGCATGTTATAGTACTAGTATGATTTCCTTAATTTGCTGATGACCCTCGACGAAAACAAGAATCTAGCATCAAATGATTTTGGTAACACGTCCTGAATGAGTTGATTACCTGTATGATTCCATAATGAATCGTTCCACTTATGGTCAAAATAACTTGAAGCTGCCTGTTCAAGAAATAAATCTGTTAGATTTCTATCTTAGGATTTCACCTCACACAAAATCACAAAAACATCTTTAGTTTTGTCTTTTAATGTTAGCTCTTTTTTTGTTTTAACATTTAGTCAATTTAGTGTTATATGTAAGACTATGTCGTGGAATTCAATCTGGGATTTTATTACTTAAAAAGGGTCACGTCTGAGGTGACCAAACGTATTTTCAATGTTAAATGGGTCACGTTTGAGGTGACAAAATGTGTTTTGTTTAAAAGGGTCACGGCTGAGGTGATCAAAAGTTTTCAAAGTTAAAATGATCATGTCTAAGATAATCGAATGATCAAAATATTTAAGTTAAAAGGGGTTAAATGTCTAATGGTCATAAAGTCAAAATCATAAGTATGATCCATTCGCATGACTGGACCATGAGTATGGACCAGTCGTACGATTAGACCATACTTATGCACTATACAACCGAATGGAGCATGAGTATGAACCATTCACACGAATGGCTTACAAGATTGAGACATTCGCCTGAATAGAGTTGTCCGAATGAGTCAGTAGCCCGACTGAAACCCAGTCGGCCGACTGAATGTGATCGACTGAACCAATCGCACGACTGAGATCCAATTGCCCGAATAAAAATAGCGAATGGATCCAGTCGCCCGATTGAAACTAGATTCAGTATAAATAGGGCTATAGTCGATCGCATATATCCATCACCCCTCATTCTCCCTAAAATCACCTAGAGTGTTGTTACTCTGCCAAATTTTCTTCAAACCTTGCTTGACTTCAAATTTCTGTACTCTGACGATTGCTGGTGTTTATACAGGTACAATGCGGTGCAATCTACCTAAATGTCAATCGATTTGTGCCCTAACAAAGAACCGAGATTTAGTTGGATTAATAAACTAATAAACTAAGTAAAATGTTGAAATCAAGGTTATTAGGTGCTAAGTAGGGTTATTGCGAGTCTAATGAGCCAAACCACGATGTCTAATATTAAGAATTGCTCATAATTTAAATTTCAATCGAACAGACAGTCTGTCATGCGACTGGACACCCGAATGAACTACAATCGCACGACTGAGCTGGGCGAATGACTCAGTCGGTCGAATGAACAAGGCGTATGAGCTCAGTCGACCGACTGAACCAGTCGCAGGCTCAGTCACCCGATGAAACTCAGTCGCATGATAAGTCACCCGACTGTATTCAGTCACATGTTAGGTCAAATGACTGAACCCCGTCGTTTGGTTCAATCGCATGATTGAACCAGACTGACCTCAAACAGTTTAGAGTGAATTACTTTCTGTTATGTGCTAATCTGATATACGTGTCTTGTGTTATAGACATATGGCAGATCGGTGGACCATCAACACCAAGCACAATATTTGTGCTCATTTGGACGCCACCACTCGGAACGCTGCCGAGTTTGCTGGCATCATTGCTTTTCTAAAGAGATCATGATTACACCGAGCCATATCTACACCATGCACTCCCTACAGGTCTATATAGCAGGCCTTCTGGGAGGGTGCATCAATTGACCGATCTAGTGAGCCCTACTGCATCAGGAGTACCATCTTTGGGCAAGACATAGAGGTGACAACTGCAGATCTTAGACGCGTACTGGACCTGGGTGATGATGCTGCTCACCCAACCAGGCTACACCCTCTGACTGTGAGGGGATGTTTCCTCAGGATGAAGTACTCTGGGGACATCAATGCAGGTGTGCTAAATAAAAGAAACCTGTGTCCCCAGTTCAAGTACTTAGCACATGTCATCCTCAAGTGCATAGCATCGAGAAGGGGTGGATTTGATGACCTATCTAACCAAATCCAAAATGCCTGTGTCGCACTAGTGCTGAATCACCCCTTCAGCTTCTCCAACATGATTTTTGCATACCTGATCGAGAACCTTAAGGCCAAAGGCAAGGAAGGCTTTTGTATGTACCTAAGATTCTTATAGATGATTATTGATGAGAAGCTTCCTTTGCTACCTAAGGAGAGCCACGATGCAGTATCTCTCGAGATTATGGATGACACCACTCTTGGGAGGATGAACGTCTATAGGGGCAAGCAAGTAAAGCCCCCTGTAAAGAGACTGTTCGGGCACCTGGCCCAAGAGGAGTACGTGGTGCCGGCAAGGCATAAGTGGCGACACGAAGAGAGTGACTTAGATGTTGAGCAAATTGCTCTTCCATCTAATGACTCCGATGATGACGACAGTGGCGCTGGTGGAGAATCTAGCCCCGCTACTTCTAGGGCCACCACTGCATATGTTACACCTCCACCACCCACTCATGGAGATGCCACCACCGCCAGTTCCATCAGGATTTTTGTCCTCCTGATGAGGAGGAAGAGAGTGATGAGGAGCCACTAACAAGGACAGTGGATAGCAGGGTGGTTGCCACCGACCGAGGTATTCGGGAGGTTGGAGGACGCCCTAGCAAGTCTGGGGAGACTGTAGCAAACCCTAGTTACACACCTGATCAGCCCAGCAGCATCCTAGGGGGAGCATCCACCTCAAGGGGCATGAGGAGAAAAAGGATGGCTTAGCCCATGGGATGAAGACGAAGAAAAGGAGGATGACATTCATCACTACCACCACCACAACCACCATTACTACCACTCCTCCATCACCAGTACCACCATTCCACCCACCACCACTACTACTACTTCACTGACTATCACCACTACAGCCATTCCAACACTTATCTCCACCACTTCCACCACCACTACAACTTACCTATCACCACCCACACATATACCACCACCCATATACACCACTTCCACCACCACCAGCCACCAAGACGACCCCTCATCCCATACCACATTCACCACTGGATCACCTTTACCTTTAAGTGGGGTAGAGGAACAACTGTCAGCACTAAATCATATGGTGTTGAAGCTGTTAGCTGTCGATGACGAGAAGACTGCACAGCTACGACAGTTGATGGAGCTAACTGCTGCACAATCACAATAGATCTCTCAGTAGGGAAAGGAGATCGCCCAACTCAAAGAGCATAGAGCCAAATCAGAATAGAAGATTGAAGAGTTATAGTCATCTAACAGATCTATCATGCTCAAGCTTAAACGATCCAAAGGAAGAGCCTCTGAAGATCAAAGAAGATGATGATGATGGTGATGAAGATGATGAAGAGGATGATGATGAAAAGGATGAGGATGACACCGAGGATGGAGGTGATGATAATAAGGGAGAAGATCCATTTGCTTCGGGTGCCCAAGAAGCTAGTGAGAGGCGGACTAAAAGGAATCAAGATTCGGGTGCCTCGACATCAGCCCCGACAGCAGAGGAACATATGATTCAAGACAAACGCAATGCATAGATGTTTATGTAATTTAAATCATGTGTAATTGAATATTGTATTAAAATTATGTGCATGAATGTTTATATATATATTTAATCTTTATTGTCTTGATTATTTACTAATGTGTGATGTGTTAAATGTTTTAAATCAAGCAAATCCACATTATCAGCGAGATGACTACGATGTTGCTCCCCTTAGCAGATCAAGTCTCAACTCACAATGATACTTGATCTGCAAGGGATTGTCAGGATGTCAGTAACTATACTCCCGAAGAAGGAGAAATTATTCACAACCTCACTGATGAGCAACTCGCAAAAATGTCCCGGTTAAACCCGGATGAATTGGTTAAGGATGCCCCTACTGTCGATGTTGCTAGTGATGACGAGCTCAATGATGTTGATGAGATAGAAATTGAAGACATCACAACACAGCACTATCCGGAATATACTGATCGAGAGGGAGATGTGGTTCGAAATTTGGAGATACACTCGACACTGATATGCATGTTAAATTGGATACGATGGAGAGGGAAACCGAGAAATTAGAAAGCCAAGCCCAAGCCTCTGACGTAGATGTTGAGAACAAAAATGTTGAATGGGCGGCTTGCTTTGCAGAGATCCGTGCCCAACGCACAACGCCAAAGCCGAGTGCATACGCCAAGCTCTACAAAGTCAAGAAGCATCTTAAGGTGTCTGGCAAGATTATAGCATGGGCTTACTTTGAGGATCTTAATGTATATGCTGTGAAAAGGGAGAAGGGAATCGAGTACTTCAGATTTCCACATGATCTGAAGACTCCCTGGTTTTGAGCTCAACCAGTTGGCACGCCTGAACCTGCTGTATGCTGACCCCAGGAAGATATCAAGCTGGTTTGAAGCTGCGTTGAAGAGAGAATACCACACACGATGGGTTAATTTCAAACCTCAACAACCTACAAGGTACATTCGAAGGTCGAAGGTGGACCCAAGGACTAGGAAACCCAAAGTGGTGCTGAAGTGGAGTCCACCGCGTACAATGTCAAAGATCCCCATGAGGGAATTGCCATAGGACTTCACTCCCCACTTCAAGTGGTGGTATTATGACTGGCGTATAGGAGAAGCGGTCACAGTATTACAGAAAGAGCACCAAATGGAGACCATCCGAGTGTTTGACCCAATGTGGCTAACAAACCTGTCAGCTAGTGATGTTTATACTTTATACAGGTGACCATTATTCTATGATCCCAGGATATTATACAGGCCCTCCAGTTTCAAAACGTGATAAGACTCTGCTTTGCATTCGAGATACATGCTGGAGTCACAGTCGAGGAGAGGCATAAGAAGTTTGACGAGCTAATGAAGGATGCCAGACAATGAAGGAAACTAGGTCCAGGGGGAGTTTGTTGATCCATATGTACCTAGTTTACGATCTTAATGTAATATGTCTGTCATGTCCTAAATGTAAATGAAATGTATAAGTTGAATGAAACAGAATATGTGATTGATGATCTTATTGTAAATGTTTCAGTGTATGTTTCAATGTTATATTATTTTAACACATATTGAACTAACTATATAGGTTTGTGGTTATTTGAATAGATCTTAGTCAAGTAATGATTGAGAAACATATTCAAACTTAGTCGTATGAAGTTTTCATGCGAATGGACCATGCTAATGGACCATACGCATGAATACTTCATGCTAATGGACCAGTCGCACGACTGAACCAGGAGACTGGATCAGTCGCACGACTGAGACATACAGATGAATCAGTCGCACAACTGAACCTTCAGTCGGTTGATTGACTCAGTCGCATGCTTTAGTCGCACGACTGGACCATGCTAATGGTCCAGTCGGATGATTGACTAACGCTAACCTATAAATACCACTTAATTCGTGGAAAAATGGGACACTTTCAATTATATCTACTCCTATTCGTACCCTAGCCGTCTAAAGACCTTAGAGAACCTATTCCAAGTTCATAGATCGCACAAAATCATTTGCATCATTCTTAACATTTAGATACATTCTAAGATCAATTCTATGTGCGTTCTCACTGATTGGAACACCAATCAAATAGGATTCTGCACTATTTGAGTTGGTATACACGTAAATCAATTAGTACTCATCCGTACACGGTCCTAACAAGTGGTATCAGAGCGTTGGCTTTAGATTTACGTGTGATTCAATCGATTTTGGCATAAAAATTGTGTTTTTCACTCAAAAATTAATATTTTTGTGTCAAAGTGTTTTTGAAGTCTTCTGGTCATAAAGTTAACGTTTTTCGTCATACGGAAATAAGGGTTCGTAAAAAAATTCGTGTTTTTGCGTCAAGGTGTTCAAAACATTCGTTTTTGCAAAAAAAGCAGCCTTCAGTCGCATGATTGACTCAACGGCACGACTGAACTCATTCGCACCCTCATATGCATGATTGAAATCAGTAGTCTTGTTCATTCGCACAGACTCCAACCACACTCTCCTTCCACCGACTGAATCCAATCGCACGATTGAATTCATCCGCATACTCCATTCGCTCAATTGACCCAATCGCATAAGTTCAATCGCACGAGTGGTCCATTCGCATAAGCAAAGTATTTGACTTAAAAAAATTTAAAGTTAACTAAATGGAAGAGCAATATTCAGCTTTTACTACAGGGAAAGACACACGAATCCAGAACCTCTTACTTCTGCAAAATGAGACAGGGAATCACAATAACCCCCTAAGCTAATAACGTTAGACGATTACCCTCAATGGAAGCAATGTTTTGAGATTTACTTAAATGGAGTTGATCCCACCTTGGGAGTCAATCGAGACAGGGTATGACATGCCAGTAGATGCTGATGGAGTGAAACTGACTTTGGGAGGGATGAATGACACACAGAAGGCAAAATATAACACAGAGAAGAAAGTGTACGCCCTATTAACTCAGTCTATACCGAAGGAGATATTCCATCAATTCTCTAAGAATAAACAGGCTAAGAAACTTTGGATAGCCTTGGCCAAACGCTATGACGGGAATGCTTCATTAAAAGCTCTAAAGGCAAAAGCGTTGAAGAAGGAGTTTGACAACTTTTTTTCAATAGGTAAGGAAAGTCTAGTGATGTAATCGACAGGTTCTATCATCTCATGAGTGAGCTACATATTCATGGAGTTAAAAGTCGATGGAATATAAGGTTTCCAGTTTGGCTGATGGGTTACCAGAGAAGTGAGATTCATTTGTATTTAACCTAAGACTAAATAGTATTTTGGTAAAGTTAGATATAAATGATTTCATCCTGAAATTAAGAGAGGAGGACTTTGGATGAAATACAGGTCGCAGAAAGGAACGTATGATCAAAATCCTTTGCTTTATAACGCCTCTTCTACCACAACCAGTTCAGGAGCACCCCTTCAGACGACTTTGTTTCAGTTCAATTGCTCCCTCACAAACCATAACTTTTGGGTCTAACACTTTCAATATTTCGACTCCTATTCGTACCCTAGTTTCCAAAGACCTTAGAGAACCTGTTCCAAGTTCATAGATCGTAAAAAATCGTATTGCAATTGTTCTTACGTTTAGATTCATTCTAAGATCGATTCTATGTGTGTTTTCACTGATTGGATCGCCATTCAAATAGGATTCCACACTATTTAAGTTGTATACATGTCTGGGTCACCAATTACCCATTTTATTGCACCAGAGGCTAATGCTATGAAGTTGAAGACTGAAAACCTCAGGAACATCACTATGGAGGTGGCTAAAGAACACAAGGATTTATTGGCGGCTGTGGTACACTCATATGACGGGTTTTACAGGAAAGATTGGTAACTGCCATCTAGCAGACGAAGACTACGAACAGGTAGACGAGAACGAGCTTGAACGTATGGACATAATGTGGGTGTTAGCAAATGCTGTCTCGAGGGATAAGAAGTTTTTTAAAAAGACGGGACAAAACTTGATAGCTACCAAAGACACTACGTTTGGGTTTGACAAGTCCAAAGTGACCTGTTTCAACTGTGGTGAGAAGGGGCACTTTAAACACGAATGTGTAAATCCAAGAAGACTGGCAACGAGAACCCATTCTCGACATTCAAACGTCAGGACAAACCCACTGGGGGAGCTACATCGTCTAGCACTGAGACAAAGGCCTGACTGCTCAAGGTGATGAAGGGCAAGACTAGACCTTCAATCCGTGCCTCTGGGAGAATCCAACATTGCAAATGTCGAGGTGTTGGATGACGATATTGAAAGTGAAGACTATATCGCAGTCGAAATAGCCATGTTAGAAACTAAAGAAGCTGCAAAAGTGGTCAAACCCGTGATTAAAGAAGATGACAAAACTACATGTTCAGAATCTCCAGCAACTGAAGAGACAATCTCTGCACTGATGGCAGATTCAATTGAATCTTCTCAGGTAAGTTCTAAAGACCTTGTTTGATAATCATGCTGTTTTGAATGTAATAAATTTAGGGAAAACTTGATTTGAAATTTGCTAGGTAATTAGATCATAACGATAGCTTAGTAAAGGACTTGCAACTATGCACAAAAGCAAATCACGTTTTATACAATACGAGCACAGTTACAAAGAAAAAAATAGAACTATTAAATAAACAACTAAGGGAACCCGAAGTTGTGGCTTTTAACCAAGCAAATGACATTAAGTTCTATTTAAACTCCCTTGAAGAAACTAAAAAGGAGAAAGCAATTTTGGAAGTCGAAGTATATTCTTTAAAACAAAAACTGCACAGTTGGACTAGTTCTTCACATATAGTTAAAAACTTGGTCAAAGAACTAAACAACGGGGAGGGATTAGGTTACAAAGTGGTTCCACCATCACATGAGATTTTGTTAAATATGAAATGTCGACCAGTAAACAACAATCCTATTAAGGATCATGTGGTGGACCACTCCTCTAGTTAGTGATCTAGATTCCACGTGTCAAAAGATGGAATCTGCCACTAAAGAGAAGGAGGGCACTTTGAAATCTAAGGGTAAAATGCCTATTGTTAATTTGGACGAACAATTTAAAGAGCTTAATATACAGTCAGGATCTACCACGTCTTCTTCTGAACAAAAGTGACTAAACAAACTAACCTACCACTGCTCCACGTATAGTCCAAACAAACAAAAGGAAAAAGATGTTTCAACTGCTCAAAAGGTAAAGTCATAGTACTAGTATGATCTCCTAAACTTGCTAATGACTCTCGATGAAAACAAGAATCTTGCATCAAAAGATTTTGGTAACACGTCCTGAATGATTTGATTACCTGTATGATTCCATAATGATCGTTCCAGTTATGGTCACAATAACTTGAAGCTGTACTGTTCTAGAAAGAAATCTGCTAGATATCTATCTTAAATTTCCACCGCACAAAAAATTACGAAAACGTTCAGTTTTTTCTTTAAGTTATAGTTGTTTTATTTTGTTTCAATTTTTAGTTTTTAGTCAAATTTAGTTTTAATTGTCGGACTATATAGTGGAATTTTATCTGTATTTAATCACTTAAAAGGGTCACGTCTGAGGTGATAACATGTTTTACTGTTAAAAGGATCACGTCTAAGGTGATCAAATGTTTCCAAAGTTAAAAACGATCATGTCTGAGATGATCGAATGCTCGTAATGTTTTACCAAGTGTTAAAAGGGATAAATGTAAAATGTTCATAGAGTCAAAATTATAAGAATGAGCCATTCGCATGACTGGACCATAAGTATGGACCAACCATACGATTGGGCAATATGAATGAGCCCAATCGCATGACTAAGCCACATGTATGGCCCAGACATACGATTGGACTATCAGCATGGATAAATTCATGCAATTGGATCATCAGAATGAACCAATTGCATGAATGGAAGCAACTGAATGAAGGGGTTGTCGCACGACTGAAACCCAGTCGCACGACTGTAGGTGACCGATTGAGTCGGTCACAACGACTGAGACTCAATTGCACGAACTAGCTGTGCGATTAAGTCCATCGCACGACTGGAGAGAACCCTAGTATAAATAGAGGGGGAGTCGGTCGCAAACCCTTTCACCCCAATCGCTCTTGTTTATCACACGACTTAACGAAACTCTGCCCGATTTTCGTCTTATTGCTCTAAACTGCTATTTGTTGTGTTCTAACGATTTCCAGCAATTGTACAGTAATGTGTGATGTTCTACGCTCCAAAGATTAAACAATCTGTGCGCATGACACTCGAATCAATGCCCTAATACTAACCGAGACTAGTTTGACCAATAAACTGATAAAACTAAGTTAAATGTTAAAATAAAGGTTTAGGAGCTATGTTGGGTGTTTGCGAGACTAATGAGCCATACCATGACTTCTAACACTACAATTTGCTCAAAATTTGAATTTGAATGAACCACCAGTCTGTCATGCGAATGGGCGCCCTGATGAACTTAAATCGCACGATTGAGCCGGGCAAAAGGCTCAATCGCACGACTGAGATAGGCGAATGGCACGACTGAAATATGCGAATGAGTTCAGTCGCACGACTAATTCAACCACTTGGTAGAGTATACGACTAAGCCCAGTCGCATGCTCAGTCGTGCGTATGAGCTCAATCGCATGACTAAACCTCAGTCGCACAGTTCATTCGCACGACTAACCTCAGTCGCACAGTTCATTCGTACGAAAGAACAGAAAGATTCAAGTTAAGAAATTCAAATGGTTATTCATTTACACACTCTAATGTTTATCTATATTGTGTAACAAATGATGAGTCGCTGGACCATGAGACTAAGCACAACATATGTGCTCACCTGGATTTGACTTCCAGGAATGCTGCAAAGTTCTCGGGCATCATCACATTCCTACGGAGAACTAGGATATTTCGAGCCATCTCTACACCATGTACTCCTTATCGCTCAATCCAACAAGCTTTCTAGGAAACCGCTATTGTGGACAGGTCCTCTGAGCCCTATTGCATCAGGAGCTTGATATTTAGCCATGCCATTGAGATCACAAAGGATGATCTTAGGACTGCTTTCTAAGGGCTAAGTACTCTGGGGACATCAATGCAGGTGTGCTCAACAAGAGCAACCTATGCCCCCAGTTTAAGTACCTCGCCCATATGCTGCTCAAGTGCATAGCTTCGCGTAAGGGAGGGTTCGATGAGCTATCCGATCAGATCCAGAACGCTTACGTGGCGTTGGTGCTGAACACCTATTCAGCTTCTCTAGATGATCTTCACCTATCTGGTGGAGAATATTGAGCGGAAGGGGAAGGAGGGGTTTTGTATGTACCCTCGATTTATTCAGATGATCATTGATCAGAAGCTATCATCGCTGCCAAAACAGAAGGAGGACGTATTAGTGCTTGAGGTGATGGACGATACCACCTTAGGCCGCATGATGGTGTACAGGGGAAGCAGGTGAAGCCCCTTGTCAGGAGATTGTTCGGGCATCTGGCCAGAGGATTATGTGGCGCCCGCTAGGAGGAAGTGGCACCACGAGGACAATGATTCAGATGTCGAGCAGATTGTGCTCCCGGATGATGACTCCGATGATGATGATAGTGGTGATGGCGGAGATGCAGGGCCCGCCAATCGAGGGCCCCCACTGCTAATATAGCATCTCTATCATCCACCCAAGTGGAGCAGAGTCAGCTGGTTTCTATCAAGACTTTTGTCCTAATAAGGAGGAGGAGACAGACGAGGAGCCTTTAACTCGTACTGTGGGGAGCAGGGTGGTTTCCATTGAACGAGGTATTCAGGAGGTTGGAGGACGCCCTAGCGAGTATGGGGAGACTGCTGCAGATCCCACTTATTCCCCTGATCACCCAGCAACATCCCAGGGGGAGCATCCTCCTCAAAGGGCATGAGGAGATAAAGGATGGCTCAGCCCCATAGAATGAAGACTAAGAGGAGGAGGATTACACTCATCACTACCACCATTTCCACCATTCCACCCACCACTACTACCACTCCCTCATCATGACTAACACACCTCCACCTGCACCACTACAGCCACCCCTTCACCATCCATACAATCCCACCACCCATCTACTCTACATCCACTACCACCACCACCACTCATGGAGCCGGACCTCATCATAGGTCCTTCCTACGTTTGGATCCTCTTTCCCATCCGTTGGGTTGGAGGAGTAGCTGCCTAACCTAAACCGGTTACTACTGAAGCTACTGGCGACGGATCAGAGAGCCACTCAGCTTAATCAGCTGATGGAGCTTAATGTCTCCCAGCCCAGAGGATTGAGGCTTAGAGCCAAGAGATCGCGGAGTTGTAAGAGATGCAGGCTTCGTCTGTACAGAGGATTGAGGCTCAAAGTTAGGAGATCACAGAGCTACATGAGATGCAGACATCCTCTGTACAGAGGATACAGGATTTGGAGGCAAAGAACAAGAAGCTCATGCTGAGGCTCAAGGGATCCAAGGATGAGCCTCTAAAGATTAGAGAAGGGGATGACGATGGTGATGACGATGACGATGATAAGGATGATACTAATGATGATAGGGGAGATGATGATGCGGGAGAGGATGAGGGCAGAGATGATGAGGAGGGTGATGATGCTGCTACATCTACTGCCACTCAAGCAAGAGAGATGATCTAAGAAAGCTCAGGATCAGGGTGCCTCATCCTCGACCACGCCAGCTAAGAACCCATGATTCAAGATCAAAGTAATGATTAGATGTTATGTTTTTTTGAACTTTTATGTAATTGAATCATGTATTAAACTCATGTACTGAATGTTTTATATATATTTGATTACTTAACTGTCTGATTATTTACTACGAATGATGTGTTACATGTTTAAATCAAGCAAATCACCATCTCAGCAGGATGAATATGATGTTGCTCCCCTGCAGCAGATCAAGTCTCAATCCACTATGATACTTGATCTACAAGGGATTGTCAGGAGGTCAGTAAGCTATACTCCCAAAGAAGGAGAAATCATTCATGACCTTACTAATGAGCAACTCGCAGAGATGTTCTGGTTAAATCCGGATAAATTGGTTAAAGATGCACCTACCGTTGATGTTGCTAGTGATGACGAGCTTAACGATGTGGATGAGATAGAGATTGAAGACGTCACAGCATAGTATTATCCATAATATACTGATCGAGAGGGAAATGTGGTTCCTGATTTTCGGGATACGCTCGACAGTGATATGTATGCTAACTGGAATACGATGGAAGGGGAGCCGAGAAATCAGAAAGCCAAGCCCAAGCCTCGGACACAGATGTTGAGATCAAAAAGGATGAATGGGCGGCTTGTTTTGCAGAGATCCGTGCCCAACAACAACGCCAAAGCCAAGTGCCTACGCCAAGCTCTACAAAGTAAAGAAGCATCTAAAGGTGTCTAGCAAAATTATAGCGTGGGCTTATTTTGAGGATCTTAATGTATATATAGTGAAGAGGAGAAGGAATCGAGTACTTCAGATTCCCACATGATCTGAAGACTCTCCCTAGTTTTGAGCTCAACCAGCTGGCATGCATGAACCTGCTATATGCTGACCCCAGGAAGATGTCAGGCTAGTTTGAAGCTGCGTTGAAGAAAGATACCACACTAGATGGGTTAACTTCAAGCCTCAACAACCTACGAGGTATATTTGAAGGTAAGAGGTGGACCCAAGGACTGGGAACCCAAAGTGGTGCTGAAGTGGAGTCCACCGCGTACAATGTCAAAGATCCCCATGAGGGAATTGCCATAGGACTTCACTCCCCACTTCAAGTGGTGGTATTATGACTGGCGTATAGGAGAAGCGGTCACAGTATTACAGAAAGAGCACCAAATGGAGACCATCCGAGTGTTGACCCAATGTGGCTAACAAACCTGTCAGCTAGTGATGTTTATACTTTATACAGGTGACCATTATTCTATGATCCACAGGATATTATACAGGCCCTCCAGTTTCAAAACGTGATAAGACTCTGCTTTGCATTCGAGATACATGCTGGAGTCACAGTCGAGGAGAGGCATAAGAAGTTTGACGAGCTAATGAAGGATGCCAGACAATGAAGGAAACTAGGTCCAAGGGGGAGTTTGTTGATCCATATGTACCTAGTTTACGATCTTAATGTAATATGTCTGTCATGTCCTAAATGTAAATGAAATGTATAAGTTGAATGAAACAGAATATGTGATTGATGATCTTATTGTTAATGTTTCAGTGTATGTTTCAATGTTTATTATTTATTAACACATATTGAACTAACTATATAGGTTTGTGGTTATTTGAATAGATCTTAGTCAAGTAATGATTGAGAAACATATTCAAACTTAGTCGTATGAAGTTTTCATGCGAATGGACCATGCTAATGGACCATACGCATGAATACTTCATGCTAATGGACCAGTCGCACGACTGAACCAGGAGACTGGATCAGTCGCACGACTGAGACATACAGATGAATCAGTCGCACAACTGAACCTTCAGTCGTGTGATTGACTCAGTCGCATGCTTTAGTCGCACGACTGGACCATGCTAATGGTCCAGTCGGATGATTGACTAACGCTAACCTAAATACCACTTAATTCGTGGAAAAATGGGACACTTTCAATTATATCTACTCCTATTCGTACCCTAGCCGTCTAAAGACCTTAGAGAACCTATTCCAAGTTCATAGATCGCACAAAATCATATTGCAATCATTCTTAACATTTAGATACATTCTAAGATCAATTCTATGTGCGTTCTCACTGATTGGAACACCAATCAAATAGGATTCTGCACTATTTGAGTTGGTATACACGTAAATCAATTAGTACTCATCCGTACACGGTCCTAACAAGTGGTATCAGAGCGTTGGCTTTAGATTTACGTGTGATTCAATCGATTTTGGCATAAAAATTGTGTTTTTCACTCAAAATTTAATATTTTTGTGTCAAAGTGTTTTTGAAGTCTTCTGGTCATAAAGTTAACGTTTTTCGTCATACGGAAATAAGGGTTCGTAAAAAAATTCGTGTTTTTGCGTCAAGGTGTTCAAAACATTCGTTTTTGCAAAAAAAGCAGCCTTCAGTCGCATGATTGACTCAACGGCACGACTGAACTCATTCGCACCCTCCATATGCATGATTGAAATCAGTAGTCTTGTTCATTCGCACAGACTCCAACCACACTCTCCTTCCACACGACTGAATCCAATCGCACGATTGAATTCATCCGCATACTCCATTCGCTCAATTGACCCAATCGCATAAGTTCAATCGCACGAGTGGTCCATTCGCATAAGCAAAGTATTTGACTTAAAAAAATTTAAAGTTAACTAAATGGAAGAGCAATATTCAGCTTTTACTACAGGGAAAGACACACGAATCCAGAACCTCTTACTTCTGCAAAATGAGACAGGGAATCACAATAAACCCCCTAAGCTAATAACGTTACGATTACCCTCAATGGAAGCAATGTTTTGAGATTTACTTAAATGGAGTTGATCCCAACCTTTGGGAGTCAATCGAGACAGGGTATGACATGCCAGTAGATGCTGATGGAGTGAAACTGACTTTGGGAGGGATGAATGACACACAGAAGGCAAAATATACACAGAGAGAGAGAAAGTGTACGCCCTATTAACTCAGTCTATACCGAAGGAGATATTCCATCAATTCTCTAAGAATAAACAGGCTAGAAACTTTGGATAGCCTTGGCCAAACGCTATGACGGGAATGCTTCATTAAAAGCTCTAAAGGCAAAAGCGTTGAAGAAGGAGTTTGACAACTTTTTTTCAATAGGTAAGGAAAGTCTAGTGATGTAATCGACAGGTTCTATCATCTCATGAGTGAGCTACATATTCATGGAGTTAAAACGTCGATGGAATATAAGGTTTCCAGTTTGGCTGATGGGTTACCAGAGAAGTGAGATTCATTTGTATTTAACCTAAGACTAAATAGTATTTTGGTAAAGTTAGATATAAATGATTTCATCCTGAAATTAAGAGAGGAGGAACTTTGGATGAAATACAGGTCGCAGAAAGGAACGTATGATCAAAATCCTTTGCTTTATAACGCCTCTTCTACCACAACCAGTTCAGGAGCACCCCTTCAGACGACTTTGTTTCAGTTCAATTGCTCCCTCACAAACCATAACTTTTGGGTCTAACACTTTCAATATTTCGACTCCTATTCGTACCCTAGTTGTCCAAAGACCTTAGAGAACCTGTTCCAAGTTCATAGATCGTAAAAAATCGTATTGCAATTGTTCTTAACGTTTAGATTCATTCTAAGATCGATTCTATGTGTGTTTTCACTGATTGGATCGCCATTCAAATAGGATTCCACACTATTTAAGTTGTATACATGTCTGGGTCACCAATTACCCATTTTATTGCACCAGAGGCTAATGCTATGAAGTTGAAGACTGAAAACCTCAGGAACATCACTATGGAGGTGGCTAAAGAACACAAGGATTTATTGGCGGCTGTGGTACACTCATATGACGGGTTGTTACAGGAAAGATTGGTAACTGCCATCTAGCAGACGAAGACTACGAACAGGTAGACGAGAACGAGCTTGAACGTATGGACATAATGTGGGTGTTAGCAAATGCTGTCTCGAGGGATAAGAAGTTTTTTAAAAAGACGGGACAAAACTTGATAGCTACCAAAGACACTACGTTTGGGTTTGACAAGTCCAAAGTGACCTGTTTCAACTGTGGTGAGAAGGGGCACTTTAAACACGAATGTGTAAATCCCAAGAAGACTGGCAACGAGAACCCATTCTCGACATTCAAACGTCAGGACAAACCCACTGGGGGAGCTACATCGTCTAGCACTGAGACAAAGGCCTTGACTGCTCAAGGTGATGAAGGGCAAGACTAGACCTTCAAATCCGTGCCTCTGGGAGAATCCAACATTGCAAATGTCGAGGTGTTGGATGACGATATTGAAAGTGAAGACTATATCGCAGTCGAAATAGCCATGTTAGAAACTAAAGAAGCTGCAAAAGTGGTCAAACCCGTGATTAAAGAAGATGACAAAACTACATGTTCAGAATCTCCAGCAACTGAAGAGACAATCTCTGCACTGATGGCAGATTCAATTGAATCTTCTCAGGTAAGTTCTAAAGACCAATTGTTTGATAATCATGCTTGTTTTGAATGTAATAAATTTAGGGAAAACATTGATTTGAAATTTGCTAGGTAATTAGATCATAACGATAGCTTAGTAAAGGACTTGCAACTATGCACAAAAGCAAATCACGTTTTATAACAATACGAGCACAGTTACAAAGAAAAAAATAGAACTATTAAATAAACAACTAAGGGAAACCGAAGTTGTGGCTTTTAACCAAGCAAATGACATTAAGTTCTATTTAAACTCCCTTGAAGAAACTAAAAAGGAGAAAGCAATTTTGGAAGTCGAAGTATATTCTTTAAAACAAAAACTGCACAGTTGGACTAGTTCTTCACATATAGTTAAAAACTTGGTCAAAGAACTAAACAACGGGGAGGGATTAGGTTACAAAGTGGTTCCACCATCACATGAGATTTTGTTAAATATGAAATGTCGACCAGTAAACAACAATCCTATTAAGGATCATGTGGTGACCACTCCTCTAGTTAGTGATCTAGATTCCACGTGTCAAAAGATGGAATCTGCCACTAAAGAGAAGGAGGGCACTTTGAAATCTAAGGGTAAAATGCCTATTGTTAATTTGGACGAACAATTTAAAGAGCTTAATATACAGTCAGGATCTACCACGTCTTCTTCTGAACAGAAAGTGACTAAACAAACTAACCTACCACATGCTCCACGTAATAGTCCAAACAAACAAAAGGAAAAAGATGTTTCAACTGCTCAAAAGGTAAAGTCATAGTACTAGTATGATCTCCTAAACTTGCTAATGACTCTCGATGAAAACAAGAATCTTGCATCAAAAGATTTTGGTAACACGTCCTGAATGATTTGATTACCTGTATGATTCCATAATGAATCGTTCCAGTTATGGTCACAATAACTTGAAGCTGTACTGTTCTAGAAAGAAATCTGCTAGATATCTATCTTAAATTTCCACCGCACAAAAAATTACGAAAATACGTTCAGTTTTTTCTTTAAGTTATAGTTGTTTTATTTTGTTTCAATTTTTAGTTTTTAGTCAAATTTAGTTTTAATTGTCGGACTATATAGTGGAATTTTATCTGGTATTTAATCACTTAAAAGGGTCACGTCTGAGGTGATAACATGTTTTACTGTTAAAAGGATCACGTCTAAGGTGATCAAATGTTTCCAAAGTTAAAAACGATCATGTCTGAGATGATCGAATGCTCGTAATGTTTTACCAAGTGTTAAAAGGGATAAATGTAAAATGTTCATAGAGTCAAAATTATAAGAATGAGCCATTCGCATGACTGGACCATAAGTATGGACCAACCATACGATTGGGCAATATGAATGAGCCCAATCGCATGACTAAGCCACATGTATGGCCCAGACATACGATTGGACTATCAGCATGGATAAATTCATGCAATTGGATCATCAGAATGAACCAATTGCATGAATGGAAGCAACTGAATGGGGTTGTCGCACGACTGAAACCCAGTCGCACGACTGTAGGTGACCGATTGAGTCGGTCACACGACTGAGACTCAATTGCACGAACTAGCTGTGCGATTAAGTCCATTCGCACGACTGGAGAGAACCCTAGTATAAATAGAGGGGGAGTCGGTCGCAAACCCTATTCACCCCAATCGCTCTTGTTTATCACACGACTTAACGAAACTCTGCCCGATTTTCGTCTTATTGCTCTAAACTGCTATTTGTTGTGTTCTAACGATTTCCAGCAATTGTACAGGTAATGTGTGATGTTCTACGCTCCAAAGATTAAACAATCTGTGCGCATGACACTCGAATCAATGCCCTAATACTAACCGAGACTAGTTTGACCAATAAACTGATAAAACTAAGTTAAATGTTAAAATAAAGGTTATTAGGAGCTATGTTGGGTGTTTGCGAGACTAATGAGCCATACCATGACTTCTAACACTACAATTTGCTCAAAATTTGAATTTGAATGAACCAACAGTCTGTCATGCGAATGGGCGCCCTGATGAACTTAAATCGCACGATTGAGCCGGGCAAAAGGCTCAATCGCACGACTGAGATAGGCGAATGGCACGACTGAAATATGCGAATGAGTTCAGTCGCACGACTAATTCAACCACTTGGTAGAGTATACGACTAAGCCCAGTCGCATGCTCAGTCGTGCGTATGAGCTCAATCGCATGACTAAACCTCAGTCGCACAGTTCATTCGCACGACTAAACCTCAGTCGCACAGTTCATTCGTACGAAAGAACAGAAAGATTCAAGTTAAGAAATTCAAATGGTTATTCATTTACACACTCTAATGTTTATCTATATTGTGTAACAAATGATGAGTCGCTGGACCATGAGACTAAGCACAACATATGTGCTCACCTGGATTTGACTTCCAGGAATGCTGCAAAGTTCTCGGGCATCATCACATTCCTACGGAGAACTAGGATATTTCGAGCCATCTCTACACCATGTACTCCTTATCGCTCAATCCAACAAGCTTTCTAGGAAACCGCTATTGTGGACAGGTCCTCTGAGCCCTATTGCATCAGGAGCTTGATATTTAGCCATGCCATTGAGATCACAAAGGATGATCTTAGGACTGCTTTCTAAGGGCTAAGTACTCTGGGGACATCAATGCAGGTGTGCTCAACAAGAGCAACCTATGCCCCCAGTTTAAGTACCTCGCCCATATGCTGCTCAAGTGCATAGCTTCGCGTAAGGGAGGGTTCGATGAGCTATCCGATCAGATCCAGAACGCTTACGTGGCGTTGGTGCTGAACCACCTATTCAGCTTCTCTAGGATGATCTTCACCTATCTGGTGGAGAATATTGAGCGGAAGGGGAAGGAGGGGTTTTGTATGTACCCTCGATTTATTCAGATGATCATTGATCAGAAGCTATCATCGCTGCCAAAACAGAAGGAGGACGTATTAGTGCTTGAGGTGATGGACGATACCACCTTAGGCCGCATGATGGTGTACAGGGGAAGCAGGTGAAGCCCCTTGTCAGGAGATTGTTCGGGCATCTGGCCCGAGAGGATTATGTGGCGCCCGCTAGGAGGAAGTGGCACCACGAGGACAATGATTCAGATGTCGAGCAGATTGTGCTCCCGGATGATGACTCCGATGATGATGATAGTGGTGATGGCGGAGATGCAGGGCCCGCCAAATCGAGGGCCCCCACTGCTAATATAGCATCTCTATCATCCACCCAAGGTGGAGCAGAGTCAGCTGGTTTCTATCAAGACTTTTGTCCTAATAAGGAGGAGGAGACAGACGAGGAGCCTTTAACTCGTACTGTGGGGAGCAGGGTGGTTTCCATTGAACGAGGTATTCAGGAGGTTGGAGGACGCCCTAGCGAGTATGGGGAGACTGCTGCAGATCCCACTTATTCCCCTGATCAGCCCAGCAACATCCCAGGGGGAGCATCCTCCTCAAAGGGCATGAGGAGATAAAGGATGGCTCAGCCCCATAGAATGAAGACTAAGAGGAGGAGGATTACACTCATCACTACCACCATTTCCACCATTCCACCCACCACTACTACCACTCCACTCATCATGACTAACACACCTCCACCTGCCACCACTACAGCCACCCCTTCACCATCCATACAACCACCACCCATCTACTCTACATCCACTACCACCACCACCACTCATGGAGCCAGGACCTCATCATAGGTCCTTCCTACGTTTGGATCCTCTTTCCCATCCGTTGGGTTGGAGGAGTAGCTGCCTAACCTAAACCGGTTACTACTGAAGCTACTGGCGACGGATGAGCAGAGAGCACTCAGCTTAATCAGCTGATGGAGCTTAATGTCTCCCAAGCCCAGAGGATTGAGGCTTAGAGCCAAGAGATCGCGGAGTTGTAAGAGATGCAGGCTTCGTCTGTACAGAGGATTGAGGCTCAAAGTTAGGAGATCACAGAGCTACATGAGATGCAGACATCCTCTGTACAGAGGATACAGGATTTGGAGGCAAAGAACAAGAAGCTCATGCTGAGGCTCAAGGGATCCAAGGATGAGCCTCTAAAGATTAGAGAAGGGGATGACGATGGTGATGACGATGACGATGATAAGGATGATACTAATGATGATAGGGGAGATGATGATGCGGGAGAGGATGAGGGCAGAGATGATGAGGAGGGTGATGATGCTGCTACATCTACTGCCACTCAAGCAAGAGAGATGATCTAAGAAAGCTCAGGATCAGGGTGCCTCATCCTCGACCACGCCAGCTAAAGAACCCATGATTCAAGATCAAAGTAATGATTAGATGTTTATGTTTTTGAACTTTTATGTAATTGAATCATGTATTAAACTCATGTACTGAATGTTATATATATTTGATTACTTAACTGTCTTGATTATTTACTACTGAATGATGTTTACATGTTTAAATCAAGCAAATCAACCATCTCAGCAGGATGAATATGATGTTGCTCCCCTGCAGCAGATCAAGTCTCAATCCACTATGATACTTGATCTACAAGGGATTGTCAGGAGGTCAGTAAGCTATACTCCCAAAGAAGGAGAAATCATTCATGACCTTACTAATGAGCAACTCGCAGAGATGTTCTGGTTAAATCCGGATAAATTGGTTAAAGATGCACCTACCGTTGATGTTGCTAGTGATGACGAGCTTAACGATGTGGATGAGATAGAGATTGAAGACGTCACAGCATAGTATTATCCATAATATACTGATCGAGAGGGAAATGTGGTTCCTGATTTTCGGGATACGCTCGACAGTGATATGTATGCTAAACTGGATACGATGGAGAGGGAGGCCGAGAAATCAGAAAGCCAAGCCCAAGCCTCGGACACAGATGTTGAGATCAAAAAGGATGAATGGGCGGCTTGTTTTGCAGAGATCCGTGCCCAACACACAACGCCAAAGCCAAGTGCCTACGCCAAGCTCTACAAAGTAAAGAAGCATCTAAAGGTGTAGCAAAATTATAGCGTGGGCTTATTTTGAGGATCTTAATGTATATATAGTGAAGAGGGAGAAGGGAATCGAGTACTTCAGATTCCCACATGATCTGAAGACTCTCCCTAGTTTTGAGCTCAACCAGCTGGCATGCATGAACCTGCTATATGCTGACCCCAGGAAGATGTCAGGCTAGTTTGAAGCTGCGTTGAAGAAAGAATACCACACTAGATGGGTTAACTTCAAGCCTCAACAACCTACGAGGTATATTTGAAGGTAAGAGGTGGACCCAAGGACTGGGAAACCCAAAGTGGTGCTGAAGTGGTGTCCTCCGCACACTATGTCATAGATTCCCATGAGGGAAATGCCACAGGACTTCACTTCCCCCTTCAAGTGGTGGTATTATGATTGGAGAATAGGTGAAGCGGTCATAGTATTGCAGAAAGAGCACCAAATAGAGACCATCCGGGTATTTGACCCAATGTGGCTAACCAACCTGTCAGCTAGTGATGTTTATACTGTATACAGGTGGCCATTATTCTATGATATGCAGGATATGGTACAGGCTCTCCAGTTCCAGAACGTGATAAGACTCTATTTTGCATTCGAGATACATGTTGGAGTCAGTCAGGCGAGGAGAGGACATTTCAATATTTCGACTCCTATTCGTACCTTAGAGAACTGTTTCAAGTTCATAGATCGCACAAAATCGTATTACAATCGTTCTTAACATTTAGATTCATTCTAAGATCGATTCTACATGCGTTCTCACTGATTGGATCGCCAACAAAATAAGAATCCGCACTATTTGAGTTGGTATACACGTAAATCAGTTAGTACTCCATCCGTACACGGTCCTAACATAAAATAGGTTTTATTTTTATAAACTAATGATTTTCAAGAGTGTATTTTTTATAAAAGTTACAAAATGGGGGGGAACCATTTTGAATCCTAATTTTCGGCTGCCCCATGTGCCTCATGAGGGGTCTTTTAGTCTTGGATACTACAAGACTTTTACTACACTTGCACTCTTCAATCATCTCTCACACACTCTCTCTCTCACAAGCAAAAACCCTCTCCAAACAAGGCTGAAATTCGGATTCAAGGCAAAAAAGGGATGGAAAGTTTTGGATTTTGGAGGAGTAAAGGAAGAGGGTTCTTTGGTGTTGCACCCTAACAAGCTTGGTGTTTGGAAGAGCTTGTGGGTATACAAGCTTGAGGTCTTCTCTTTTGGAGGCTATACATTCAAGAACATCATCATCTTCATCTCATCCATCTACAACATCTTGTGCTTGAAAGGTTGTATCCGTGAACACCCTATGGTTGTTTTGGTTTTGATAGCATTCTATTTCACATATATATATATGATCATTATTGGGTTTTGTTTATGGTTTAAAATGGTATTGTTAACAACATGTTTAAACCTTATATCCGCTGCATTTTTGTAGTTTAAATGGTTAAACTAGCTTTGATTTACATGTTACAAAACCCAACAATGGCATCTAGAGCCGGATATGTGGAATATGTGCTCCAAAAGTTCTTGAAAAGTTAGTTTTCATGGACCTCAACCCATTAGGGGCTATTTTGTTGTGGATGTATGAATCCCTTATGTTTCAAGGTTTAATTTTACATGCTTTAGTATAAACCTTGAAAGATCAAGATCAAATGGTTGATTGTGTTGTTTGGACAAAACCCTAAAGTTTTGTTCATGTTCGCTAGAACTTTAAGGTATTAAAAGGGGTTCATTGTTGTTCCTGGATGTTGAATATGTTTCATATTTTGGTGCATAAAATAGCCTTAACCTTATGTGTTTTGGATTGGTTTATTGTGGTTTGTCATGTTGGTTTTGATTCTTGTAAGGGTTGTAACATTTGTGTTTGTATTTTGGGTTGTAATTTATTTATTCATTTGGTTATGTAATAAATATATTAGGTGCATTTCTTGTTTAGAAAAAAATTGTATTAGGATATGATTTTGTAAAAGAAGATGCACTAGATGAAGACCCAAAGAAGGACACAAAAGACATGGACACTAGAAGCATTTGGATCTGGATTCAAGTGGAACTTCATGGACACATTTTGATGTGTCATTTTAACCCTTAGGAAAGACCTTATGACAACACTCGTGATGTCAAACAAGTGTGGTCAACTTAGAGACTATGGTTATGCACTTATGCTTGTATGATTATGCTTGTTTGGTGTTTGTTGTATGGTTGTTGTTTGATATTTGGATATGGATAACAAACTCATTAACAAACTTAACAAGCTGAAAATTGATGGTTCTTTATCATTAAGTGTTTAATAAAAGGTTATTAAAAGGATTAATGATTTTAATAAAAGGGGGTTTTAATAAAAAGTGAACCATAGGGTACCTTGTATTTGAAAGCATGCAAATATAAGGTACTTAGAGTTTTCTAAACTTGTGTTATGAAAACTTAAATTTTCTTTTATAAACAAGTTTAACACCGTCCTTTTGCACAACACTTGAGTCACTTGGAAACTATTAATGGGATAAAGGTCATCTAACCATTTTGAGGGAACTTGTGATTTAAGGTGGGGATACCATATTTGTGGGATAAAGGTCACCTAATCACTTATGTTGGAAAACTCACATGTGGTGCAAGTAGGGTAACTTGATTTGCAAACCATGTTAAATGGATCACCTACAATATGGTTTACAAAGGTGTTGATGGGATAAACATGCCGACTATACATATGATGTTTTAAAGTTGATCCCATACCCTAGAAGTTGCAAAGGATTGCAATTGTAAAAAATTGACTACCTTATTAATTTAAATAATGGGATAAAGGTCACCAAACCACTATTTAAATGTAATGTTGGATTCTAGAATTTTAAAATTGTGTAAGACACTTAAAAGGGCTTTAATTTTAAAATATGAATAATATCGAAAATACTAAAATTGAACTTTGTTAAATTTTGTATATGGCCACCAACAATAATGAAAATAATGATATCCCATCCGCTCACTCACTATAACTAAGAACCATTCTCCAAAAGGAGCGTCTAAACCATAATAACTTTATAGATTGGTTTCAAAACTTGAGAATTGTTATCAAGAAAGAAAAACGATCATATATTTTAGACGATCTGATTCCCGATCAACCTAATGAGGAGGATGAGGAGGCCTATAATAATTGGGTGAAGTACACTAAGGACTCGGTCCAAGTGTCTTGCCTCATGTTGGCAAGTATGAATTCGGATCTCCAAAAGGAGTATGAACATCATGGAGCGTAGAAAATCAACTCAACAAGAAAATAAAAATTCTCCGCACCGATAGAGGAGGTGAATACCTAAGTGATGCTTTTAGAGATCATCTTAGAAGTTGTGGTAAGGTCTCATAACTATCTCCACCTGGGACACACAACACAATTGTGTCCGAGAGGAGAAATCAAACTTTATTGGATATGGTTCGATATATGATGGCTAGAAGCTCATTGCCTCTATCATTTTGGGGTTTTGCTTTGCTCTTTGCGGCCCGTATCTTGAATATGGCCCCAACCAAGAAAGTGGAAAGGACACCTTTTGAAATATGGCATGGAAGGGTTCCATCACTATCATATTTAAAGGTATGGGGTTATGAGGCTTATGTTAAGACTCCCACCTCAAACAACTTAGAAAGCGGTTCCACTAACTGTATCTTCACTGGATACCCTAGAAATACTATGGGATATTATTTCTATGATCCATTGGAACAAAAGGAGTTTTTTGCCAAGATGGTTGTGTTCTTAGAAGCTAAGTTCCTTATGGAACGAACTGGCAGTAGAACAGTGGATCTTGAGGAGGATCAAGAACCACAAACTGATACACATTTGGTTGACACTAGCACTCAACATGAGGATGTTAAGGGTGATCAAATAGTTGATCAATACACACAAAACGTTAGCAGATCTGGTTGAACTAGTAATCCACCTGAAAGATTTTTTCGTAGATGGATGCTATGTGGTAGATTTAGATGAACCAACTTCTTATCATGATGCACTTTCCAATTTGGATTATGACAAATGGCTTGAAGCCATGAACATTGAGATGCAATCCATGTATGACAACCAAGTATGGGACTTGGTTGAACCACCTCTTAATCCAAGATAGTTGGAAGTAAGTGGGTTTTCAAGAAGAAAACTGATATGCATGGAAACTTAGATACTTATAAAGCTAGACTTGTAGCAAAAAGTTTCACTCAAACTCAAGGGGTTGATTATGATGAGACCTTCTCACCAGTTGCAATGCTAAAGTCTATTAGGATATTATTTGCGATAGCTGCTCATTATGATTATGAGATTTGGCAATTGGATGTCAAAATCGCTTTTCTAAATGGATATCTTGAGGAAGATGTCTATATGGTTCTGCCTGAAGGTTTTGTCGATCAAAAACATCTTAGCAAAGTATGCAAGTTAAAGAAATCAATCTATAGATTGAAGCGAGCATCAAGAAGTTGGAATCACTGTTTTGATGAAGAGATAATCAAATTTGGGTTCATCAAAAACGTTGATGAAGCATGTGTAGCTAGTGGGAGCATCGTCACTTTCCTAGTATTGTATGTTGATGACATTCTACTATTTGGAAATGACATTCCAACCTTGGAGGGTGTAAAAGCCTGGCTTGGAAATTGTTTCTCCATTAACGATCTTGGTGAAGCCGCCTATATTTTCGGAATAAAGATCTATAAGGATAGATCAAGGTGGTTGATAGGTTTAAATCAAAGTGTATACATTGATAAGATCTTGAAAAGATTCAAGATGGAAAACTCTAAGAAAGGTATGGTACCTATCCAAAGAGGAACGATATTGAGTAAGACTCAATGTCCAAGCTCAAAGGAGCAAGACAAAATGAAGGGAATCCCGTATGCGTCTGCTATAGGATCCATCATGTATGCAATGATATGCATTAGGCCGGACGTGTCATGCGCCTTGAGCATGACAAGCCGATAACAACAAAATCCTAGAAACAGTCATTGGATGTCTGTTAAGACATACTTAAGTACCTAAGGAGGACCAAAGATATGTTCCTAATCTATGGATCTGGTGAGGAGGAACTCGTAGTAAAAGGTTACACAGTTGCGAGTTTCCAAGCTGATAGAGATGATTCACGATCATAACCGGGGTACATTTTCATCTTGAATGGAGGAGCAATCTCTTGGAAGAGCTCTAAGCAAGATGTGGTGGCATTATCAACTATAGAGTCAAACTACATCGCCGCTTCATTAGCAGCTGAGGAAGCTGCATGGTTAAAGAAATTCATTGCCGATCTAGGGGTGGTCCCTTCCATTCAGGACCCCCTAGAAATTCTTTGTGATAACAAGGGTGCGATTGCTCAAATCAAGGAACCCCATGCACATCAAAAGACTAGGCACCTTGAACAGAGATTGAACTACATAAGGGATGAAGTTGAAAACGGAAAGATACGTATTCGCAAAGTTCACATGGATCAAAACATTGCGGATCCACTCACGAAGCTTCTTGAAAAGGCAAACAAGAAAGTCACACTAGTGCCATGGGACTTCAATTTTCTAGTGACTGGATTTGATCTTTAATTTTTGTTTTAGATATTGTAACCCTCTATTACTTGAATGAATTATTTGGTTATAATGATTCAACTAATTTTCCTATTTTGCATGTTTAAAATCCTTGAGTAAATCATTTACTCAGAACCTCCGTAGTCATCATACTTGTGGGAACAAGTATGAAGGTAAGACTATTATGAACTTTGAATGGTAGATATTCATATGGATGAATATAGAGCAAAAGGTTGCTGCCAAAGTTCATAGATATTTGTGGGATAAAAATATTGGATTGACCTACATCTCAAATATTACTACATGGAATCTTCCTGATTGATCATAAATAATTTTGAGTAAAGGCGAATATCATTTGGTATCTTTTGACCTGAGATAGATATTGGGTCTTGATATTTACTGAATATTATACTTTGACTTAGTTCTTCGTTGAGATAGATATTGAGTCTTAACTAATTCCTTTGAACTCATTTCAGCTATTCTACCTCTTGATATCTCCTCACCTTGCACCTTTTCTTTCTTTTCCTCATCCCATGATCCTTTCCCATGTCGTGGAAGTGCAGCAGTGCTCCTTCATTATTCATAACGACTATAACCAAGCTGCCAACCAATAAAGCAAGCACCTTCATGGACTGAGACAGTGGAAGCTCTGTTAGCACCTTAAGGCTGTCTTTATCCTTAAATGGGGGGAACCCATTTCAAACCCAATATTTTGGCCGCCCCTTTTGGGCATGGGAATCTTTATGTCTTGTTTTTATACAAGATTTAATGTTGCTTGCACTCTTCCCTTGACACACACTCTCTCTCTTACATGCAATAGGCTCTTTCCTCCTTCTCTCCTTGCAAAATTCAAGTTTTTGGGCAGAATTTGAGTTCATCTTGGCTGAACTTTTTGGGTTTGCAAGAAACGGTTTGAGTTTTGGTGTCCTACTAGGGCTTGTCGGTATATAAGCTTGAGGACTTATATTTTGGAGGCTAGACATTCAAGAAGCATCATCATCTTCTTCTCATCCATACCACATCACTTTGTTCTTGAAAGCTAGTTTCAAGAACACCCTATGGTTGCAATTTTCGTTTTGATAGCATTGCATTTCACATATATATGTGATCCTTGTTTATGGGTTTTGTTTTGGGTTAAAATGGTTCAAATTTTCAAATTGTTAAACACCCTTTTAACCACTTATATCCGCTGCGTTTTTGTAGTTTAAATGGTTAAACTTGCTTTGATAAACATGTAACAAAACCCAATAGGGTGAAGGTTTTTGCCAAATGATTGTGAGGTCCTAGCATTCTAAAGCATTTAATCGAACCTTAACGAATCATCTAGTACTTGTTGAAAAAGATAAGGTTGGACAAACATATCAGCAATCGTTTTTTATATGTTTGAGAATTTCAAAATGACGGGTTTGCAAGAACACAAAACACAAGTTTAACCATTTAAACTTTCAGAAAAACGCAGCGGACATATATAGCTTTAAAACCCATTTATAAGCTGAATATTTCATGTTCTTAGTGTCCATTTAATGTAGAAAAGCAAACCAAACAAAAGGATCATGTATGTGAATGAAACAAGCTATGACAATACATAAACGTATATAAAATCACAGCTTGAACAAGCTGTGACAACTACCTTGTTCCAGCAGCAAATGTCGACCAAAATGAGGTGTTTGATGCTTGTTCTTTTGGCCAAGACTTCAAGGAGGAGTCCTCAAGTGCTTATACCCCAAGCCTTGTGAAGCACACACCACTTTTTGCTAGGAATAGTTCACCAAAATCAAACCAAAAAAACTCCAAAATTCTGCAGCCTCAAATCCGAGAGAGAAGAGAGAGAGGAGAGAGTCTTTTGATTTTTGTTTGCATGAATGGATGTGATGTTAGAGGTGGAGTGAATTGCTAGTTAAGAGTTGCAAGTCTCAAAACACAAAGGTCCAATGAGAATGCAACAAGGGGGCAGCCATGTGTTTTAAATTTTAAGAGATTCCCTCTTAAAATTATAACACATAATACAAGTTAACTAGTCCTTTTAACTAGACACATATACAAGTAACCATTTAATTGTATAATCTAGTCACTCCATTATAAGTTTTGCAATATTATTTAACTAATTTAAATAAAATTACAAATAACTCATTGAACAAAATATCCTAATATATTGTTCCATCTCATATGCAACTCTTTTAGAAAACCTATTTTCTAAATTGGTGTAAATATTTAATTGCATGATCATATCATCAATTAAATATTAATTGGTGTTTGCTAAGCTTGTTATTGGGTATAACCCGACTTGGATCATAACGTACTAACCACATCAATATTCTAAGTGTCTTGGGCACACAGAATCCTACAATCTCCCACTTGCCCAAGATTCATAGAAGATTGATGCAAGCAGTAAATACCGCCTAACAACGGTTTACTACCCTTAATACGCATGACTTATAGCCATTCAATAACATCATCCCTTTCAAGTACCCTACTTGATATGATTTAGGTGAATTAATCATCTATCCTTTTGTTACAGATGTCATGTTAAATCCAAGGACACAGAATGATCATTCCTTGTTGATTTAACTTAATCAGGCCTTAGACATCTAACTCTCAACGAATAAGAGGAACAAATTCCATCTTGACTACATACGTTCTCACAAACACCTCGTGTTATACCTGGACATATCCTTATGTACTGTCCACTATTTCAGGACAGTGAAGAATATGCTCAAGGTATAATACTTGGTGAACATCAAAACCCAATATGTATCTCAGGTCGGAGGATACCAATGATATTCGCCTTTACTCAAATTATTTATGATCAATCAATAAGATTCCATGTAGTAAAATTGAGATGCGGGTTAGTCCAATATTTGTAACCCACAAATATCTATGTACCTTGGTAGCAACCCATTGCTCTATATTCATCCTTATGAATATCAACCAATCCAAGTTCATAATAGTCTTACCTTCAAACTTGTTCCCACAAGTATGAACGACTACGGACATTTAGAGTAAACATTTTACTCATGGATTAAACATGCTAGATTGGAATATTATTTGAAACATTATAACCAAATAATTTTATTCAAATAATAGAAAATTCCATATATCCAAATGCTAAATTTACAGATCATATCGAATCACTAGAATATCGAAGTCCCATGGCACAAGTATGACCTTCATGCTTTGCCTTTTCAAGGAGCTTCGTGAGAGGATCAGCAACGTTTTGATCCGTGTGAACCTTGCGAATACATATCTTTCCCTTTTCAACTTCATCTCATATGTAGTTGAATCTCCGCTCAATGTGCCTAGTCTTTTGATGAGCACGGGGTTCCTTGATTTGAGCAATCGCACCCTCGTTGTCACAAAAAATCTCTAGGGGGTCCTGAATGGAAGGGAAAACCCCTAGATCGGCAATGAATTTCTTCAACCATGCAGCTTCTTGAGCTGCCAATGAGGCGGCGACATATTCTGATTCTGTAGTTGATAGAGCCACCACATCCTGCTTGGAGCTCTTCCAAGAGACAGCTCCTCCATTCAGAATGAAAATGTATCCCGATTGTGATCGTGAATCGTCACGATCGGTTTGGAAACTTGCATCCGTGTAACCTTTTACAACGAGTTCCTCGTCACCAGATCCATAGATCAGGAACATATCTCTTGTCCTACTTGGTGTTAGTTTGGTACAATGAACTATTTAAAGTATTTTCATGAACCAATTCATAAATACCATTAATTGGAATAGCTTTAAAATAGAACATACCATTTAAAGAAACATGAATATCATTTTCAATAAAAGATAATACATAATCATAATGTCTTAATTGGGATACAGAAATAATGTTCCTAGTCAAACTAGGAGCATACAAAACATTCTTCAAAATAACTTCCAAACCACTTGGAAGTCTTAGGATGTAGTCTCCACGAGCTTCAACTAAGACTTTAGTTCCATTTCCCATGAAGAGGCTAACATCCCCTTGTTTGAAGTCCCTACTTCTTGTGAACCCCTGCAACAAATTGCAAATGTGAGTTCCACATCCGGTATCCAATACCCATGTGTTAGAAGATGTAACATTAAGATCAATATGAATCATGTATATTGTACCTGTGGTCTGCCCGGCATCCCTCTTGGCTTTCAACTCTTGGAGATGGACAGGACAATTCCTTGCCCAATGTCCAATCTCCCCACACTTGAAGCATGGGTCATTTGTAGCAACCTTTTGCTTCTTCTCTTGTGGTTTGGGTGGCACCCTTGCCACCCCTTTCCCTTTTCCCCAAGCGGGTCCCTTACCCTTGGCAACCTTTGCCTTGGTGCGGGACGAGGCCTTTTGTTGTTCCCACCTTCATTAATGGTGAGAACGGGTAAAACCCTTTTACCCATGGCCGCCTCGGTCGTTTTGAGCATTGAGTGAAGCTCACCAATGCTTTTATCCCAAGCATTCATGTTGTAGTTCAACACGAATGTCTCGAACCTTTTGGTAAGGCCATTGAGGATCAAATCCGTGGCCAATTCCTTCGAGACGGGACAATTAAGCCTCTCGAGGCGGTCAATATGACTTTTCATCTTAAGTACATAAGATGAAACAGATTGGTTGTCGTCCATACGACATGCATGGAGTGCTCGAACCGTTTCGAAACGCTCAACCCTCGCTTGCTGTTGGAACGTTTCCTTCAGCTGGGTTATCATGTCATAAGCCCCGTGGTGTTCATACTCCTTTTGGAGATCCGGAGTCATGCTCGCTAGCATGAGACAAGACACTTGGACGGAGTCCTCAGTGTACTTTAGCCAATCATTGAAGGCCTCCTCATCATCCTCGCTAGGTTGATCAGGGATAGGGTCGTCTAAAACGTACGATCTTCTCTCTTGCTTGAGAACGATTCTCAAGTTTCGATACCAATCGATGAAGTTGTTGTGATTTAGACGTTCCTTTTGGAGGATCGCTCGTAAAGATTGGTTGGACGCGGATGAGTTATCGGAATTATCATTATTAGAGGCCATCTACAAAATTTAACAAAGTTTTATTTAGTATTTTCGATATTATCAATTTTAATAATTAATGCCTATTAAGGTCAATATATATTAAAATCTAGAACCCAACATTACATTTAATTGTGGTTAGGTGACCTTTATCCCACGATTTAAATTAATAAGGTGGTCAACGATTGACGGTTGCAACCATTTGCAACTTCTAGAGGTATGGGATCGACCCTTGAACATCATATGTAAAGTCGGCATGTAAATCCCATCAACACCATTTGGAAACCACATTGTAGGTGATCCATTTAACATGGTTTGCAAATCAAGACATCCTACTTACACCCACGTGTGAGTTTGCCAAAACAAATGGTTAGGTGACCTTTATCCCATAAGTAAGGCATTCTCACCTCAAATCACAAGTTCCCTCAAAATGGTTAGGTGACCTTTATCCCACTAAGAGTTCCCAAGTGACTCAAGTGTTGTGTAAAAGGACGGTGTTGATCTCGTTTTTAAAATTTTAGAGATTTCTTAATTCTAGTTTAGAAAACTCTATGTACTTGTATTTGTATGCTTTCAAATACAAGGTACCCTATGGTTCTTAGATTAAAACCAATTTTAATCTTTAAAACCATTAAACCATTTTAATAACTTTTATTAACTTAAAGAACCAACATTTTCAGCTTGTTAAGTTTGTTAATGAGTTTGTTATGAATATTCAAATACAAACCAAACAATCAAATAACAAACAATCAAACAAGCATATATATACAAACATGAGTGCATAACCATAGCTACTAAGTTGACAACACTTGTTTGCCATCACAAGTGTTGTCATAAGGTCTTTTCTAAGGTTGAAAACAATCACAAAATGCAGGTCATCTTGGACCCCACTTGAACTTGCATCCATATGCTTCAAGTTCCATGTCTTTGATGTCCATCTTCGGGTCTTGAACTTGTGCATCTTCCTTTTACAAAATTGTATCCTAATACATTTTTCTAATAAAAGAAATGCACCTAATCTATTACAAACCCAAATGAATGAATAATTACAACCCAAATAATGAAACAAAATTACAACCAAATTGAATGAATGAATACAACCACACAAGCATCCAAACATCACAAGGTCAATGGCTAGGTTATGCACTTTATCATCCAATGATCATAACATCAAAACATCTAATGAAACCCCTTTTAAAACCACCAAATTTCAGCCAACATAAACTGAAATTTTTGGTTTTAAATATTGTCCAAACAATCAACACATCAAGATATGTATCTTTCAAGATCTAATCACTAGCATGTGTGATATGACCTTGAAAGTTGGGGAATCATACAACCAAACAATAACAGCCCAAAAATAGCCTAAAATATGTCTATAAACATCCTTTAAAACCAATTTTAAAGAACAACACAAGCAAGTCATCCACATAACCGGCTCTAGATGCCATTGACGGGTTTGCAAGAACACAAAACACAAGTTTAACCATTTAAACTTTCAGAAAAACGCAGCGGACATATATAGCTTTAAAACCCATTTATAAGCTGAATATTTCATGTTCTTAGTGTCCATTTAATGTAGAAAAGCAAACCCAAACAAAAGGATCATGTATGTGAATGAAACAAGCTATGACAATACATAACGTATATAAAATCACAGCTTGAACAAGCTGTGACAACTACCTTGTTCCAGCAGCAAATGTCGACCAAAATGAGGTGTTTGATGCTTGTTCTTTTGGCCAAGACTTCAAGGAGGAGTCCTCAAGTGCTTATACCCCAAGCCTTGTGAAGCACACACCACTTTTTGCTAGGAATAGTTCACCAAAATCAAACCAAAAAAACTCCAAAATTCTGCAGCCTCAAATCCGAGAGAGAAGAGAGAGAGGAGAGAGTCTTTTGATTTTTGTTTGCATGAATGGATGTGATGTTAGAGGTGGAGTGAATTGCTAGTTAAGAGTTGCAAGTCTCAAAACACAAAGGTCCAATGAGAATGCAACAAGGGGGCAGCCATGTGTTTTAAATTTTAAGAGATTCCCTCTTAAAATTATAACACATAATACAAGTTAACTAGTCCTTTTAACTAGACACATATACAAGTAACCATTTAATTGTATAATCTAGTCACTCCATTATAAGTTTTGCAATATTATTTAACTAATTAAATAAAATTACAAATAACTCATTGAACAAAATATCCTAATATATTGTTCCATCTCATATGCAACTCTTTTAGAAAACCTATTTTCTAAATTGGTGTAAATATTTAATTGCATGATCATATCATCAATTAAATATTAATTGGTGTTTGCTAAGCTTGTTATTGGGTATAACCCGACTTGGATCATAACGTACTAACCACATCAATATTCTAAGTGTCTTGGGCACACAGAATCCTACACAAAATCATTCAAAGACTGTAATTAGAATCAGTTATCATGTCATCTCATTGCTTGTCGATAATTAAATTCATCTTTGTGCTAAAGTATATCTTGAGGATGTGATCTCATGATCGATTTAGTTGTTCATTGTCATAAATAAATAAATAAATAATAAATAAATAAAAATAATGTTCAGCGAATTTACACTTTCGCAGACAGTTTCGTAGGGCGAAATTGCATCTTCGCTCGGTACTTTCATTCTGTGCAAAGTCAATTTCGACCAGAGTTTCGCCTGGCAAAACTAGATCTTCGCCTCGAGAAATTAGATCTTCGCATGGCGAAATTATAGATTCGTCAGCGAAACTCTAGTTTCATTGAGTGCGAAACTATTTGCTATTTAACTCTTCTTGCGAAATTACTTTCTTATTTTCGCAAAATCGAACGGTTAGACTTCTTAGGGTTGTTCCGTGACCTCTACGTGCGATTTTGACATTCTATGATTTTTTTATTGATTGACTGTTGTTTCATGCTCGCAAGTGAGTTTCGAACTCAGAACCGTCATTTAATCTTGTTAATATTACATCATTGTGAGTTTATTCGATCGAGACTCTTTGGTACCTTCGCAGTTCTTACTGCAAAAGTATCGATAGTCCAGTGAAACTGAACGAAGTTCATGAGTTTTTAACGAAACTGTGAGGTTATGCTGTCCGAGAGAACTTAACAGTTTCGTTGACTAAACTTCAGTTTCGCTGACTAAACTTCAGTTTCACTGTGCCGAAACTATAGTTTCGGCTTGTCGAATCTACCTCACTATCCTAGCGAAACTTAAGTGCTTTTTCTAGTGAAACTATACTTTCGCCTGCCGAAACTAAAACTCATTCTGCGAAACTATAGTTTCGGCTAGCGAAATTAAGTTAATCTTTGTTTATTCTTTATTCTTTTCTTATCCTTATTTCATATTAGCACTTAATACTTTATTCTAATGCATTTCATTTGTTTTTCAGGTTTAAATAAAAAATCTAAAATTTGATGAGAGAAACAACATCGCAGCCATCTTAGATGATACACATCCTAAAGCAGCAGGATTTAGAGAATGCATTCGCTGGCTGCAAAGATCCCCTATAGCTTATGCTATCTCACATTCTACCACCATCTATGGTCTACACATTAGAGACTTTTGAAGATCATTGAGTATGATACGAGAGGAAACACTCAGAAGATTATTGCTAAAGTTTTGGAGAACGAGGTGTCTATTACAGCTGAGAGAGTTTCGAGGATCCTAAGACTAGACGAAGATTCCAGAGAGGAAGTTGCTATGTCTGATGCTGAGGTGTTTGTAGCATTTAGGAGTATGGGATATTAGGGGCCAGCCTTTGGCACACGAAAAGAGATCAGGAAGTCCTTCCTTTCAAAGGAATGAAGATACATTGCCCACGTCTTTATTATGTGTTTAGATCACCGTAAAGTGGATCAGATGGGCTGAATGTAGACTGGGCAAGAGCTATGGTGCTATGTTGTAGAGGTGAAATGGCAAACATTGCGAGGCTGATATTTGCATGTATGGCAGAAATGTGATGGCGCTAAAAAGGACAAATGGCTGATGTATCTGACATTCTACAGATGATCTTTGATGATCTAATTCCTAATGTGCCAAGACATGGGGAGGTTAAAAGGTTGGTGCAGATGAATCCCTGTATTTGTGCAGATTGTTGTGCCATCCAACATGATTTTAGCGGGAAGATCATCCATCTATGGGAAAACATGTACACATCTGAAAGATGGAACTCTATCAGGAGGGTGGATGAGTCGAAAAATAAGAGAGCTGGGTAAACTCGAGCACAATAGACAGATGTTGCTAAGAAAAGGGAGAGAGCAAAGGAAAATGGTTATGATTTCGAAGATGAAGTGAATGAAAGGGCTAAGGAGATAAGGGTGGAGAAAGAGAGAAGGTCAAAAAAGAAAGCTGATGTAGGAGAATCTAAAAGGAGAACCAAACAAAGACATCAAGCATTTACTAAAACCTTAGGGAGAGAAGAAAGAGGTGGTTTAGATGAGGATGTGATTTGAGACCTCAACAACTCTCTTGCTAATGAATTGAGAATGATAAAGACAAAACTCACTAATCAAGAGATGTGAGAGAATCAAAAGGATGAGTTGATAGAAGGGATGAAGAGGATGTTGGTAGATCAAAGCTTGCTGCTAGAGAAGCTGTTTGAGGAAATCAATGAGTTGAAAGCTGTTGTCGGGCTACCCAATCAATAACTCAATATGAGTTAGATGATTTAACTAATACTTCTAAATACCTATTCTTGAATAACGGTACATTCTCCAGGGCAGGAGAGGGCACATCTGGTGTAGCAACTATAGGTGTGGAAGGTTCTGGAATGGAGAATGAAAATGAAAATAGGGAGAATGAGGAGGAGATACTGGGAGCTAGGTTTGTAAACATGGGATTTGATATCGATAAAGATTTGGTTGGTGAGGAGGTTGTGAGGGAGAAGTCAGTTGAAAGGGAAGTTGCAAAAGGTAAAGGGGTAATTGATGAAGAGGAAGACGATGAACAACTGGTAGATTATTATTCTTAACCAGAGTTCTATGAGGTTGATGAGAGACCATGGTATATGTAGCCAAAAAGGGATAATTAGATGAAGATTTTTTTGAGATGGCAAAAGAAGAATGGTTTGTTAAAGAAAAGCTGCTTGTAGAACTGACTCCCCTTTTCCAAAACTTGGAAGGGTTGAGCAAAAAGGAGGTTGATAAGAGAATTATTAGTTGGTGCTATAACCCCAGCCTCAAGATGTTCATGATCAAGAGGAAAGGGGGTGGAATTTCTTACATGCATAGGAGGAAGGCATTCAAGACCTTGCCGAAAGGGGATTTGAGGAGACTGGCAACTTTGCTGTTACTGAATGCCAGTCTTAATGAACGAGCCTCACTATTGGAGAAGGAGGTAAAGAATGGTTTAAATGACAACTTTGAGTCCTTTAGATACATGAAAACAAAGAAGACGATCAAAGAAAGACAAAGATTGGAAGACTGGTAAAGGAAAAATTGTTCTAAGGGTAAAACCACCAAAGTCTATGAATAGAGTCAGGTTGGCAGATCCCTTCCCGAACAACTACAGAAATTTGAGAATTGGTTTTATGATAACAACATGGGGGAGGCGGTGATAAGAGTGAAGAATGGTTTTAGGATCAAAGTCTTTGATCCTATGGAGTGTTTTAGCTTTTGCAATGAAGACCTGTTGGTTCTGTGTGAGAATCATATCAAAGCAGGTGCGGGTGATGAGACAAGGAAGGAAGCCAGTCTGTTTATGACTGTGGCAAATAAGATTAGAGGTGTGAGGGAAGAAGTGAAAAGGCTTGCAGAGAGGGTGAGGGCCCAAGTTGATCTGAACATGGACATACACGATCTGACCAGACAGTTTGGGCAAGCTAGTGCTCATCCCGAAGGGGCTAATGAAGCAGGAAGAGATCATGATGAATTATTTGCTGAAGCCCCTAAGGAGGTTGTTGCAGGAGTTGTAGAAGACAATCAAAGGCAACGGGGGAAACTTGAGCTGACAAGATAAATTAAGACGAGTGAAGGCGGTGAGTTCCAACCTTGGGGGAGTATTGAAGATCATAATGTTTGGACTCACCTTGGGGGAAACTTGGAGTATTTAAGGCGGTAAGGAGGGTAAAACCACCTTGGCGGAAACTTGAGTTGACAAGATAAATTAAGACAAGGTTGGACTCACCTTAGATTATAATGTTTATATTTGCTTGCAATAGGTCTTAGGTTAGTTTTCTTTTGTATGTAATTAGCTTTATTTAGTTTAGCAGTCCAGCGAAACTGAGAGCGAAACTATAGTTTCGCTCACAATCAGCTGTTTAGTTCACTCAGCGAAACTGTTGCTCTGCCAGGCAAAACTATAGTTTCAGCAGAACAGTTTCGCTGACAGCAAAACTGTCTGCGAAACGAAGACTACTATATATAGTTTTGATCATTATCATTGTTAGCCGATCTTGCAAAACCCTAATCGTTTATCGTTGTTGCAAGTCACCTTTGTAAGCAGTATTTTCACAGTAATATCATTTTGCTTTGTTGTTATTGAATGTATTGATCATCATTGTCTTACTTTAATTGAATTGTTATTGTTCTTAATCTTCATTTTCATCTTGTCTATTGTTTGTATTTGACATTGAATGATTCAACAACTCATTTGTATTGCAAATCGATCAAATGGACCAACAGTTTTGGTGTTAGCGAAACTATGCTGCTGAAACTGTAGTTTCACTCGGCAGAAACAACGGTTTCACCGGTGAACTAAACAACTAACTATGAGCGAAACTGTAATTTCGCTCATAGTTTCGCTAGGCAGCAAAACTACATATAATAAACAATATTCAAAAGTAAACTAACGTTAAACCTATTACAAAGGAACATAAACATAATCTAATCTAAGTTGAGTACAACCTATATATGATCTTTAGTTTCGCTAATAGTTTCGCTAACAGTTTCGCTGTTAGTTTCGCTAACAGTTTTCTGTCAGTTTCGCTATCAGTTTCGTTGTCAGTTTCGCTATCAGTTTCGCTGTCAGTTTCGCTGTCAGTTTCGCTGTTAGTTTCGCTGTCAGTTTCGCTGTCAGTTTCGCTATCAGTTTCGCTGTCAGTTTCGCTGTCACTTTTGTTGTCAGTTTCGCTGTCAGTTCGCTGACAGTTTCATTGCCAGTTTCGCCCAACTTTCATTGTATTCCATAGCAGCAAAATTACCAGCGAAACTAAAGTTTCGCAAAAGACTCGCAGTTTCGCAACTTGAAGATACAGTTTGGCTGATGCACAGACAGTTTCGCAGAACACATAAAAATTATAAAACGACCCGTTTTTAACCTAAACTTGCAACTTTTTACGTCCAATCTCTTAGTTTGTCAATAATGAGGCTATATCTAAGTTTTTTACATGTTTTCATATGTAAAAATGTGACCTTTATGTGATTCTTTGCAACTTTTCTATTGGACCCTAAAAGGATCATACATGTCAATTCAATTGGTGAGTTGATGGTTGTTCTGCTGGAAATCCCACAAGTCCAAGAACCAATGCGGATGAAGAATCTGCTGAGAAGAATAAGTGTTGGCTAGCTGCATTTGTACATGCGGAAGACATAGAACAAATGCTAACAAGTTTTTGTTCTTTCGCATTAACAAATGCGGATTGCCTAAAAGATATGCGGACAAGTTTTGCTTATCCGCATTTCCAAATGCAGATAGCCAGACAACAAATACGCACAAGTATTTGTTCATCCGCATTACTCAATGCGGATGACCAACTACTAATGCAGATGAGAAAAGAAGAAATGCTGATCAAGTCCAACTCCTCCACATTTATTAATGCGGATGAACAAAAGAAATGCTGATGAAGACTTAGACTAGTTCTGATGTATAGGTCAGGGGTAGTTTAGCCATTTTGTAAAAAGACATCTTGTCAGACTATAAATAAAATAGAAAATCTCATACATGAGGTGATTGTTGATACACAATTAGAATATTTTGTGTCTTACCTTTTCAAGGTGTATTATTACTATTTATTGCTCAAACCCTAGCATTTACTATAATTAATCACCTTCATCAATACAAACAAGCATTTAAGAGTATTTCTTTCATTGAATGTTTCTTAATTGTTTGATTCCGCCACACAATCATTAACTTGATCATCATATTCGACTCTAGTAAGAATTGTATTCTCACTACCCAGTCAATTGGTATTAGAGCTTTGGCTCTCGGTTCTTTTTTAGATCTACCCAAGTTCTGAATAGAACTCGATTGATCTAGTGATTGAGTTGATAATAGAGTGTTCTATTAACTCTACTTAGTTAACTATAGAAAAAACTCATTAACAGTCATTGTTCATACATTCCCACCATGAAGAACAAGTAGCTGTCTTCATATTTGAAGCTGTGAACAGTTTATATAACAAAATTTGAAACAAAAACTCAGAACAACAGATCTGATTCATTGAGTCTGTTTTGGACTATTTGGACAAGTTGGACTAATTAAACATAAAATTTATCCAATCATCATTTAAACAGGTTAAAAATACCTTGTTAAAATGGATTCACATAATTTTTCAAAACTTGGTCATACTCCAAAACCTCCCATACTTAAACATAAATCTGAGTTTATGCAATGAAAAATCAGATTCATGAATTACATCACAGTGTAGATCCAAACTATTGGATCTCAATATACAAAGGGCCAAACATTTCTGTTACACTATTTGCTGATCAAGTTGCCATCTACAAAACATCAAGATACCTATTGAGGATCTGACTCTTGATGATGATGACTACAAGAATATTAAGATTGATGTCAAAGCTTACTCCATACTCACTCAAGCACTAAAAATGGATGTGCTAAAAAGATTAGAAAAGTATGGTACTGCTAAAGCGGTATGGGATGCACAACTGATTATGTGTGAAGGAAGAAGTGACGTGTAAGGCCTTGTTCCGGGACGCTTACAGCTGGTCAATCATTGCACATAAAACATATAATACTTTAACTTGATAAAGCATTGCAACAGAAACATTTAAATCAACATATTCATTAAGAATGCTTTTGCAAAATAATACATTGTCATCAAATTACAAAATACATGTTACATTTCAACACAAAAGCATTATAAATATGGATGCCATCCAAAAGAGCCAAGTAGGCGCCTCGTGCCATCCTCAGCAACATTTCCTTCCAACAAGAAACACATAAAAGTCAGCGTTGTTGAGTGAGTTCTAGTTTTATAATAAAACATACTTCACTTTCATTAATACTGTTCTTTACTTTCAATTCATAACAGTCTTAGAACGTGATCACACATCGTATGTACACTTGATAATATCATTATTATCTTCATTTACTGTTCAACACATACTTTCATTAACTCTTTCTTTACCACATTCTTTGTCACTATCTGGATCAGTGTCATCAGCTATGCCCTGAACAAATAGAGTATTGGGCCAAAGTTCATATTTGACTTCCACACTACACATAGCCTGGCACCAGCTTCGGGGTAAGCGACAAAGACCCAACTGTATACTACAACCCCAACATTATCCATGCTAGATCATAAAATGACTTCCACACTGCACATAGCCTGGCACCAGCATCGAGGTGGGTAACCAATATAAACCACTATATACACACCCCATATTATGCATAACTCGAGTACTAGGCCGATGATCATAAAATGACTTCCACACTGCACATAGCCTGGCACTAACATTGAGGTGGGTACCCACTATAAACCACGTATACAACACCCCCACATTATGCATAACTAGAGTACTTGGCCGAAGATCATAAAATGACTTCCACACTGCACATAGCATGGCACTAGCATCGAGGTGGGTAACCACTTTACACCACTGTACACATCATGGTCAGTCACAAAGACTAGAACCCTTGCGTGTATCCTTAAGGGTTAGCTAAACCACACGCAGTTGAGCTTACGCCCTTTTAGGGTCATGCACCTCCGTACATATTGCTTACAAGCTTTCAATACCTTCAATTCATTAATGCATGCACACCGTCATTATGTTCCTCTTTCATTATCTTTCACTTTACGTACCTAATACTTTATCATTTCATTCACAATCAAAACATGTAAAGCCATGAGAAAGGTAAACATACATAATAGGAACATAAACTATCACACAAAACATTGCCATACAAGGCAATCACATACATAACATACATCAACATACCATCATGCATACACATCCACATCATACATCATTAACCTACCAGATCATCATCCATAACTTCGAAGGTCAACACCTACGTCTGCACTTTCCCTGAAAGTCAGATAATAAAATATGCTCATTCGAGCGCATGGACCCTATTCAGTCACATGGTCTTCCATGCTTATGAGGACACTTAGGCGAATGGACTCTATGCATGATTGAACACTTAGGCGTATGGACATCCAGTCGCATAGCCTCCAGTCGCATGACCCCTTGCGTATGAATCTCAGTCTCTTGACCTTCATCCGCATTTCCTTCAGTCGCATCACCCTCATCTGCATTTCATCCAGTCACTTAGCACTCATCCGCATTTCCTTCAATCGCATGACACTCATCCGCATTTCCTTTAATCGCATGACCATCATGCGTATGACTCTCAGTCGCACGACTCACATGCGAATGAACTTCAGTCGCGCTCCTTTCGGCCGTATGGCCTCCAGTCACATGCCACTCGGGCACATGGACCTCCAGTCGCATTCGCCCTAGCTAAGTGTAGAATGCAGTTCATCCCGAACCTAGTGTGCACTTTTTGGCCTCCAAACCCTCTCAAACTCGTTCTAACCCCATAAAAACATCCTAAACCTTAGGAATACATACCACAACACCATCCAAGCACACCAAAGCCCGAAATCGATCCCCACACGAACCCACACATACACATACTTACACGTATGGGTTTTAAACCCTAAATACCAAAAACGAGTTACCATGTGTTCCAGCCCCAAAATCAGTTGTAATGTGTAAAAGAGGGGTCCTAGAAATCACCTTGAAAGCCTCTTTGAGTAGAGCTTCTCACAAACTCGTTTGCCTTTGACTTTTGCACATCGATTCTTTAAAAACCCTAGGTTTTGCTCTTTCTTATTTCACTCTCTCTCTCTGGCTAAAATGAAATGGGAGAATGGGGAGAATGGGCTGCCATGCCCCTTTTATACCCCCCTCCTCCAAAGATTTTTCCCATTTTGGCAAGTTTGGTCCTTCGACTTTGGGTTTTATTTCTTTTCTTTTTTTTTCGTCTTTCCTTAACTTCAAAGGAAATAACCAGGTGTTACAAGTCCACCCCCCTTATATAGGTTTCACTCCCGAAACCTGTTATTCCTCAAACAATTGTGGGTAGTGCTGTCTTATCTCTTCTTCGGTCCACTCCCACGTAACTCAAATCCTTTTTCTGTCCTTTCACTGTACATGCACAAGAGGTACCACTCTATTCCTTAATTTCATCCCTTTACGATCATGATCGCCACTGGTTGCTCCATGTGGTGCAACCAATCCTTATCTGCTATACCTTTCCTCAGATGAGATAATGGATGTCGGATGAATTTCCACTTACTCATCTGATAGCTCTAATCAATAGGTCACCTCTCCTGCTCCAGCAAGATTCAGAAAGGCCCTATGTATCTCGGCTGAATATGGTACAGTCATCTCATATAGATAGTGCCTTCATGTCTTTAACGCAAAGACCACGCCTGCTAGCTCCTAGTCGGGAGTGGGATAATTGACTTATGAACTTTCAACTGTCAGCATGCATAGGCTATAACCTTTCACACATCCCATCCCCGCGTAGGAAACATCAAAATAAACCACCAAATCTTCACTTCCATGTTTGCCGGGTCCACCATAATCCTATCGGGATTCATTACATGACCCCAAAACTGAACCTCGCGCAACTAGAATGCGCACTGTAGAAATTTATCATAGAACCTCTCTCTTCCCAACACTGCCATCGAAATCCCCTTTGGAATCATAGTGACTCGATCACCGTAAACAGCCACCGTATTCCTGTCAAGCACTGTCAACCGAATCATCTTCTTGTGACACACGATATTCGCCTCGTAGTCCGCCAACCAATTCATTCCTAGTACTACGTCAAACCCGCCTAAGGTCATCACAAATAGTCTAACAGGAAACTTGTGACATTCTGGTTCTATGTCACAACCCTCTATCATCTCAAAAATCTGAGTAAACCCTCCTATGGCAGTTTCTACATCGAAGGGCTTATCTATATTTTTACTACTAACAGGCAATTTGGCATAAGAAGCAGTAGAAATAAAACTTTTACTAGCATCAGAATTAAATAACACAGAGACTTTGTTTACTAGATATGTACCTGACCTGACATCAGGGTCTGTCCTAGCCTCCCCCTTGCGTCATTGGGAACGTTCTAGCATTTGCCTCTGCCCTTCTACTCCAGCCCACTTCACTCCCAACCTTCAGCCCTCGGCTTCTTGCAATCCCTGCTAATGTGGCCTTCCTCACCATAAGAATAACACCCTCCTCACACCGCAGTTCATCGCCACATGTCCGATTCTTCCACAAAGGAAACAGACATTGGTCCCCAATCTACATTCCTCGGGTGTTTGTCTACGCACTTGTCACACCTTCTCGACCCGCACCGGACGTGACCACACGCCGGTCATCCACCCGTGCACCTTTGTTACTTGGAGCGGCCCCGCCACGCCCAAGTCGCTTCCCCGTCCCGATTCAGATCGCTCCCTCCTTCCTTGCTAGCTTCTGTCACCACCACAGTTCTTTCATCGTATAATCTCCCCGCAAAATCAACTGCCGACCTAAATGTGCTCGGTCGGGCAGCGATCATGTGCTTGTAGATGTCCGCTGGCAAGCCCTGAATATACCTCTTGATCTTTCGTGATAGAGTGTCACCTGGTCAGGGAACCAGCCGTGCCATTCGTTGAACTGGTGGTATACTGTTGATGTGTTATCGTCCCCGCCTCAAACTGCAGGAACTCCTCCCTTTCCACCTTATCCATTTCTCTGTGAGGACAACACTCCACAATCACCAACTTTTCAGCTCTCCGACCTCATCCTCCTAATTGCCCGACTACCCTCGACTTGGACTATATTCTCCCACCAACATAGAGCCGAGTCCACAACACGAGGGGGCAGCAAACTTCACCTTCTGATCTTCTTGGCACTCGCTGATATTCAGAACAACTTCCATCTCTCTCACCCACCGGGGAGCAGCAGCAACAGTGCCATTACCATCAAAAGTAAGGGGCTTACATCATTGAAATGCCCCATACTTGCAACCTCTGGCCGCCTCTAGCGCAGGCTCTTTTCCCTCCTCTTCTTCGTCATCAGCCAAAACCGTCTCAGTCTCGGGATGTCTCCTTTTGCCATAGGTCTACTCCTTTCCCTCTTTTCCCATCTCTAATAGCCTCTATCATTTTGATCACCACAGATGGTAGGATTTTCTGCATGACCTCATGCACTTCCTCCACAACCGCCTCCTTCACCGAGGCTTTCAGATTAGCACTCCGTCACCACCCTCCGAATGAGGGGTCTCGGGTTCTTCATGAACCACCTTTTCCACCCCAGGTCTTCTTCTTGTGACCCATGGTTCAGTACCACGTCCACCACCACCTCCACCATGTGAAGCTTTGGATGATCTACCTCCAGCCATCCACTAACACACTGAAAGATTCAAACACCAACACGGTCATTCAAGGGAATAACTCAGTTTATGTCAAGTATAGTAAGTCCCTAATAATAGTGGCCAGTTGTGATTAGCCACTTATTTTACTCTTCATACCCCAAGCATTACCTGTCCTGACTATATCAGTATCTAAATCTACCAGCAACACATAACCACATCACATGCACACATAATGACGGTTAACATTACCAAAATACCTGATGGCACGCAGCTACTCAAACTGGTATCCCTTCCCTTTCCGTCCCATTTTCCACTTAAGTTTAGGTTTATTTTGAAATTTTACCCGTTTCACTTAAACCTTGGGCTCTGATACCAACTTGTAAGGCCCCCATTCCCGAGACGCTTACAACCGGTCAATCATTGCACACAAAACATATAATTACTTTAACTTGATAAAACATTGCAGCGGAAACATTTAAATCAACATATTCATTACGAATGCTTTTGCAAAATAATACTTGTCATCAAATTACAAAATACATGTTACATTTCAACATAAAAGCATTATAAATATGGATGCCATCCAAAAGAGCCAAGTAGCCGCCCCGTGCCATCCTCGGCGACATTACCAGCCAACTGGAAACATATAAAAGTTAGCGTTGCTGGGTGAGTTCTAGTTTAATAATAAAACATACTTTACTTTCATTGAAACCGTTCTTTACTTTCAAATCATAACAGTCTTAGAACGTGATCACACATAGTACGTACAAATAGATAATATCATTATTATCTTCATTTACTGTTCAATACATACTTTCATTAACTCTTTCTTTACCACATTCTTTATCACTATCTGCATCAGTGTCATCAGCTATGCCCCAAACAAATGGAGTACTGGGCTGAAGTTCATATTTGACTTCCACACTGCACATAGCCTAGCACCAGCTTCGGGGTAAGCGACAAAGATCCCAACTGTATACTACACCCCCAACATTATCCATACTTGGGTACTAGGCCGAAGATCATAAAATGACTTCCACACTACACATAGCCTGGCACCAGCACCGAGGTGGGTAACCACTATAAAGCACTGTATACAACACCCCCACATTATACATAACTCGAGTACTAGGCCGAAGATCATAAAATGACTTCCACACTGCACATAGCCGGCACTAGCATCGAGGTGGGTAATCACTATAAACCATTGTATACAACACCCCCACATTATGCATAACTCGAGTACTGGGTCAAAGATCATAAAATGACTTCCACACTACACATAGCTTGGCACCAGCATCGAGGTGGGTAACCACTTTACACCACTGTACCACATCGTTGGTCAGTCACAATGACTGGAAACCCTGCGTGTATCCTTAAGGGTCAGCTAAACCACACGCAGTTGAGCTTACGACCTTTTAGGTCGTGCACCTCCGTACATATTGCTTGCAAGACTTTCCATACCTTCACTTTCATTAATGCATACACACTCTCATTATGTTCCTCTTTCATATATTTCACTTTACGTTACATAACACTTTATCAATTCTTTCACAATCAAAACACCTAAAGCCACGGGAAAGATAAACATACAAAATATGAACATAAACATAATCACACAAAACATCGCCATACAAGGCAATCACATTCATACATAACATACATCAAACATACCATCATGAATACACATACCACATCATACATCATCAACCTGCCGGATCATCATCCATGACTTCGAAGGTCAACATCTACGTTTGCACTTTCCCCGAAAGTCAGATAATAAACTATGCTCATTCGGGCGCATGGACCCTATTCAGTCGCATGGGTTCCATGCATATGAGGACACTTGGGCGAATGGACTCTATGGGTAATTGAACACTTAGTCGTATGGACATCCAGTCGCATAGCCTCCAGTCGCATGACTCCCATGCGCATGAACCTCAGTCGCATGACCTTCATCTGCATTTCCTTCAGTCACATCGCACTCATCCACATTTCATCCAGTCGCATAACACTCATCTGCATTTCCTTCAATCCCATGACAGTTATCTGCATTTCCTTCAATCACATGACCATCATGCGTATGACTCTCAGTCGCACGAATCACATGTGAATGAACTTCAGTCGTGCTCCTTTCGGCCGTATGGCCTCCAGTCGCATGCCACTCGGGCGCATGGACCTCCAGTCGCATGAGCCCTAGCTGAGTACAGAATGCAGTTAATCCCGAACCTAATGTGCACTTTTTGGCTTCCAAACCCTCCCAAACTCATTCTAATCCCAAATCAACCATCCTAAACATTAGGAATACATACCACAACACCATGTAAGCACACCTAAGCCCGAAATCGAACCCCACACAAACCACACATATACAATACTTACACGTACGGGTTTTACACCCAAAATACCAAAAAAGATTTGCCATGTGTTCCAGCCCAAAAATCAGTTGTAAACATGTAAAAGAGGGGTCCTAGAACTCACCTTGAAAGCCTCTTCGAGTAGAGCTTCTCACAAACTCGTTTGCCTTCGACTTTTGCACCTCGATTCTTCAAAAACCCTAGGTTTTGCTCTTTCTTCTTTCACTCTCTCTCTCTAGCTGAAATGAAAGGGAAGAATAGGGGGAGAATGGGCTGCCATACCCCTTTTATACCACCACTCCTCCAAGATTTTTCCCATTTTGGCAAGTTTGGTCCTTCGACTTTTTTCTTTACTTTCTTTTTCATCTTTCCTTAGCTTCAAAGGAAATAATCAGGTGTTACATGAAGTTGCTAAATTAACAAGGATAAGCTTGTTAACTAGTATGAACCTTTCATCACTCCAAAGGGGAGTCCATGTCTAAACAGCTGCATAGATTTATGCAGCTCGTAAATGACTTAGAGATCATGGGAGTTACTTATAAAGTCAAAGAGTTAAAAAAGAAGATGCTTCATAGTCTTCTAGAAAACTAGAAACAAAATGTGACAATGCTAAAAAACACTCTTGATCTTGAGAGTACTACCCTGGATATAATGATAGCCAATGTAGAAGCACTAGAGCTTGATGAAAGAAGAAGAAACCTAGGTGGACCCAGAGTAATTAAAGCATATAAGTTTCCTTCAGACACTCGCTCTGTGGAAAATGCATTCATTACTAAGGAGGATGATTTTCTTTCCTCAAGGGATCAAGTGAAGACTACAGGATTCATTGCAGCTCCATCAACCAATAGACCATCAACATCATCCCAATCATTAGGATTCTCTGCAACTCCTTCAAATACTCCTCATGATACAAGAGCAGAAGAACAAATGCAACCTACAATGCTTTTGATGCTAGCTTTGAAGCCTATTCGGGAGGAAGACTCACCTCTACACATCTTATCCAAGAAGACTTGGAAGAAATGGATCCAGATAATGTAGAAGAAATGGATTTGTAGTGGCAAATGGCTATGATTGCAATGAGAGCCAAGAAGTTTTTTTAGAAAAGGAAGAAATCTTAGCCTTAATGAAAACACCAAACTTGGGTATGACAAATCCAAGGTGAAGTGCTTCAACTATGGTATGACTGGCCACTTCTCTAGAGAATGCAAGCTCCTAGAAGATACAACAACTTTCAAAGGAATTCTCAGAGCCAGTCATGTTCACAACCAAACTCAAGTTTTCACTCCAACAATCATCAACAACAATATCATCATCTACAACACCAACAAACATATCAGACTCAACCTCAACTAATCAAACAAGCTCATGGAAGCAGTCAATCATCTACAAATGCTCTTGTTATTAAGCAAGATGGAGTATGTGACTGGAGCCTGTATGTAGAGGAAGTAAAGCCTCAATTCCAAAATCATGCACTCATGGCTCATATCAATGATGGTCCATCTCCGATGCCATCTGAGGTAAAATCTAACCTTTGTAGTGATAAATGCATTGCTGAACTGCAAGTTATTGAGAACACAATCATAAATTGGCCAACAAAATAAAAGAAGAAAGGTCAAGTCAGGGATGGTTAAGAGAGAAATAAAAGGCTTTGAATTCGAAATTAAATCTCTCATCTCTAATATTGAAAAACTGCTTGGATAAAAGTAAACTCTTGTGGCAAAGAATAAGCAACTGACTGAAATGTTAGCTTAATCTAAAGCTGAACAAACACTTACTGAAGTGAAACGAGAAAAGTTTCAACTGTCTTAGTCAAGCTACAAGAGATGCTTGATTCTCAAAAGGATCCCAAGGATATGTCTGGGATTGGGTATAACTCTTCTCCTCCTCCATACAATGACAACTACATTGTCATGCCTGAATCTGTTATACTCAAAGAGCAAATTAAACTCAACACTATTTAACCAAAACAATAGTAAAACAGGTCACAAATCCTCAAAACAAACCAACATTTACATTCAAACAAATGAGGATAAAACCAGATTAGGTCACCCAATTAAAATCAGAAGTGTTTAGACAAGACAGTGAGTGTCATGAAACCAACAAGCCCAATCAAGGCCATTGTCCCCTTTGTGAAACTTATACCTGCTATTTCAAAAGGAAACAAGAAATTGTGAAGTTAGTGAAACCTTCTGCTGAAAGCAGTTATGATAATGAGATTAAATCTCAAAAAAATTAAAGCAAATCAGACAAGGTTTCACTACAAAAGAAACACAAGAGCTCATTGATTTCAACAACTAAATTCAATCAGACCCCCACTCTTCAAAACTAAGACATGGAGTCGGTTTTGACATATGCATAATTCAAGAAACAAACATATGTATTGTGACATATGTGACATGTTTAATCAAAAAACAGAAGAGTGGTTTTTCATTCAATACTGCTCTATCTGTGACATGAACAACCTCCACTAAAAACAGCTATTCCAATAAATATTGGCCAGTTTATGATAAAAACAATCATAATATATCTGATTGTTACTTCAATCAGAAGGGATTGAGAATTGCTCAAAACAAACCCATCTCAACAAAATCATGTGTGAAATCTAATGTTAGAAGTCATTTTCAAAAAAAAATCTTGGATGTCTAGATCAAACAATTACAGGAGTAACACAAAAGAATTATGGAAGATTCAGAGAAACAAACATCACATTATAAGCAAAAGTTTGATCTTCCCAAACCTAAAATGGTGTTTGATAATCAAAAACAGGTTAAATTTCTTCAAAAAAATAGAGACAAAGGTTTTTACTCCTCTGACTCTTAAGTTGATGTCGATGAGATGTCTCAATCAAATTGTCACAAGCAATCTCCCACGTCACCTCTAACTAGATCACAATTTAGAGGAAAGTATCAATATGTCACCATCATGGATAGGAAGAGGAAACCCAAGACCATTATGGCTTGGGATCTATATTTTAATTAGTTCTTTTGTGCTTGCACAGTCATCCATATAGGTCTAATAGCCTATTGTACGTGGACAGTGGGTGTTCCTGACACATGACTGGAGATCGTTCCCTCCTTCATGATTTCAAGCTAATACAAGGAACTATTGTCGCATTCAGAGGACATTCACTAGGTAGAAGAATTACTAGTGAAAGATCTGTGACCAGTGGGATGCTAAGCTTTGATAGAGTGAACTACTATGAACAAATAAACTTCAATCTTCGAAGCGTGTCTCAGATCTGTGACAAGAAATATTCAGCTCACTTACCGACACTTATTGCTACATTCTAAAACCAGGATTCAGATCTAAGAAGATTGGGTTGTCCTAAGGACTCCGAGAAGAATAACACCTATGTTTTAAACCTGAATTCTACAACACCAATAGAAGAAACATGTCTTTTGACTAAAGCATCATCTGATGAGTCTCAGCTTTGGCATAGACGTTTGGGGAACATAAACTTTAAAAACATGAACAGATTGGTCAAAGGAAACCATGTCATTGGCCTTCCCCAAAAAAAATTTCAATTTTTTGATCACTGTTCAGCATGCCTTAAAGGAAAACAACATAAATCTTCTCACAAACCAAAGCTGGTAAAGACAAACAATACTCATTGAAGCTACTTTATATGGATCTGTTTGGACCAACTCATGTTATGAGTATTGGAAATAAATAGTATTGTTTGGTGATCATTGATGACTTTTCAAGATTTACATGAGTTTTCTTCTACTAATAAAAATGAGGCATCCCAAATAATAAAAGACTTTATCACAAAAATTGAAAACCATCTTGATCATAAAGTCAAAACAATAAGAAGTGATACTGGAACTGAGTTTAAAAACGAAGACATGTGTTCATTTTGTGCAAGCAAAGGCGTTGCTCATCAATTTAGTGCAGCTAGAACTCCTCAACAAATGAGGTAGCTGAAAGGAGAATAGAACACTGATTGAAGCAGCAAGAACAATGATAGCCAATGCTAAATTGCCTATTACCTTTTGGGCAGAGGCACAGTTAACACATCATACTTTGTGCAAAATCAAACTCTGATTGTAAAAGAAAGTAACATGACTCCATATGAACTATTGTTTCACAAAAAATCATTTATTGGATTTTTTAAGCAATTGGTAGTCCTTTCTCAATATTAAACACTCGAGACTATTTGAGAAAGTTTTCATCTAAGTTGATAAAGGATTCTTTATAGGTTTTTCTTCTGTTTCAAAGGCTTACCAAGTGTTTAATCTTATATTAAACATTATTGATGAATCAACAAATGTTCAATCAAGGAACACTCTTTTCCCAAATCTAAAATGGTCCCGACTAGTTGTTTGATATTGATGCATTTACAGGATCGTTTGATCGATTTCACTTGTCTCATGCAGGAAACCTACATTTAGCTGAACTTCTTCGGTGTTGAAAGAAGAGATGATTTTCCATTGATTCCTCCTACCTCGACTAAGCAAATGAATGAAGATGTTCCACTCCAAGATGATCCTATTAGACAACCACCTCAAAATCAAAATGGTTCAACTGAAAATAGTCCCAGCTTGTTACCATCTATTCAAAAGAATTGTCAACAAAGATCAGAAATCAAAAGCAAGTCAAGTATTGTAAACATTTGTCTGTTCTCATGCTTTCTCATGCTTTTGTTGTCAAATAGTACCCAAAAACATCAAAGAGGCTCTTCAGGACAAAAGTTGGATTGAAGCAATGCAAGAAGAATTGCTGCAATTCAAGAAGCAATAAGTATCACAACTGGTAAACCTTCCCGAAGGACAATATCCTATCGGCACTAGATGGCTGTACAGAAACAAAACTGATAATAGAGGGATTGTCATTAGAAATAAAGAAAGACTAGTGGCATAGGGTTACACAATAGAAGAAGGAATTGATTATGATGAAGTGTGCGCTTGTTGCAATATTAGAAGTAATAAGAATCTTTCTTGCATATTCAACATCCATGAAGTTTACTATTTATCAAATGGATGTGAAGTGTGCTTTATTGTATGGAAAGATTGCTAAAGAAGTCTATATGAGTCAACCACCTGGCTTTGAAGATCCTGATTTCCCTCACAGGGTGTACAACCTTGACAAAGCACTGTATGGTCTTCATCAAGCTCCAAAAAAGTGCTATGAGACTCTATCATCTTTCCTTCTTGAAAATGGATATGAAAGAGGAAAGATTAATCAGACTCTCTTCAGAAAGAGAAGAGGAAGAGATATGTTGCTAGTCTAGATTTATGTGGATGATATCATATTCGGCTCAATAAACAAGCAACCCTATAAAGACTTTGAAGGCCTTTTGCATTCAAAGTTTCAAATGAGTGCAGTTGGGGAACTCACATTCTTTGTAGGGGTGCAAGTCCAACAAACAACAGATAGAATTTTCATGAATTAATCAAAATATGTAGAAACAATATTGAAGAAATTCCACTTTGCTGACTGTCAGTCTATGAGAACACTTATAGATACTAAAGTGAAGATAGGACCTGATCTAGAAGGAAAATCAATGGATCAGACTCACTATCAATCTATGATCGATTCACTTATGTATCTTACAGCCAGTAAGCCTGACATTATGTTTGGTGTTTGTGTGTGTGCTAGATATCAAGCTGATCCTAAGGAATCTCATCTGAATGCTGTGAAGAGGATATTCAGATATCTTAGGGACAAACAAGCTCTTGGTTTATGATATCCAAAGGAAGGAGACTTCAATCTCTATCCCTTCACTAACAATGATTATGGAGGATGCAACTTCAATAGGAAGTCTGGAGGTTGTCAATTTCTTGGTCCCAGACTGGTCTCCTGGCAGTGCAAGAAGCAGACAAACGCATCTGTCTCAATAGCAGAAGCTGAGTATATTGCAGTATCAGCTTGTTGCTCTCAAGTTCTCTGGATTCAAAACAAGATGCTTGATTATGGTTTTAACTTCTTGCATACACCATTCACATTGACAACACTGTACTATTTTCATTACTAATAATCTAGTTCAGCACTCAGAACAAAACACATTGAAATTAGATATCACTTTTTGAGAGACTATGCTGAAATTGGGTTAATCAATTGATTCAAGTTCCCACTAAAAATCAATTGGCTGATTTATTCACCAAGGAATTTGAACCTAGTAGGTTTGAATTCCTAGTTCAATCAATTGGCATGATTAACCTTGAGTAAAACCAACCAAAACATCAAAAACAATTTAAAAACATTATAAAATCACAAAAAGAATTCAATTTAAATGAAGAAAAGAATATTGGGAATATAATTACAGTTATTCTATCATTCACTATGCTTAATTTAAAATTTGAAAGACTGTCATGACTTACCAAATATGTGTAGGCTCAACTTGGAAGAGAAGATACATGCTATGATGAATTAAAGTCTTATTCAATGGTGAAAATCTCATCTCAGAGTACTGGTACGTATTAGCTTATCTAAGTGTATGTATGTGTAGTAACCTAAACACACCAGGTAATGATACTTTATGAATCTCTTCACCTACATCAAGATTCATCTCTGTTTTGCTTAGCAAAGACTGATGAAACAAGCATATAGTATAGATGTATTGATTCAAAGATTCCTAATGAGGAAAGCATCCAAATTGGATGAATCTACAAAAACAATACATTCCATGTGAATAAACAAAAGAATCCAATCATGGATCACCTTCCAATGTGAAGTGAAAAGAATCCCAATATGGATCATCATGAAAAGGATCAAAGTAAAGAATCCCAATAAGGATCAATGAAAATAAGATCTCATAACTTAAGTAACCTCATCAAGAAAGTTGTGAAAAAGTTCTACCATGCATTACATAAGGATGGTTGATCATTCAATGCTTTTGTGTGTGAGGTACATGTTGAAAATCAAATCAACTAAAACATGATAAATATCACATGCATTAAAATATCAACCTGGTGTGAGTTTAAGAGGACAAACATACCTTCAATCAACAAGCTCATAAACATGTCCATTTTATCAAAAAGTCACATGTGTAATGTAAGATTGATATGATCCCAACAAAAGGTATACTTCTATTCTTTCTTAGAAATATTCCCTAGACAAAAGTTTTAAATCCTTAAAGTTTTTATCTAGATGTGGATATAATCTTTAGGGGGAGTAATTTAAAATTTTGACTAGCTTGTATAGATATTTTCTATCTTAAATTACTTTCTTAAAACTTCAAAACAAATCAAAAAGAGAATGTCTATGTTGGTGGAGAAGTTATACCATAGTATTTCAGCTTATGCAGATTCTTGGAAGCATAAGAAGTCCAATATCAGTCAAACGATAGGAAACTTGTATCACTTCCGACATACAAGTCAATCAAGCAGGAATGGATAAACCCAACAATAGTCAACAACTTCACAAGACAATTCAATCAAAGACAGTTCTTCATAACAAGAAAAACCAAAACAGAAACATTAAGTTTTACTTAAGTTCAAAAGTTAATGCGGGTAAGTGCATTGGTTAATACGGGTGAAGGTAACCCATGCATATAACCAATGTGGTTACTGTTTATGTCAAAGTGAAACTAATGCAGATAAAGAGTTTACTCTACTGCATTGGTGTCTAACCAGTATACATGAAAAGTTGAGGTGTTCAAAACCTATGGGAACAAAGTGTTCTACCGCATTTATCAATGGGGATGATATTTTCATTCCAGCATTTGTTTTTACTCATCCGCACTTGTGGATATATGTAACATCAACACTTTACATGTACTTTCAAAAATGAATAAACAAGTGCTTAATCTCTTCTGTCACCATGGATGATGATCAAGAAATACAGACAAATACACTGTTCAACCGTATTATTGACATAAATGTTAAAATTTACTCTGCCACATTTTCTATAGTGAGCAAATGCTGATCAACTTTGATCAACCGCATTTGCTACAGTGAGCAAATGTTGATCAACTTTGATCAACCGTATTTGCTACAGTGAGCAAATGCTAATCAACTTGCATCAACCGCATTTGCTACAATGAGGAAATGCTAATTAACTTTGTTTTTCCACATTTGCTACAGTGCACAAATATGGATAGCCAAATTCTTAAGTTTACCACTTCCGCATTTGCAACAATAAACAAATACGGATGTCTAAAACCTTTCCACATTTGCTAGAGTGTGAATACAAAATCTAACCGCATTTGTTCTGAAACTTGTAAAAACTTGTAAAATCTATTATTTGACTATTTAAAGAAATTTCAAAAGGTCATTTAATACTTTTCAAAGTGCGATGAGCAAAAAACACACTGTCATCTTCATTAATCATCATCATCACCATTAACAATCAATGGTATTAGTTTCATTTCATCTAATCAGTCCTCATCTTCGATTCTACACAAAATTAGTATCGAACAAAAGGTGAAAATCTTCAAATATTGTAAACTAAAAGTCAGACATTTGAATTGATAATGAGCTTAGAACCCTAGGTCAATAAAGAACACTCAAAATCATATTTGTTTTAAGAAAAAATGATAATTTTTGACTTCAATGGATGCAAACTAAGAAGAATACCACTTAACAAGAAAACTTCAAAGTCATGTTCATCATATGAACAGACCATAATAAAATTGGAAATGTTGAAATCAAATCTTGAAATAAAGTTAATTAAAGGTTAACAACATCAAAAATCATCTCTTCAAACATGAAAAACAAAATAACAGTGACTATTCTTGATAACATAGAGTTTGAAGTGATTCCTATTGAATAGGACCTTCAAACCTTCATCTTTGACAATCAAAAGTCAAACTGATGAAACTAGCATAATGTAGGACTTATATGCTGATAAATATTTTCATCAATCTAACTCATATGCCTCTAATGCAAGGTACATGGCTAATCTTACCTGTAGCAAGCTCCACAATGTTAGTGGTTATCTTGATCCTGATGTACCTGAGGCTGCAGGTCTTAGAGATATGATCAGATTCATTTCTACTACAAGAGTAGCTCATGCTATCATAGTTAGACCTGTTATTTATGATACATTCATAAGGTCTCTCTGGAGGACTACAGTAGTAACTGACTGGGTAAGTAAGATTGAGATTCTTACTGAGAATCGAATATGTTAATCAAGTCAATAATTGAGTGGTGGAAACAAACAATCAAAGAACATTCAATGCAAGAAAAATACTCATAAACGCTTTTGTATTATATATGAAAGTTGATTGATTACAGAGAATAAATGAAAACAAAATTCTTTATCTATTAGCCGTCACCTCATGTACGAGGTTATCTATTCTATTTATAGGCAGACAAGATGCCTTTTACAAAATGACTAAACTACCCCTGAACTATTACATCAGAACTAGTCTAAGTCTTCATCTGCATCTTTGCTTATTCATCCGCATTGACAAATGCGGATGCGTTAACTAGATCAGCATTTCTTCACTTGATCATCCACATTAGCATGTTGGTCATTCGCATTGGTTAATGCGGATGAACATATACTTATGCGCATTTGTTCGGTCATCCGCATTTGTCAAATGCGGATGAGCAAAGTCTTGTCCGTATTGTTTCTTAGTCTTCCGCATTTGTCAATGCGGAAGAACAAATACTTACCCGTATTTGTTTTGTCTTCCGCATTGACAAATACGGAAGACAACACTGGTTTTTCTGAGCAGGATCTTCATGCGCATTTATTCTTGACTTGTGGGATTCCAGCAAAGCAATCATCAAATCACCCATTGAATTGGCATGTATGATCCTTTCAGGGTGCAACAATACTCCCCTAAGGATTATACAGCCTATGTTCTTCAATGTTTGGGAGGTGATTGATATTGTGAAGATTCTACTGGGTCTTGTGGAGGAAGTAAAAATGCAGGTTTAGTTGGATCTAGAATAGCTTGATCATGTTGACAAAATCTGTTGCTTCTGACATTCTGTCCCTACTCAGCACATGTATCTTCATTTTGCTCATATTGTAGATGGCTTCTATTGGTAACTTCTTCGGTGAAATAGGTCCCAAATAGAATTAGTAGAAAGACCATCTCTGTGAATCAGCAAGCTTCCACCCACATCCACCTCAAGTTTCACAATGTTCCCAAGTTTCAAGGGTGTCTTCTTTTTCTTTCTTTTATCTGGCTAATTTTAGCAACTTGATGCACTTTAGGAAGAAGTGCATATCTTGTTCACCTAGCTTATTGTTGATTTCCCTGAAGTGTCTTGTATAGATATAGTGAATGTAAGATTCATCAAGCAGTCTTACTTCATATCAACTAAACAATCTTATTTCAGCACCCTCCTTTCCTCCCCACTTCCTTTCAATCACTATCTCATAAGTTTTTTCATCATAATACACATTTGAGATAGGTGTGGAGGAATGAGTACCAGACACCATTTTTCTCTTCAAAGCTTCTATTGGTTTCACCTTCAACTCAGGAAACACAACTTCTTTACCTTGTATTTTCTTCTTCTTCTCAAGAGGATTAATAAAAGACTTATCTTTTCTCATGAAAATAATCTTTAATGAATTGAAATTGTCAGTGCTTCTGAACATTTTGAGTATGTTTTCAAATTCATATCCTCTGTACATAGCTGAATGATTGATCAGTTCTAGTTGAGCTAGTTCTTTTAAATCATGGATCTCCAGGGCATTTACAAGAGTTGAGTACTCAGCAAAGAATTGCACCAGCCCGGAGATTCTTTTTACCATGAACATGTTCCACATGCTATCATACTTACAGGCAATTATTTTCTGATCAACTTTACCTTTAGGAGTAGACACCCCTCTGATTAACTCAGAAGTTGTTATCCTTCTTGTAGTTTCAACTGGGAGGGTTTTGCAAACCATTCTGGGTATTTATGAACTACAGGAGCCAACAATTCTTGATCTTTCTGATTTAGCATCATGTCATGAGCAGTTAGTATAGATCTTGGCTTCTGTTTAGGATTTCTTCTTCTACCCTCTTGAGCATGTCTTTCTTTTCATTGATCATTAGAAAAGTAGCAACCCTTAATGAATTTGTCTTCATATTTCCAATCTTTCTTTTTGTGAATCCTTGGCTTGAAAGATAATCCTTCATTTCCTTATCTGACATGCTATAAGGATCAGGAAATAGTGGATTAGAAGTTGTGGTTGATTTCTTCATTGATGATAGTTTAGGAAAGGTAACCTTTCTTGAAAATGGTCTTTCATACTCAGTGTGGTTGATTTCTTCATAGCAGTCTCTTTATGCACAGGAACCTCTTTGGTGATTGATTTTTCAAACTCAGTTTCTACATTTGGATCTAGTAGCTATTCACTTTTCTTCTTCGTACTTATTCCTTCATATGTCATGCCAAAAACTTCATCTGGATCATACCCATGATTGATCAAAACATTGCTTTTATTATTAGGTCATCAGTTTGGGCCTTTGTCACCATTTCTTCCACTGGTTGTTATGTTTTCATAGGACTGTCCATATGAACATCCTCTTTAGCATCATAGCCTCCAGCTATCTCTCCTTCTTCAAATCTATGAATACAACTGGTTTCTTCAATTGTGCCTCAGCCTTTTCCTGTTCTTCCAGGAATTCTGCTATTGCAGCAAGACTTCTTGGGTCATCTGGTTTGGCTTTCTTAGCTGGTTCATCTTCTTTCATTGGCCTTTTTCCTTTAGTTCTCAGATAAGTATTCCTCTTTCTGGTATAAGTTTGAAGTGGAGGACCAGAAGAGGATTCAGCTTGTTTCATTTCCTCAGGCAATTTTTCAGCCTCTTCTTGTATGTTTTCTTGATCATCATTCCCTTTTTATTTTTCTTGTTCATTCTTTACTGTTCTTTTTCCCACATTTCTCTTATCATTTCTTTTTGTTCCTCATAGATAGCCACAAGAGGTACAATCTGCATACTCAACTCTTTCTCCAATGGAACTGGAGATTTGGGAATGATTACAATAGGTTCAGAAGTGGTCCTTTGGTCTGCAACAAAGTCCTAAAAATCTTCATCTATTGTGAATTCTTCTGAAGTAAAGCTATCCGTAGCACTGATTAATTCTTCAAATTCATATTTCTCAGTCTGAGTAACCTCTGATTTCCTAGAATAAATCACCATTTCTAAGCTTTGTTCCTCATTTTTAGGTTGGCTTTCATATTCTCCTTGTTCATTATCATCAGAAGTAGATTGTTTCTCATCATCAATAACCTTTTCTTCATCATCTTAGTTTCTCCAGTCATAACACTTCTTGAATTTGAAGTAACAACTCAAGTTCAGAGATCCTTTTAGATTGAGTTTTAGCGTGATTTTGGGCAGCTTTCAAATGGTCAATTTCTTTCTCTTTGTCTTATTTTCAGCTTCATACTTTTCTTTAATTCTTTTAATTCCTGCTCCTTTTCATCAAGCTCTAGAATCTTGTCATCAATGATTCTAGCTCTCCTATTAGTATTCTTTCACCTTTGTAGGAGCTCAGATATCAACCTATCCTTTTCATCAGGCCTGTTTGTGTTAGATTCAGCAAAGCTTTCTCATGGAGCAGTCTCAGAAAATGCTCTCTTTGTAGGCATTTGAGTGTGATGATCCTCCTCATCTGAAGATGATTTGGATGCTTTAGAAGTGCTTGTTGATCCTCCAAATTCAGTTGCCTTTTTATGGGTGGGCAAAGGTAGTTGTGGTGATGTTGGTGAGTGATGAGATGGTGATATAGGTGAGTGATGAGGTGGTGATATTGGAGAGTGATGATGTGGTGATATTGGAGAGTGATGATGTGGTGATATTGGTGATGGTTGTGGGTTGTTTGTGGTGTTGGTTGTGGTGTTGGTTGTGCAGCTTGCTCATCAGCAGCCTGTTCTTGTCCTTGATTATCTGTTGAATCATCCAAGGAAGAAGAGGTGTGAGCTCCACTGTAAAAGTTTCTGGGTCCCTTTCTTAATGTACTTATATGATTTTGCATCATAATGAGGAATATCAAGTACTGGTCCCTCAGTAGCAATGTCTGGAAATGCTTTATTTATCATGCACTGGATATATCTTGGGTACATCAAAAACTTGTATCTTCTCTCCCTCTTGTATGTTTGAAGTCAGGCCATTAAAAACATAGGCAGACATATTGAATGGCCTGTTTGTACAAAGAGCATAGATTTCTGAGGAAGTGGTGATTAGAATGTCATTCCATCCTATTTTTCTTTTAGATAAGCAGTGCTGAAACATGTGGATTAGAAATCTCCAAGGCAGATCAATCAATCCTTTAACTATTTGTTTAGCTTCAAATCCTCCTGCATAACCAATCTTAGCAAAGAATGTGGTTATTACATCATCATCCAGCTCTAAAGGTGCATTAGCATCATCACCAAAATGCAAGCATCTTCTAACAGTGTCTTTTGTGATGCTCAGAGTGTGATCATTATCAATTCTTCCAACTAGAGTTGTTGCACCATCTTCTTCAATAACTTCAGCTGAGTTCCAGAAAGACCGTATGAAGTTCTCAAAGATGGTGGGTCTAATAGTGATAGCATAAGCTACCCTTGTAGTAGAGATGAATCTGATGATATCTATAAGTCCCTCAGCGGTACATGAGGATTTAAATAACCGTTGACATTATGGAGCTTGCTCCATGAAAGATTTGCCATATAATCTGCATAAAAGACATGTGTGTCAGTTTTAATGAAAACACATGAGTATCATTTATCAGTTTGACATTAAGTGGTCACATATGAACTTTTGACATTATTGTATCATTGTTGTTACATCAAATGGTGAATTTGTTGTTCAACAGTCACAGTTTCTTTGATTGAACCATTAGATATTATTTCATTGATTTGTTACACATTTTCTTTGTTCATCATGCTCTGTTTTTACACCAAACATAATTATGAAGATTTTCATGACGAGTAAAATTTCTATTGGTTTGCATGTTCATTGAAGTCGAAAAGGTGTATTATATTACATCAATAAATTGAGTTTTTGTGTTCTTCATTATCATTTGGTTCATTGTTTGATTTAGGTTTAACAGTCCGAAAGTTTGGTCTTGATGAAATTTTTGGAAATTTCACCGTGTTTTTGATGCAATTGTAGGTTAAGAATCAATGACAAGAACAAAATGAGTGGAATCACACAAAAATCTTTGGTTGTTTATTATGAAGATGATCGAAGTGGTGTACTGTGTATTTGCGCTCGTCTCACTATGAAGTCTCTCAAATGGAAAGTATAAATGACCCGTCTAAATTCCTTTAAATAGTCAAATAATGCATACTGAAAGATTTTACAAGTTTAAGAACAAGTGCGGTCATTACTGTAGCAAATGTGGAAGTGTAAAATTTTTGACTTTTGGTCATCCGCATTTGTTATCTGTAGCAAATGCGAAAGACAAACTTTGGACTTTGACTACCCGCATTTGTTCACAGTTGTAAATGCGGAAGTTTTGTTACTTTTGTTTTATTCTATCAGCATTTGTTCATTGTTGTAAATGCAAAAGAACTAAGTTCATCAGCATTATTCACTGTAACAAATGCTATTGACATAGCTTATTCAGCATTGCTCACTGTAGCAAATGTGGTTGAATAGATTTGTCAGCATTTGCTCGCTGTAGCAAATGCGATAGAATAAAATCCACGTTTACTTTTCATCATTCATTCACAAGAGATTCATCACTTGATTATTTCTGCTTAATCATACATGAGCATTGAATATGTGTATCCATAAATGTGGATAGGTAAAACAAACGCGGAAGTGTAAATTTCATCCGTATTTGACAAATGCGGTTTAACACTTTAAAAGTTTATCCGCATTGACTAATGTGGTTGACCACTTGAAAATTTTTATCTGTATTGATAGATGCGGTAGAACAATTCTTGTTCCGCATAGGTTTTAACACTTCAAAATTTCATGTACACTTGTAACACACTAATGCGGTAGAGTAAAATCATTGTCCGCATTAGTTACACTTGAAAATATACTTTTACCCGCATGGTTATATGCATGGGTTTACCTTCACCCGCAATAACCAATGCACTTACCTGCATTAACTTGTGAACTTAATCATAAGTTAATGTGATTGAATGGATTATTCTTCTTATGAAGACTTGTCCTTCATTGATTTTTCTTATGAAGTTGACTGTTGAAGTTGTTAATTCTTGCTTGGATTGACTTGTATGTCACAAGTGATAAAAGTTTCCAATTTTGACTGATCTTGGACTTTTCATGCTTCTAAGAATCTGCATAAGCTGAGATATAATGGTATGACTTTTTGCAACAACACCAAAATTTTTTGTTTTGTTTTGAAAGTAAGTTAAGCTAATAAACAAAAATATGGACTTACTCAAATATTTTAAATTACTCCCCTAAAGTTTATATCGACATTTGGATAGAAACTTTAAAGATTTAAAAACTTTTGGATTTTATTATGCTTATTAATAATGAAGAGAATTATCTCTTTGTTGGGATCATATCAGTCTTACATTACACATGTGCATCCTTTATGATTAAATGGAATGTTTATGAACTTGAAGATTGAAGGTGTTTGTCCTCTTAAACTCATACCAGGTTGATTTTGATGCAAATGATTTTTATCATGTTTTGGTTGATTTAATTATTCAATGTGTACCTCACACACACAAGCATGGAATGATCAACCATCCTTATACAATGCATGGTAGAACTTTTTCACAATTTTCTTACCAGGTTACTTAAGTTGTGAGAACTCATTTTCACTGATCCACATTGGGATTCTTTTACTTTGATCCTTTTCATGATGATCCTCATGGGATTCTTTTCACTTCACTTTGGAAGGTGATCCATGATGGGATTCTTTTTTTCATTCACTTGGATTGTATTGCTTTTGTAGATTCATCCAATTTGGATGTGTTCCTCATTGGGAATTTTTTGGATGAGGACATCTGCACTATGTGCATGTTTCATCAGGTCTTTGCCCAGCAAAACAAAGATGAAACTGATGTAGGTGAAGAGATTCATAAAGTATCATTACCTGGTGTGTTTAGGTTACTACACACACATACACTAGATAAGCCAATACATACCTGTACTCTGTGATGAGTGTTTCACTATTAAATAAGATTTTAATTCATCACTGCATGTATCTTCCCTTCCAAGTTGAGCCTACCAACATATCTGGTAAGTCATGACAGTCTTGCAATTTTTGAAATTTAGCACAGTGAATGATATAATGACTGTAATTATATTATTTCCCAAGATTCTTTTCTTCATCAAAATTGATTTATTTTTGTGATTTTCTCATGTTTTTAATGTGTTTGATGTTTTTCATGGTTTTACTCAAGGTTAATCATGCCAATTGACTGAACCAAGAATTCAAACCTACTGGGTTCAAATGCCTTGGTAAATAAATCAACTAATTGATTTTCAGTTGGTACTTGAATCAATTTGATTAAACCCTTTTCAGCACAGTCTCTCAAAAAGTGATATCTAATTTCAATATGTTTAGTTTTTGAGTGCTGAATTGAATTATTAGTTATGAAAACAGCTGCAGTGTTGTCAATGTAAATTGGCATGTGCAAGAAGTTAAAACCATAATCAAGCATCTAGTTTTGAATCAAGAGTACTTGAGAGCAACAAGCTGATGGTGCAATATACTCAGCTTCTGCTGTGGACACTAATACATTTGTCTTCTTGCATTGCCAAGATACTAGTCTGGGACCAAGAAATTGACAACCACCAGAGGTGGATTTTCTGTTGAAGTTGCATCCTCCATAATCACTATCTATGAAGGCATAAAGATTAAATTCTCCTTCCTTTGGATATCATAACCCAAGAGTTGGTTTGCCCTTTAAATATCGGAATATCCTCTTCACTGCATTCATATGTGATTCTTTTGGATCAGCTTGATATCTGGCACACACACAAACACCAAACATAATGTCAGGCCTACTTGCTATTAGATACATAAGTGAACCAATCATTGATCGATAATGAGTCTGATCCACTGATTTGCCTTCAGGATCAGGTCCAATCTTCACTTTAGTATCCATAGGAGTTCTGATAGACTGACAGTCAGCAAAGTGGAATTTCTTCAACATGGTTTCCACGTAATTTTGATTGATTGATGAAGATTCCATCTACTGTTTGTTGGACTTGCACCCCTAGAAAGAAGGTGAGTTCCCCCATAGCACTCATTTGAAATTTTGAGTGCATAAGATCTATAAATTCTTTGCAGAGTTGCTTGTTTGTAGAGCCAAATATAATGTCATCCACATAGATCTGGACTAACAACATATCTTTTCCTCTTTTTCTTCTCAGAGAGTCTGAGCAATCATTCCTCTTTCATATCCATTTTCAAGAAGAAAGGATGATACAGTCTCATACCACTTTCTTGGGGCTTGATGAAGACCATACAGAGCTTTGTCAAGCTTGTAAACTCTTTGAGGAAAATCTGGATCTTCAAAGCCAGGTGGTTGACTCACATAGACCTCCTCATAATCTTTCCATACAGGAAGGCACACTTTACATCCATTTGATAAACAGTAAATTTCATGGATGCAGAATATGCAAGAAAGATTCTGATTGCTTCTAGTCTGGCAACAGGTGCAAACACTTCGTCATAGTCGATTCCTTCTTCTTGAGTGTATCCTTGTGCCACTAGTCTTGCTTTGTTTCTTATGACGATCCCTCTATCATCAGTCTTGTTCCTGTATAGCCATCTGCTACCGATAGGTATTGTCCTTCGGGAAGATCTACCAGTTGCCATACTTCTTGCTTCTTGAATTGGAGCAATTCTTCTGCATTGCTTCAATCCAGCTATTGTCTTGAAGTGCCTCTTTGATGTTCTTGGGTATTGTTTGACACAGAAAGCATGAGAACAAACAGATGTTTGCAATACTGGATTTGCTTCTTGTCACCCTCTCATTAAGATCACCAATAATTGTTTCAACTGGATGATTCTTGTGTATTCTTGTGGTTGGAATGGAGTCACCAGCAATTGTTACATCAAGATTGGAGATATCAGTTCATTATGGTCAGAGGCACATTCATCTGGTACTGTTGTTGAATTATGAAGATTGTCAAATTTTGTTTCAGTTCCTGCTACATCTTCAGTAGCACTGAGATTGCTTGCATCATTTGATGTCCCTTGTGTTTCAACTGGAGGAGTAGCCTATTTTTGATTACTGATCTCATTTGACAAGTCATCTGAGTGAGATGGTACCAGGCTTGGACCTCCTTCAAAAGAAACCTAAGGTTTTGTGATAGTTGTCTGATGGGATCAGCTTGAAGAGAACATCTTCATTCATGTATTCATCAAATGTAGGAGGAATCAACGGAAAATTATCTCTTCTTATTACAGCTGACGAAGTATCACTTGAATGTATATTTCCTGCATCAGACAAGTGAAATTGATCAAATGATTTTGTAAACGTGTCAATATCAAACAACCAGTCGGGACCATTTGTAGATTTGGGAAACGAATGTTCCTTGAATTGAATATTTGTTGATTCATCAATAATGTTTAATCTGGGATTAAACACTCTTTAAGCCTTTGAAACAGAAGAATAACCTACAAAGAATCCTTTATCAGACTTGGATGAAAACTTTCCTAGATAGTCTCAGGTGTTTAATATTGAGATAAGACTACCAAATGATTTAAGAAATCCAATGAATGGTTTTCTATGAAAGAGTATTTCATAAGGAGTCATATTGTTTTCTTTGACAAGTAGAGTTCGATTCTATACAAAGCATGATGTATTAACCGCCTCTGCCCAAAGGTGATTAGTAGTTTAGCATCAGCTAGCATCGTTCTTGCTGCTTCAATCAGTGTTTTATTTTTCCTTTCAGCTACCCTATTTCGTTGAAGAGTTCTAGCAGCACTGAATTGATGAGCAATGCCTTTGGTTGCACAAAAAGAACTCATACTTTCATTTTTGAATTCAGTACCATTATCACTTCTTATTATTTGACCTTAAGGTCAAGTTGATTTTCAATTTTAGTGATAAATTCTTGTACGATTTGGGATGCTTCGTTTTTATGAAGTAAGAAGAAAACCCATGTGAATCGTGAAAAGTCATCAATGATCACTAAACAATAATGTTTCTTTCCAATACTCATTACATGAGTTGGTCCAGACAGATCCATGTGAAGTAACTTCAATGGAGTTTGTTAGTGTTCATCAGCTTGGTTTTCTGAGACAATTTGTGTTGTTTTCTTTTGAGGCACGTAGAACAGTGATCAATAAAATGAAATTCTTTTTGAGGAAGACCAATGACATGGTTTCCTTTGACCAACTTGTTCATGTTTTTGAAGTTTGTGTGCCCCAAACGTCTATGCCAATGCTATGATTCATCAAATGATGCTTTTGACAAAAGACGTGTTTCTTCTTTAGGTGATGTAGAACACAGGTTTAAGACATATGTATTGTTCTTCCTTGGGGTCTTTAAGACAACCCATCCTCAAGGATCTGAAATCCAGGTTTCAAAATGTAGCAATGAGTGTCTGTAAAGTGAGTGCAATATTTCTTGTCGCGGATCTGAGACACGCTAAGCAGATTGAAATTCAGGTATTCACAGTAGTTCACTCTATCAAAGCTCAGCATCCCGTTTGTCATAGATCCTTCACCTGTAATTCTACCACCATGTGAATCTCCACCAAATGCCCCAGTAGTTCCTCGTACATGCTTGAAGTCATGAAGGAGGGAACGATCTCCACTGTCCATGTACCATAAGCTATTAGACATGTGTGGATGGACCTGCAAGCAAACAGAGCTAATTAGAATAAGGAACCCAAGCCATGATGGTCTTGGGTTTCCTGTTCCTATTCATGATGGTGACCTCTTGGTATTTCCCTCTAAATTGTGATTTAGTTGGAGGTGTCCTGGGAGATTTTTGGTAATGATTGGGTTGAGTCATCTCATCAACATCTACTGAGGATTCAGATGAGTAATGAAATCATTGGTCTCTATTTCTTTGTAGAAATTTAGCTCGTTTTTCATTATCGAAAGTATGTTTTTGTTTTGGAGGTCAATTTTATGTTTCATTGTGAGATGCTTTCTTTGACCCTTCCTCAATTCCTTCAAATTATTCCTGTCATTTGTTAGATTGAGTATTGTGAAAATGAGGTCTGACAAAATGTGTCACAGTGGATGTTTTTGAGATGGACTTGTGTTGGGAATTCTCAACCATTCTGATTGAAGTAATAATAAGATGTATTGTGATTGTTCATATCACAGATTGAACAATACTTGTTGAATATAGTTTTTGGTGGAGTGATTGTTCATATCACAGATAGAGCAATATTGATTAAAAAAGCATTTATTTGTCTTGTGATTGAACATTTCACAAATGTCACAATACATTTGTCTGTTTCTTGAATTAGATTTTGCCTTGTGTGACTTAGTTGATATTTTCTTTTGCTGAATAACTTCCTTTTCTTTAGGGGATGAATCAGAATCAGCCCTTTTAGTAGTTTGCTTCACACACTACCTTTGTTTAATTTTCTAGGTTGTTTCTGTTTCTTCAACCCATTTCTTACCTCTTTCTCAAACTGGTCAACATGTTCCTTGTTGCAGATATCAAACCCAACTCCCTACCTTAATCTTGAAGACTAAGGGTCTGATAATGTTTTATGTGTTGAACTCAGTGTCACTATTTGTTTCTTTTGTAGTGAAACCTTCTTTGATTTACTTTGAGTTTTTTGGAGATATGATCTCATTATCAGAACTACTCTCAGTAGTGGTTTCACTGACTTCACATATTTCTTTTTACCTTGTAAAATAGATGGTATGAATTTTATAAAAGGGACAATTGCTTTTACAGGGCTTGATGGTTTCATGACACTCACTGTCTTGTCTGAACACTCTTTAATTTTGATTGGGTGACCTAACTTGATTTTATCCTCATTGGTTTCATATAAACATCAGGTTTGTTTTGAGGATTGTCACTTGTTTTACTATAGATATAGGTTCTATAGTTTTAGTTTCAATTTCTTCATTGAGTTAGACAAATTCAGGCATGATAGTGTAGTTGTCATTGTATGGTGGAGGACATGAATTATACCCAATCCCTAACATGTCCTTTGGATCCTTTTGAGAATCAAGCATTTCTTGCAACTTGACTAAAGACATTTGAAACTTCTCAAGTTTCACTTCAGTCAATGAATGTTCAGCCTTAGATTGAGCTAACATTTCAGTAAGAGCTCATTCTCAGCTGCAAGAGTGTACTTTTCACCGTGTAGTTTTTTTATGTCAGAGATAAGAGATTTGATTTTGATTTCAAAGCCTTTTATGTCTCTCTTCATCATCTTTGACTTTACCTTTTCTTTCTTAGTTTTATCAGCCAGTTTGTGGTTATGCTCCCTATAACCTTGCAATTCATTAATACATTTTTCACTGCAAAGGTTAGATTTTACCTCAGCATGGGAGATGGACCATCATTGATGTGAGCCATAAGAGCATGATTCTGAAATTGAGGCTTGACTTCCTCTACATACACACTCCAGTCACATACCCCATCTTGCTTTATCACAAGAGCACTGGCAGAAGACTGACTGCTTCTATGAGCTTGATTTTTCAGTTGGGGTGGATTCTGATATGATTAGTGTTGATGATACTGCTGCTGTTGGTTGTTGGAGTGAAAGCTTGAGTTAGGCTATGAGGATGACTGGCCTTGAGAGTTCCTTTGATAGTTGTTTCTCTTGGGGGCATTGCACTCTCTGGAGAAGTGACTAGCCATGCGACAATTAAAGCATTTCACCTTGGATTTATCATATCCAAGTTTTGTATTTTCATTTAGGCTCAGCTTTCTGCCTTTTCTAAAGAATTTCTTGGCTCTCATGGCAATCATGGCCATTTGCCATTGTAGATCCATTTCTTCCACATCATCTGGATCCATTTCCTTAATATCTTCTTGAATTAGATGAGTAGAAGTGAGTCTTCCTCCTAAGTATGCTTCAAAACTTGCAACAAAGGCATTGTAAGTTGCCTTTTGTTCTTCTGATCTTGTGTCTTCAGGAGTGGTTTGAGGAGCAGCAGTGACTCTAGAAGTTTGAGGACCAGCAGTGACTCTGGAAGTTTGAGAAGCAAAAGTGACTTTGGATGTTTGAGATGATGTTGATGGATGATTGATTGATGGAGTTGCAATGAACCCAGTGTTGTTCAGTTGATCTCTTGATGAGATGAAATCATCCTCCTCTATGATGAAGGCATTTTCCATAGAATGAGATTCTGATGGAAATTTGTAAGCCTCAATCACTCTTGGTCCACCAAGATTTTTGCTTCTTTCATCAAGTTCTAATGCTTCTATTTTGGCTATCATGATATCCAAAGTAGTACTCCAAGATCAAGAGTATTTTTAAGCATAGTTACATTCTGTTTCCAACTTTCAAGGAGGTTGTGAAGCATCTTTTTGTTTACTTCTTTGATCTTGTAGGTGACTCCCATGATTTCCAAGTCATTTACCAACTGTACAAATCTGTGCAGTTGTTTGGATATGGACTCTCCCTTGGTGTGGTGGAATGTTTCATACTGATTAACAAGCTTATCCTTGTTAATTTTAGCTACCTCACTGCTTCCTTACACATGATTTTCAATGCATGCCATATAGCTTTTGCAGTACCATACTTCTCTAATCTTTTCAGCACATCCATCTTGAGTGCTTGAGTTAGAATGGAGTAAGCTTTGAGGTCAATCTTGATTTTCTTATATTCTTCATCATCTATAAGGATCAAAAATAGTGGATCAGAAGTTGTGGTTGATTTCTTCATTGATGATAGTTTAGGCAAAGGAACCTTTATTGAAAATGGTCTTTCATACTCAGTTGTGGTTGATTTCTTCATAGCAGACTCTTTATGCACAGGAACTTCTTTGGTGATTGATTTTTCATACTCAGTTTCTATATTTGGATCTAGTAGCTTATTCACCTTTTCTTCTTCATCCTTCATTCCTTCATATGTAATGCCAAAAACTTCATCTGGATCATACCCATGATTGATAAAAAAACATTACTTTTATCATTAGGTCATCAGTTTGGGCCTTTAACACCATTTCTTCCGCTGGTTGTTCTGTTTTCATAGGACTATCCATATGAACATCCTCTTCAGCATTATAGCCTCTAGCTATCTCTCCTTCTTCCAAATCTATGAATATAGCTGGTTTCTTCAATTGTGCCTCAGCCTTTCCATGTTCTTCCAGGAATTCTGCTATTGCAGCAAGACTTCTTGGGTCATATGGTTTGGCTTTCTTAGCTGGTCATCTTCTTTCAGTGGCCTTTTTCCTTTAGCTTTCTCAGATAAGTATTTCCTCTTTCTGGTATAAGTTTGAAGTGGAGGACTAGAAGAGGATTCAGCTTGTTTCATTTCCTCAGGCAATTTTTCAGCCTCTTCTTGTATGTTTTCTTGATCATAATTCCCTTTTTCTTTTTCTTGTTCATTCTTTTCCTGTTCTTTTTCCTACATTTCTTCTATCATTTCTTTTTGTTCCTCAGACATAGCCACAATAGGTACAATCTGCATACTCAACTCTTTCTCCTATGGAACTGGAGATTTAGGAATGACTACAATAGGTTCAGAAGTGGTCCTTTGGTCTGCAACAAAGTCCCAAAATCTTTATCTATTGTGAATTCTTCTGAAGTAAAGCTATCCATAGCACTGATTAATTCTTCAAATTCATCTTTCTCAGTCTGAGTAGCCTCTGATTGCCCAGAATAAATCACCATTTCTAAGCATTGTTCCTCATTCTTTGGTTGGCTTTCATTTTCTCCTTGTTCATCATCATCAGAAGTAGATTGTTTCTCATCATCAGTAACCTTTTCTTCATCATTTTTAGTTTCTCCAGTCACAACACTTCTTTGAATTTCAAGTAACAACTCAAGTTCAGAGATCCTTTTAGATTGAGTTTCAACTTGACTTTGGAGATTTGATATGATTTCAGCTTGTTCTTCAATAATGTTCTCTTGTTCTTCCATAGCTATGGTTTGAATGGCAAGAGTATAAACATGGCCAGTCACTTCTTTTCTAATGATTTAGGGCACCTTTCAAATGGTCAATTTCTTTCTCTTTGTCTTTCTTTTCAGCTTCATACTTTTCTTTTAATTCTTTTAATTCGTGCTCCTTTTCATCAAGCTCTAGAATCCTGTCATCAATGATTCTAGCTCTCCTATTTAGTATTATTTCCATTCTTTCCACCTTTTGTAGGAGCTCAGATATCAACCTATCCTTTTCATCAGGCCTGTTTGAGTTAGATTCAACAAAGCTTTCTGATGGAGCAGTCTTAGAAGTTGCTCTCTTTGTAGCCATTTGAGTGTGTTGATCCTCCTCATCTGAAGATGATTTGGATGCTTTAGAAGTACTAGTTGATCCTCCAATTTTAGTTGGCTTTTCATGGGTGGGCAAAGGTAGTTGTGGTGATGTTGGTGAGTGATGAGATGGTGATATAGTTGAGTGATGAGGTGGTGATATTGGAGAGTGATGATGTGGTGATATTGGAGAGTGATGATATGGTGATATTGGTGATGGTTGTGGGGTTGTTTGTGGTGTTGATTGTGGTGTTGGTTGTGGTGTTGGTTGTGGTATTGGTTGTGGTGTTTGTTGTGGTGTTGGTTGTGGTGTTGGTTGGGGTATTGGTTGTGGTGCTTGTTGTGGTGTTGGTTATGGTGTTGGTTGTGGAGTTGGTTGTGGTGTTGGTTGTGGTGTTGGTTGTAGTGTTGGTTGTGCAGCTTGCTCATCAGCAACCTATTCTTGTCCTTGATTTATCTGTTGAATCATCCAAGGAAGAAGATATGAGTGAGCTCCACAGTAAAAGTTTCTGGGGTCCCTTTGCTTTATGTACTTGTATGATTGGCATCATAATGAGGAATATCAAGTACTGGTCCCTCAGTAGCAATGTATGGAAATGCTTCATTTATCATGCACTGGATAAATCTTGGGTACATCAAAAACTTGTATCTTTTCCCCTCTTATATGTTTGAAGTCAGGCCATTAAAACACAGGCAGACATATTGAATGGCCTATTTGTACAAAGAGCATAGATTGCTGAGGAAGTGGTGATTGGAATGTCATTCCATCCTGTTTTTGTTTTAGATAACTAGTGCTGAAACATGTGGATTAGAAATCTCCAAGGCAGATCAACTAATCCTTACCAATCTCAGCAAAGAATGTGGTCATTACATCATCACCCAACTCTAAAGGTGCATTAGCATCATCACCAAAATGCAAGCATCTTCTAATAGTATCTTCAGTGATGCTCAGAGTGTGATCATTGTCAATTCTTCCAACTAGAGTTCTAGCACCATCTTTTACAATAACTTCAGTTGAGTTCCAGAAAGACCGTATGAAGTTCTTATAGATGGTGGGTCCAACAGTGATAGCATAAGATACCCTTGTAGGAGAGATGAATCTGATGATATCTCTAAGTCCCTCAGCTTTTGGTACATTAGGGTTTAAATAACCGCTGACATTATGGAGCTTGCTCCTTGAAAGATTTGCCATATAATCTGCATAAAAGACATGTGTGTTAGTTTTAATGAAAACTCATGAGTATCATTTATCAGTTTGACATTAAGTGGTCACAGATGAACTTTCGACATTACTAGATCATTGTTGTTACATCAAATGGTGAATTTGTTGTTCAACAATCATAGTTTTTATGATTGAACCATTTCTTAGATATTATTTCATTGATTTGTTACACATTTTCTTTGTTCATCATGCTCTGTTTTTACACCAAACATGATTATGAAGATTTTAATGATGAGTAAAATTTCTATTGGTTTGCATGTTCATTGAAGTCGAAAAGGTGTATTATATTACATCAATAAATTGATTTTTTGTGTTCTTCATTATCATTCGGTTCACTGTTTGATTTAGGTTTAACAAGTGAAGTCTCTCAAATCCTTGATATGGCATCACAATTTGTACCCTCACCATTACCATCACCTCACAGATCACCAGTTACTTCACCTCACGGATCACCAATCCCATCACCTCAAGCACATCCTATCACTTCTTCATATATATCTCCAAAGCATCATCTGATGAGGAGGATCATCCAAGCCAAATGCTTGTAAAGAGAGTTACTTCTGAGGCTGCTCCTTCAAAAAGTTATGCAGAATCTAGAGTCAACAAACCTAATGAGAAGGATGAGTTAATTTCTAAACTAATGCAAAAGGTAGCCAAGATGACTACTCAACAGAAGATCTAGTATTATTCAAGACAGACTTCTGGAGCTAGATGAGAAGGAGAATGAATTAAAATAGATGAAAGAGAAATAGGAGGCTGAAAAGAAAGAAAAAGATAAAAAGATTGATAAGTTTTAGGCTGCTCTTCAACAATCCAGGGATAAAATAAGTGGTCATGTGGACACCTTAACTATTTAGACAATTTTTATGGAAAAACAAGAAGGATTTATTGAAAAACAAGCTGACATCATTATTGACTTGCAGAACCAGATTGAAAGCCTAAACAAGAGAGTATCTGAGCTAAAACTGCTTGTTGAAATCAAAAGAGAAGTTGAAGCAGAGTTGACAAAGATGAGGTGATTAAGACACGAGAGGAGAAAAGAAAGGGTGTTAGTGAAAATGAAGCTACTTCAAAGAGCTCATCAAGATAGAGTAGTGATGACTCTCCTACTAAAAGGATGAGATTCTTTGAGACAGAGAAAGGAGAATAAACAATCAAGACAAAGCATGATGAGTCTAGCTTGTAAATGGTAGTTTATTAACAGAAACACCTAATATGCACACTCAAGAGGCAGAATTCAGTGATATGATTAAAGCTCTTGATAGCTTCACAGCTGAACAATTTATCATTGATGGTGACTTTGGGATTACATAGTTGAGTAGAGGACTATTATTGACTTATAGTTGTTATTCCTCAATCTCCAATTTCTCTTCGGAAGGAATTGAGCATGCAACTAGCGCCTGTTGTATCACTACTGAAGAACAAAAAGAGCTTATTAAAAGACTATGTGAAGAGCAACAAGAGAAAGAAGAATCAACTGATTCTATTCATGAACTAGAACAATCAAAGGCTAAAAAAATTTCCTCAAGAAGCTGAACAGCCTGAAACCTCCTCTAGTCCATCAGTGCAAACATATACCAGGAGGAGGAAGTACATAACACAGGAGGAGGAAGTACATAACACAGAAGGCTAAGGGAAAAAAACCAATAGTAGAAGAAGAACCAAGCAAGAAAAGTAAAAAGGATGATCCTAGAAGCCTTGCAGCTATTGGTAAATTTTTAGAATAACATGAACAGGCTGAAGTTCAACTGAAAGAGAAGGCTGACTTTGTAGACCTTGAAGAAGGAGAAATTGAGGGTGGCTAAATGGTTGATGAAACAATAGCAGTTGATAGCCCTATGCAAGAGGAAAAATCAGTTCAAGACATGGTTGGAAATGCTCAAACTGATGATCTGATAGTGAAAGCCATGTTCCTAATCAATCATGGAAATGACCCAGATAAAGTGTTTGGTATGACTTATGAGGGAATGAAGGCAGAAGAAGAAAAACTAAACAAGCTGTTGGACCCCACTTATGAGCCTGAGTATGAGAAGACTCTTTAACCCAAAACTTCAGTGCCCAAATTATCCTCCATGCAAAAGCAGACATCTACTCCTCACTCATTATATACTGATCCCTACAACATGTCTGATAGGGAAATGAAGGATTATCTCTCTAGTCAAGGATTCACAAAAAGAATGTTTGGAAACATGAAGACAAATTCACTAAGGGCTGCCATCCTTAGGTTGAATAATGAGAAGAAAGAAAGGCTAAAGAAACTGTAAGAAGAAATTATCAGTAAGAAGCTTAGAACCAGAGTATCAGCTCAAGACATGCAGCTCACACATAGAGATCATGACTCTTTGGCACCTGTTTTACACTGATATCCTGAGTGGTTTGCAGAGCCTTCACAATTGAAACTTCAAGAATGTTTGACCACTACAGAAATAATTAAAGGTGTGTATACTCCCAAAGGCAAGAATGATCAGAAGATTATTTCTTGGAACTACGATAGTGACCGGAACATGTTTATGATCAAAAGGATCTTAGGGCTGGTGCAATTCTTTACAGAGTACTCTACTCTTGTAAATGCCTTGGAGATCATGACATGAAGGAACTAGCCAATTTGGAACTGATAAATCATAAGGCTATGTTTAGGGGATATGAGTTTGAAGAGATACTCAGAATGTTTAAAATAACAGACAACTTCAAATCTTTGAAGGCTATCTGGATGAGGAAAGATAGATCCTTCATCAACCCACTTGAAAAAAAGGACTAACAAATAGAGAAGTTGTGTTTCCAGAGCTAAAAGTGAAACCAACTAAGTCTTTAAAGAGAAAGATGGTGTCTGGCACTCATTCCTCCACTCCAATTTCTAATGTTTATTATGATGAAAAGACTTATGAGCTAGCAATCGAGAGAAAATAAGGAGGAAAGGAAGGTGCAGAGATTAGACTATTCAGTGGTTATGAAGTGAGACTACTTGATGAATCATACATCCACTACATTTACACCAAACACTTCAGAGAAATAACAAACAAGTTAGGAGAAAAAGAAATGCACTTCTTCTTAAAGTGCATTAAAATACTGAAAATGGCATATGATCAAATCATTGCCAAAAGAGAAAAGAGAAAAAAGAAAAGGACTCCTCTGCAACTGGGAAACATTGTGAAGCTAGTGGTTGATGTGGATGGAGCTTTGCTGATACATAGAGATGGGCTTTCTACTGTATCCATATGGGAACCAATATCACTCAAGAAACTACCTTTAGAGCCATCTACACTTTGAGTCAGATGGAGATTCACATGTTGAACAAAGAGAAGATGTCAGATGCAAATGAATTTGTCAATATGATAAAGGCCATTTTGGATCCATCTCAAGCAGAACCTCAAAGGCCTCCACAAGACCCAACAGAGTCCTCACAACCTCAACCACCACCAAGCCATTGAAGAACATACGCTGTATAATCCTTAGGGGGAGTATTGTTGGACCCTGAAAGGATCATACATGCCAACTCAATTGGTGAGTTGATGGTTGTTCTATTGGATATCACACAAGTCCAAGAACCAGTGCGGATGAAGAATTTGCTGAGAAGAATAAGTGTTGGCTAACCGCATTTGTACATGTGAACGGCATAGAACAAATGCTGACAAGTGTTTGTTTTTCCGCATTAACAAATGCGGATAGCCTAAAAGATATGCAGACAAGGTTTGCACATCCACATTTGCAAATGCGGATAGCCGGACAACAAATACGCACAAGTATTTGTTCATCCGCATTAGTCAATTCGGATGACCAACTACTAACGTGGATGACAAAAGAAGAAATGTTGATCAAGTCCAACTCATCCACATTTTTCAAAGCGGATGAACAAAAGAAATGCTCATGAAGACTTAGACTGGTTCTGTATAGGTCCGGGGTAGTTTAGTCATTTTGTAAAAATGCATCTTGTCAGCCTATAAATAAAATAGAAAACCTCGTATATGAAGTAACTATTGATAGACAATTAGAATATTTTGTTTCTTTCATTCTCAAGGTGTATTATTACTATTTAGTGCTCAAACCCTAGCTTTTATTGTAATCAGTCGCCTTCATCAATACAAACAAGCATTTGAGTATTCCTTGCATTGAATGTTCTTGATCGTTTGATTCCGCCATACAATCATTACCTTGATCATCATATTCGATCCTAGTGAGAGTTTCAATCTCACTACCCAGTCATTTTCAAAACCCAAAACCTTAGAATTCGGGTTTGATCTACAAAAAGGCTTAGAGGCCAATTCTTACCTGGATTTGTTGCTCCTTTCTTTTGGTTTGATGCTCTAACACCCAAATCTTCAATCTCCAAACCTTAAAGATCCAAATCTTGATTTTCTTCACTTTCACTCTCTATTTAAGACCTTATTCCTGGGACGCTCATAGCTGGTCAATTATTGCACATAAAAACGTATAATTTTCATTTACCATTACTAAAACATTGCAGCAGAATAAATTTAAACCATTTCATATCATTATAATTGCTTTTACAAAATAATACATCATTGACAGATCACAAAATATAACTCGTTGCATCACATCATAAAAACATTATCGTTATACAAATGAATGCGATCCAAAATAAGCCAAGTAGCCGCCCGTGCCATCCTCAGCAATCAATTACCTGCCAACTAGAAACACATAAAGGTTACGTTGCTGAGTGAGTTCAAGTTTTATAAAATATAATACTTTACTTTCGTTTAAAACCTTTCTTTCTTTACTTTCACATGTGATCATGCATCATACGTACACATAGATAATAACATTTTTATCTTTGATCATCATTTGTTTACTTTCATTCATTCATCATCGTATGTCATAGTTATCATTCTTTATCTTCCTTTCTGTACCTTACGTACATTCATCATAACTTCTTTACAAAGAAGAATGAGTTTGGTTTACTAGAAATAAAACTCTTACTAGAACCAGAATCAAATAAAACTCCTCCTAGCGCTTGCCCTCTGGCCCTCGGTCCCGGTCTTCTTTCCTGCCCCGAAACTCTAAGTCCTGGCCCTTTCCACCACAGTTAAAACATCTTACCACATGACAATCCTTGGTTATATGTCTCATCCTCCCACACTTAAAGCAAGCATTTGATTCCCACCTACATTCTCCGGTGTGCTCATTGCCACATTTACCACCCTTCTTCAACCCCGCAATTGGTGTGACCACATGTCGGTCATCCACCCTCGCAACTTTATAGTTGGCCGGGGCACCACCCCAGCCAAACCACTTTCCGCTCTAGTTCTAGTCACCACCGCCTTTCCTACTCACCTTAGCCACCACCACTTCTCGCTCATCATATAGCCTTCCAGCCAGATCAACCACTGACCTGAATGTGCTCGGCCGGGTGGCGATCATGTGCCTACAAATATCCACTGGCAACCCTTGGATGTACCTCTTAATCTTCCGTGATAGAGGTGTCACCTGCTCTGGCACTAGTGGTGCCATCTCATTAAACATGGTGGTGTATTGCTGATCGTCATGGTTCTCGCCTCCAGCTGCAGGAATTCCCTTTCCACCTTGTCCAACTCCTTATGAGGATAGAACTCCTCAATCACCAGATCTTCAACCCTGGCTACCTCATTCTTCAAATTGCCCAACTACCCTCGGCTTCGACGATATTATCCCACCAACATAGAGCCGAGTCTACGAATGAGTGGGTAGCAAACTTCACCTTCTGATCCTCCCAGTACTCACTGAAACCAAGCATAACTTCTATCTCTCTACCCACTGTTGGGCAGCAGTAGTAGTGCCATTGCCATTGAATGTTGGGGGCTTGCATCTCTGAAATGCCCCATAATTATAGCCTCGTGTTGTCTCCGGCACATGCTCTTCTTTCTTTCTCCTCGTTAGATGAGACAACCGTTTTAGTCTCCAGTTGCTCTCTCCATCTCAAGGGCCTATTCCTCTCTTTCCTTTCTCCTTCTCTTACCGCCTTTATCATCTCAGTCATCATAGACGGTAAAATCATCTACATGACCTGATGAACCTCCTCTACTACAGCCTCCTTCACCTAGGCCCTTAGATTAGTACTCTCGTCAACACCTCTGAATGAGGAGTCTCGAGCTCTTCGTGAGCCACCTCTTCAGCTCGAGGCATTCCTCTAGTGACCCCTGGTCCAGAACCACGTCCACCACGGTCTCCACCTTTAGAAGCCTTCGAATATCTACCACTGGCCATCCTCTAACACACTATAAGATCCAAACACCAACACGGTCATTCAAGGTAACAGCTCAATTTATGTCAAGTATAGTAAGTCCCTAATTACAGTGCCAGTTGTGATTAGCCATTTACTTTACTCTTCATATCCCTAGCATTTCCTATCCTGACTACATCAGTATCTAAATCTACTAAAGGCACATAGATCAAATAACATGCGCATATAATACTGGTTGGCATTAAAGAAAATACCTGATGGCACACACCTACTCAAACTACCATTCCTTCCTTTTGTCCTATTTTCAGTTTATGTTTAGGTTTCTTTTGAATTTTTTAACCTGTTTCACATAAACTTTGGCTCTGATACCAACTTGTAAGGCCCCATTCCTAGGAGGCTCATTGCTGGTCAATCATTATACAAAAAAACATATAATTTTCATTTACCATGTAAGGCCTCATTCCCGGGAGGCTTACAGTCGGTCAATCATCACACATAAAACACAAAACATATATTTAAGTGTACTAAAACAACACAGCAGAATAATTTAAAATTATTTCATTCATTGCTTTTGCAAAATAACACAACATTCATAAACATTACAAAATATTGTTGTTCGCATTACATTGCAAAAACTTCATGATTTAAACAATGGATGCCATCCTAAAAATGCCATGTAGCTGCCCCGTGCCATTCTCAGCAATCATTACCTACCAACTGGAAAATACATAAAAGTCAGTGTTACTGAGTGAGTTCTAGTTTTATAAAAATATTATACTTTTCTTTCATTAAAAACCGTTTTTTACTTCCATATGTGATCATGCATCATACATACACATAGATAATATCATTATTATCTTTCATCATCATTTGTTAACTTCCGTCTGTTTATCATCGTACATCATCATTATAATTTGTTATCTTCTGATGACATGTATTGTACCCCGAACATTATGCATGAAGCTGATCCTTGGGCCTGGGGAAAATACACTCATCATTATCATTCATCTTTCATTCCGGACCAATGCCATGCGCTTTACCCCATCGTCATGCATAAAGTGGGTACTAGGCCAAAATTTATAATTAGACTCCTATACATTATGCCCAGTGGCTTGAGCATAGTACCGGGGTAAGTAGCAAGGGTCCCATACATATGGTCAATCATAAAGTTTAGACCTCAGTGTGCATCTTTCTGGGGTAGCTAACCCGCACACCATTTAGCTAACACCCTTCATTGGCTGTGAACCTCCTTACAGTGCTTGGAAGGCTTTCTTACATTCGTTCTTCCATTAAAGCATGCATTCATTCTTTCGTTATGTTCATCTTATCATTATCAGTAACTTTCGCTTTACGTTACATAATAGTTTTCGTTCATTTCATAATTATAACACGTAAGTCACGGAATAATACATAATAGGAACATAAGATCAACATAACACATTTTTACATAGCATCACATACCCCATCACATATCATCATAAACATCATGCTAACCCATTCATAAACACATACACATGCGTAACAAGTACAAGTCATCATAAAACTTAACCGACACTCTGCGAGACATGGGGGGTTTGGGGGCGGCAACCCCTAACAGCAGGGTCCTAGGGGCAGCAGAACTTAGTAGGGTCCAAGGGCAACGCCCTTGGCTGGGGTCGCGCTACCAGTTCAGCTTGAATTTTATTTATTTTTAAACATTTATATCACATTTTGTTATAGAAAAGTCAATCTTCCTATTAAAACCTCTTAAAATCTTGGTCACTTAAATCGTATAATTTGTATGCATTTCCAGCCCCAAACTAGTTTAAAACCTTAAAAATAGGAGCTCTAGAACTCACCTGGACTCGATGACCAGCTTCTTAATCAAGCTTTCCATGCAAGGGTCATACTACACATCCTACAGATAAGTTAACATACAAAGAAGTTCATTTATGCTTAATTTCACTGCATGATCAGCAGTTTCGTTGCTAGTTTCGCTGGCAGTTTCACTGGCATCTTTGCTGCCAGTTTCGCTGCTAGTTTCGCCTAACTTTCGTTGGAAACCATGTCTGTGAAACTATCTGCGAAGCTATAGTTTCGCAAAAAGTCTCCATAGTTTCATTGGATGACTACATAATTTCGCTGGATGAACACCTAGTTTTGTAGAACGGACTGAAATTACGAACCAACCCATTTTTGACCCAAAACTTCAATCTTTTACACCCAAAACCTTGGTTAACACAAAAACGTGTGTTTTGGGCAATTCTTTACCACTGTTAAAATCCCCAAGCCCTAGAATCCGAGTTTACCCTTAATGAAATGATTAAGCGATGTTTCTTACCTGGTTTTTTGGTGTTTTTTGGTTGTTTGGATGCCCAAGAACACCGATCTAAAATTCCTCGATCAACCGATCCTTGAATCACCACTTTCTTTCCATTTTCTATCTCTACACTCTTTCTCTAGAAGTTGGTGTTGAGTTGCAAATAAGAGTGGCTCAACCTGATCCATTTATATATACCGAGAGTTCCCAGAACCTTAAACTCGTCGAACTCATAACCCGTGAGATTTACTAAGTCCATACTCCATTTCCCACTTATTTTCTTTAAACAATCCCGGCTAATCCCATTATTATTACTTGGCTCGTTTTGACTTTATCCCGGGTGTTACATACCATTACTAAAACATTGCAATGGAATAAATTTAAACCATTTCATATCACTATAATTGCTTTTGCAAAATAATACATCATTGACAGATCACAAAAATAACTCGTTGCATTACATCATAAAATCATTATCGTTATACAAAATGGATGCCATCCAAATAAGCCAAGTAGCCGCCTATGCCACCCTTAGCAATCAATTACCTACCAACTGGAAACACATAAATGTCAGTGTTGCTAAGTGAGTTCTAATTTTATAAAATAGAATACTTTACTTTCGTTAAAAACCATTCTTTCTTTACTTTCATATGTGATCATGCATCACACATACACAAAGATAATAAAATTATTATCTTTGATCGTCATTCATTAACTTTCATTCAATCATCATCGTACGTCATCGTTATCATTCGTTATCTTCCTTTCAGTACCTACGTACATTCATCATTAACTCTTTACATTCCGGACCAATGTGATGTGCTATACTCCACTGTTATGTATAAAGCGGGTACTAGGCCGAAGTCTATAAATAGACCCCCATACATTATGCTCGATGGCCTGGCTACAGTACCAGGGTAAGTGACAAGGGTCCCATACATATGGTCAATCATAAAAATTAGACCCTAGTGTGCATCCTTCTACGGTAGCTAACTCATATACCGTTGAGCTAACACCCTTCATTGGGTGTGAAACTCCATACAAGGCTTGTACGACTTTTTTTACTTTCGTTTCATTAATGCATGCATTCTTTCATTCATTACATTCCTTTTTTCATTATCTTCCGCATTACATTACATAATACTTTCATTTACATTCATAACCATACCACGGAAAGATAAACGTACATAATAAGGAACATAACAAAACCATAACCATACCATACATAGCATCCCCATACACATCGTCATTGTCACTGTCATTGTCATTGTCATTGTCATTGCCATTGTCATTGCTATTGTCATTGCCATTGTCATTGTCATTGTCATTGTCGTTGTCATTGTCATTGTCATTGTCATTGTCATTGTCATTGTCATTGTCATTGTCATTGTTATTGTCATTGTCATTGTCATTGTCATTGTCATTGTCATTGTCATTGTCATTGTCATTGTCATTGTCATTGTCATTGTCATTGTCATTGTCATTGTCATTGTCATTGTCATTGTCATTGCCATTCTTATTGTTATTCTCATTATCATTCTTATTATCATTCTCATTGTCATTATCATTTTTATTCTCATTGTCATTCTCATTGTCATTATAATTGTCATTATCATTGTCATATCATTATCATTATCATTGCCATTAACATTGCCATTATCATTGCCATTATCATTGTCATTATTGTAAGGGCCCGTTCCCAAGACACTCACAGCTAGTCAATCATCGCACATAAAACATATAATTATATTCACTTTACTAAAACATTGCAGCGGAAACTATTTAGACAACCATTTTATTTCATTATAATCGCTTTTGCAAAATAATACATCGTTGACAGGTTACAAAATAAGTTTAGTTGTTCATTATATCACAAAAACATTATACAAAATGGATGCCATCCAAAATGAGCCAAGTAGCCGTCCCGTGCCATCCTCAACAACCTTTACCTGCCAACTAGAAACACATAAAAGTCAGCTGAGTGAGTTCTATTTTTAAAATAAAATATACTTCACTTCCTTTCAAATCCATTCTTCACTTTTATACATGATCACACATCATACATACAAATAGATAATATCATTATTATCTTCATCATTCTTTCGTTAAATTTCGTTCTTTCATTTTACATCATCATCATCATTCACTTTCATGCATTTTCATTCGTAATCTTCCTTATCAACTGTACGTTCGTTACTTCCGATGACATGTATAGTATCCCGAACATTGTGAACGTTGCTGGTTAGTGGGCCTGAAGTTCATCAAAGACCTCGAACATTATGCATGAAGCTGACTCCAATACCTAGGGCAAGTACACTCATCACTATCATTTCTCCTTCATTTCGGACCAATGCCATATGCTATACCCCGAACATTGAATATGAAGTTGGTTACTAGGCCTGAGGTCTATCAAAGACCTCGAACATTATGCATGAAGCAGACTCCAGTACCTGAGGCAAGCGGCAAGGATCGCATACGTATGGTCAATCATAAGGATTAGACCCTAGTGTGCATCCTTCCGGGGTAGCTAACCCGCACACCATTGAGCTAACAACCTTCATTGGGTGTGAACCTCCTTACTGTGCTTGCAAGACTTTCTTACTTATCTTTCATTCATTTATGCATGCATTCTTTCATTACGTTCCTCTTTTTATTATCTTCCACTTTACGTTACATAATACTTCTCATTTCATTCATAAACATTCAACGTAAAGCCATGGAAAATAAGCATACATAATAAGGAACATAAACATAAACATTCAAAACTTCACCATATAAGGCACCATCATACATGACATAACAATCATCATACATACCTCATACATCATCAAAAGACAACTTACTTCACCACCAGGAACATCCTAAGTCAAAGCCTACATTTTATTTTTTCCCAAAAATCAGAAAATAAATCTAAGTCTTAGGCGCATGGACACTATGCAAGCGCATTGCCTTTCAGGCACATGGGAACCCCTAGGCGCATAGGAAACTTTTAGGCGCATGGGAAACTTTTAGGCGCATGGGCACTATTGGGGCGCATGGCCAACACTTAGGCGTTTTGGGCACATTTCTAGGCAGATGGGCACTATGTAGATGCATGAGTGCCTGAGCGCATGGGCTTTCTAGGTGTCTCAACACTTAGTAAATTTTAGTCTAATTCTTGGTGCATGGACACTGTTTGGGCACATGAACTTTGGGTGCATGGGGACACTTAGACAGTTTATACCGTTGGGCGCATGAGCCACTATTTAGGCGCATAGGCAATCTATTTCACACTTAAAGCACTTAATATGGTCCCCTATCATCTGATAACATGTTCTAAGCTTAAATCTTACATTCTAAGCATTAAAACAAGAACATGGCAACACCATAACATCATATATCACCCAAAATCAAATCCACCCGCAAAACATACACATTCACATACGGGTGAAAACCCATTTTTATAAAAAATGTTCATACATGTATTTCCAGCCCTAAAATTTGTTAAAACAACTAAAAAGGGGTTCTAGAACTCACCTCTTGCAACTTCAAGTATGACTTTCTTACCACCTAGAAACCCACCAAACACACACAACCAAACACACAAACACATATAAGCACACAACCGAGGCAAATGCCGGTAAGAACACCATAAAACCATGAATTCTTACCTTGAATTCGATCTTCTTCTTGATCTTCTTCAAATGCCAAGAATTTTTAGCTTTTTCTCACTAGAAATCTGATTAAAAAGTGTTGTGTGATAATATAGGCGGCCATACCACCTTTTACACCAACTTTTAAAAGTTTTTTGTCCTTTTGTCACTTTTAACCCTTCAACTTGGGTTTTATTGAATTTCTTCTTTTTTCTTCACTTTATTCTTTCTTTCGTGTCTTTAAAAAATAACCAGGTAGTACAAGTCCATCCCCCTTAAATAGTTTTTGTCATTGAAACCTGTTATTCCTCAAACAAGTGTGGGTAATGTTGCCTCATCTTCTCTTCAGTCTCCCATGTAGACTCAGATCTGTTCTTGTGCTTCCACTATACACGCAAAAGGGGAACTACTTTATTTTTTAACCTCTTCTCCTTATGATCAATGATTGCCACTGGTTGCTCCACATAATGGAGCTGTTCATCCACCTCGATATCTTCCAGTGATACAACCATATCCTCGTCTTCTAAACACTTTCTCAGATGAGAACATGGAATGTCGGGCGAATTCCACTTAACTCATCTGGTAGCTCCAATCTATAGGCCACCTCTCCTACTTGAGCAATAATTCGGAAAGGCCCTATGTACCTTGGGCTCAACTTGTCCCGCTTTCTGAACCAAATGATATGCTTCCAAGGTGAGACTTTCAACATAACTCTATCACCCACTTGGAACTCAATTGGTCTCCGTCTCTTATCGGCATACGACTTCTACCTATCTTTGGCTGCCTTCATGAAGGCTTTGATCTTTTTAAGCTTCTCAATCGTAGCATCGATTACCTCAATACTTCCTAACTCTTTTTGACCAATATCACCCCAACACACGGGCCTTCTACATCTCCTACATATAGCATCTCATAAGGGGGCATACCAATACTGGCATGATAACTATTGTTATATGAGAACTCAGTTAATGGTAAGTGGTCATCTTAATTTCTTCCAAAACCAATGACGCATGCTCGGAGCATATCTTCAAGCGTTTGGATCGTCCTTTCTGATTGACCATCTACCTGAGATGATAAGTTGTGCTAATATGTAACCTCATCCCCATAGATGTAAACCAGGTGTCACGATCAGACACAATAGGCACCGACACACCATGACGAGTTACAATCTCTTTGATGAACAGATACGCTAACCTCTCGGATGATTGTCTTACGGATCAGTAGGAAGTGAGCACTCTTCATCAAAGGATCAACTATCACCCATATAACATCATACCCTTGCGCGGTACGCGGTAGCTTCTTAATAAAGTCCATGGGGATATTATTCCACTTCCACTCCGTATATCCAACAGTTGGATCTTCCCATTCAGCTTCTCATGCTCGGCCTTCACTTGTAAACAAGTAAGGCACTTACTCACATATTTCGCTACATCGCGCTTCATACCCAACCACCAATAGTCTTTCTTAATGTCTTGGTACATATTCATAGCATCATAATGAATGGAGTACAGAATCTTATGAGCCTCATCCATATCTTTCCACATAGATCCCCAAAGCAAAGAATCCACATTCTTCTAAATCGTGTCCCTACACCGAGCGTGTTTTCACCCAACTCCGTGACCAGACCTCTCATTCTTTCAAAGTTAAGATGATCTTCCCTTATGCCTCATCTTGAAACTCCTTGACTTGCTTCATCACATCAGAGGTCATACCAACTGATAAGCCTTCACCAGAATCAGTTTCGGTCTCTGTTTTAGGCTAAGGGCATCTGCCACCACATTGGCTTTGCCCCGATAGTATGGATCTCTCAATGATAATCCTTTGTGAGCTCCAACCATCTCCTTTGCCTCATGTTCAAATCTTTCTACTTGAAAAAGTACTTCAAGCTCTTGTGATCAGTGGATATGGTGCATTTCGTCTCGTATAAGTAGTGCCTCCAAATCTTTAATGCAAAGACCACAACTGCTAATTCCAAGTCATGAGTAGGATAGTTAACCTCATGAACGTTCAATTGTCGGGATACGTATGCTATAACCTTTCCTCGCTGCATCAACATGCAACCCAGAATAGACCACCAAATCCTTGCTTCCTTCAGGTAATGACAAGACAGGAGCTTGAGTCAACCTCGCCTTTAACTCCTCAAAAGAACTCTCTTGAGCTTGACCCCAAACAAACTTCACATCTTTACAGGTCAATTTAGTCAATGAAGAAGCTATCTTGGAGAAGTTTTGGATGAATCTTCTATAATAGCCCGCCAAACCCAGAAACTAAGAATCTCAGATGGCATCTTTGGAGACTTCGATTGCATCACCGCCTCCACCTTCATCGTGTCCACCATAATCCCCTCGGGATTTACCACATGACCCAAAAACTGAATTTCGCCCAACCATAACGCGCACTTGGAGAACTTAGCATATAACTTCTCCCTTCTAAATGTCTCCAAAACCTCTTGAATGTGACTGGCATGCTCTTCGAATAAATCAGGATATCATCAATGAACACAATCACAGATTTATCAAACATCGACCGACACACTCGATTTATCAAGTCCATAGAAACAATTGGCATGTTGGTTAGACCAAAAGACATAACGAGAAACTCGTAGTGTCTGTAATGCCTGGGAAAAGTTGTTTTAGGAATATCTTGCTCCTTCACCTTTAACTGATGGTAACCAGATCGAAGGTCTATCCTCGAGAACCAACTAGCACCCTGGAGCTGATCAAACAGATCATCAATTCTCAGTACGGGCACCTGATTCTTCACCGTTACATGTTCAGCTCGTGGTAGTCTACGCAAATCCTCATACTACAGTCTTTCTTATTCACAAACAGAACTGGAGCACCCCATGAAGAGATACTCGTTCTAATGAACTGCTTATCAAGTAACTCTTGTAGTGCTCCATCAATTCCTTCATCTCTATCGGAGCCAACCGATACAGTGCTTTAGAAACAGGTTGAGCACCCGATGTCATGTCAATCTGGAAATCATCTCGTGGTCCAGTGGCACACCTAGCACTTTCCTGCCATTGCCATCGAAATCACTTTCGGAATCGTCATGACTCAATCACCATAAACCGTCACCGAACTCCCATCAGGCGCTGTCAACTGAATCATCTTCTTGCGACACACAATGTTCGCCTCATAGTCTACCAACCAATCCATTCCTAGGACTACATCAAACCCACCTAAGGTCATCACGAATGGTCTAACAGGAAACTTGTGACCTTCTAATTCTTTGTCACTACCTTCTATTATCTTTGAAATTCTGGTAGACTTACCTATGGCAGTTTCTACATCAAAGGGCTTATCTATACTCCTATTACTAACAGACAGTTTAGCACAAAAAGCAATAGAAATGAAACTTTTACTAGCACCAGAATCAAATAACCCAGAGCTAGAGTTTGGTTCACTAGAAACGTACCTCACATAACATCAGGGTTCGTCCTAGCCTCCTCTTGTGTCATCATGAATACTCTACCGCTGGCCCTCTGCCCTTCTCCTCCAACCTTCTTTGCTCCCAAACTTTCAACCCTCGACTTCTTACAATCCCTGCTCATGTGGCCCTCCCCACCATAGTTTAAACACCTCCCACTTGCACTCTCTCGCTATCTAACCAGGCTTCTCACACTTGAAACACACGTTCAGTCCCCACCTACACTCTTTGGTGTGCTCCTTTCCACACTTGCCACACCTCTTTATCCCCGCACCGGATGTTACGACACGTCGGTCATCCACCCGTGCACTTTTGTTGCTTGGAGCAGCCCCGCCACATCCAAATCGCTTCCCATTCCAATTTCGATTGCCACCACCCTTATTGCTCACCTCAGCCACCACCGCCTCATGCTTGTAATACAACCTTCCCGCCAAATCAACCGCCGAGATAAACAAACTCGGCCAGGCGGCGATTAGGTCGTGTAAACGTCTGCAGGCATGCCTTGAATATAGCTCTTAGTCTTCGTGATAGAGGTATCATATGATCTGGAACTAGTCGTGCCATCTCATTGAATTTGGTGATGTACTTTTGGTGTGTCAGCCTTGTCCATCTCTTGATGAGGACATAACTCCTCATCACCAGCTTCTTCAACTCCGGCCACCACATTCAACCGATGGCCCTGCTACCCTCGACTTGGACAATATTGTCCTACCAACACAACATCGAGTCCACAATGAGTGGGTGGCAAACTTCACTATCTAATCTTCTTGGCACTTGTTGATATCGAGAATAACTTCCATCTCTCTCACTCACCGGTGAGCAGCAACAGCATTGCCATTACCATCAAAGGTAGGAGCTTGCATCTTTGAAATGCCCCGTAGTTACAGCCTCGTGCTACCTCAGGCACATGCCTTCCTCTTCCTCTACATTAATAGAGACAATCGTCTCAGTCTCGGGCTGTCCCACTTCACCCGTAGGCCTACTCCTCTCCTTCATTTTTCCTACCCTCACAGCCTTGATCAGTTTGGTCACCACAGATGGTAAGATCATGTGCATGACTTGGTGCACCTCCTCTACAACAGCCTCCTTCACTGAGGCTCTTAAGTTAGCACTCTCATCCCCAGCCTCCGGATGAGGGGTCTTGGGTACTTCATGAACCACCTCTTCAGCTCGAGGTCTCCCTCTCGTGACCGGTGGTCCAGTACCACGTCCACCACGACCTTCACCACGTGAAGCCTTTGACGATCTACCACCAGCCATCCTCTAAACACACTATAAGATTCAAACACTAACATGTTATTCAAGGGAATAGCTCAGTTTATGTCAAGTATAGTAAGTCCTTAATTACGAGGGCCAGTTTGGATTAGCCACTTACTCTACTTTTCATACCCCAGAATTTCCTATCCTGACTACATTAGTATCTAAATCTACTAAAAGCACATAGATAAAATAAGATGCACACAAAATACTGGTTAACATCAATAAATTACCTGATGACATGCAGCTACTCGGACTGGTATCCCTCCCCTTTCGTCCCATTTTCAGTTTAAGTTTAGGTTTCTTTTGAAAATTTACCCTTTTCACTTAAACTTTGTGCAGGACCGGTGAAGGGTATGCACTTACAACACAACAACACAATGAAGAGAGTTGCTAAGAACACTTAACAGATGGAATAGGGAACTGGTTATCCTTTTGGTAAAGATGCTAAGAACACAAGTAAATAAGAGACAAAACAAGATGGCAAAACACACAAGAAATTGGTTTTCAAGAATGTTGTATATTGCCTCTCAAGTACTTGAGATACATATACTACATCCTATAGCTGGCCACACTATGAAGGTCAACTGGATACAATTGACTAGAAAACAAACAAAATCAAATGTAGAGTCAAAAGGCAGATTGCCTTTTGACTATAGACTATGACATGCCGTAACTCACATTCTAATATATTACAAAAAGGATAAAGTACATAAAGTTGAAAGTTACAGACTCAAGACCTCAGTGTACAGTTACCAAACGCATGAACCTTTCACCAATTTATTTAAAGTTGATGTCTCATCAGAGTTGCAGCAGAAAGTGGTCCAGATTTCTGTAAAAGGTACATCAAAAAAAGCATGTGTTCAAAAAGTCTTTGGAAAAAATCGGTCTTCTAGTGTTGGCTTTGGAAGACTTCGTCTTTGGTTTCAGAATATTTCACACATAGAGTATTTTCTCATGCTGGTGTTAAACTTCCGAAACATTCTACTTCAGTACATTTATGCATGCATGCAGGACAGACTTTGGGTGTTTGGGTTGTAGCAGCCTTATATTAAACCTTACAAACTCCCCCTAGGCTGATGCTACCAAAACACTTGAAGACTTTAGATATCAACAATCCTTATTAGGATAATGACCAACCCTTTCTACAATGATCAGGATCACTCAGACTCTCAAAGTGTCTTCACCAATCAGAGAGATCATGCAGAGGCAGATTGAACATGTCTTGCGATGTGTAGTCATTCTTAATACCTTGATCTCTGATGATATGCCATCTTTCTTGATTTGTAGCGTATGTCCAAGACAAAATTGGTCTTCTCGATACTAGAGGAGCTATTTGAATAGGAGTTGATGGAGCATCCTCTAGTTGCACATCCTCAGGACGTTCTAACTCATCCTGAGGTTTGGAGATGGATGCTTCTTTCTTATCTTCTTTGGGTTTGGTTTGGAAGCCATCCTTTTTCTACTCTTTGAACCTTTTAACTAAGAAGACCGGCCTGCAGCACCTGATAGATCTTCTTTGTCTTTCTCAGTTGGGTTTTCTTTTATCACATGGTCAAATTGAGAGGGGACAGAACCCTGTTATGGATCAGAAGTGGAAGCTTCCTAAGGCTCAGCAGGAGATTTAGGTTGTGTTGTCTAAAATGGTTCAACCTTAATCTCTACTTCCTGAGGGACCTGACTTGGTAGGGAGTGTAAGTCAACAAGTTCACCTCTTTGAATCTTCTGCTTGACCACCCTAATGTGCTCATCCATGGTGGACAGAGACATAGGGCCAAGTCTCCTTTTGGAGAATCCATACAGCTTTAAGAAGCTCATCATCCTCTGCCTATGAGTAGACTTCTTCATACTTTTCTGGACGATGGCTCTTGGCTTTGTAACTTCTTCCCTTAACTTCCTCTTAGTGATCTTTCTTTCTTTGACTATCTCAAGTTCAAGTTTTTTGAGGTACTCAAACTCAATGTAATCAAAGGGTAAGGAAAGAAGTGCATCAGCCTGATAGAGGCCTATGGCACTTAGGTAGGTGATCATGTTGATCCTATCCTTTTGTTTGTCTACCTGAGGTTCTTGTTGAACCACATCCTCTTGTACATGACTTTCTTGAACTGGGGAGAGAGTAGGCACATGCTTGAATAGTCTTTTCTTTCTTCTTTCTTCTTTGATTTGAAGAAGTAGCTTTGCATTCTCTGCCTCCTTCCTTTTCTTTGACAATTCCATATCAGCCAATTCATTTAATTCATCTAAGGGGAGGGAAATGATATTATTAATGTCATAGTTCTTGGTCTGTAAGTAGTTGATCCTGACTACCCTCAACTCATCATCCTAAGTGTTTGGATTGGGGGCAGCCCTGATAGCAGCTTCCATGAGTCTTGCAGACCTAGTAGAGGAACTTTCTCCCTTCAACTTCCTTTTCCTCTCTCTCTCTCCTCCTCAAACTCCTCAAAAGTTATTTTTCTTTTCCCTTTGTCACTCACAGACCTTTGTGACTCAGGGTGGAGAGAACTTTGGCCTTGTTAAGATGCACCTTCATCAGCAAGTGTCACATAAAGGGAATGAACCTCTGCAGCAGTTGATAGTGAGACAGAGCTCTCAGGTTCTACCATTGTGCCTTTAGTCAAGGTTTCCCCTGTGAAGCTAATCTTAGGGTCTACCTCAACATCCAGTTGACCAATGATATTGCCTGATTGCCTTAGTCTCCTTCTGAAGCTGAACTCTATAGTGAATCTGTCTTGAATTCTTTGAGCCAACTTGTTAGCTTGTCTGGATTGGCTTTGGTTGACAAGTGGCATGCTAACAAGATCAAGACTTTCATAGAAGTTTGAAGTCTGAAAATTGAAGGCTTCTTGCTCCTTAAACTCTTTGAGTGATAAGGGCTCTTCTATTTTCATCATACATCCACCCAATAATGTGATTTAAAGTTGGTGGAGATGACATTGCCCTTGGTATACCTTCCTCAAAAAGACTCTGAATGTAGGAGTCTATGGAGTTCACATCAATGTGAACTTGAGGAAGTTGCTGAGTATGCACAATTGCAAGTGAGGTTGGTGAGTCCTTAATGTCCATACTCCCTGAAGAACTTTTAGGTGTTGTAACTATAATGACTTTCTCCCTTTTTTGGTAGCATCGCCCGCTTACAAAGGTGAGCTAGGAGTTAGGTCATTTACACTCATAGGTTCTTGTATTCCTGGTTGAGCTCTTCTTAAAGGTCCCTGAGCTAGTATTTACCTGACATAAAAAATCTCAAGTTGCTGAACATTGACCTTATTTTACAAGGTAGTCACCCGATTCAAGATGACTAACCTTCGAGACTAAATAGGTGCATGTTTATGACAGTTGTTGCACCTTTAGCCTCAGATTCCCCTCATCCTCATCAAACGAATCATTGGGGGATGAGATGTGTAACACCCGGTAATTTTTAAGACAAAGAAAGAAGAATAAAGCGAAGAAAAAGAAGGAAAAGAAATAAGACCCAAGTCTAGGGGTAAAAAGTGTCCAAAAGGACAAGAAGTTTAAAAGTTGGTGATAAAGGTGGTATGGTCGCCCAAATGGTCACACCACACCTTTTTCAATCAGATATTGGTAGAGAGAGAGAGAGAGAAGGAGCTGAAACTCTCGGCTTTGAAGGAATAACAAGGAAGAATTTGAATTCAAGGCGGTTGAACTCAATTACAGACAAGTTTGGAAGAAGCCATACTCAAGAGCTACAAAGGTGAGTTCTAGAACCCCTCATTTTCTAGTTTTTAACTGTTTTGGGACTGGAAATGCATAAATGAATGTTTTTTATTAATCTGGGTTTTTACCCGTATGTATGAATGTGTGTACGTTGATGTAATGATTGACTATGTTTGTGCTTGATTGTAACCCCGGTTATTTTTAAATGACAAGATATGAAGAATAAAAGAAAGAAAGACAATAAGGTCCAAGTGGAGGGACTAAAAGTGTCCAAAAGGACAAAACTTTCAAAAGTTGGTGTAAAGGTGGGTATGGCCGCCCACCCTCACCTCACTTCACCATTTGTCTCGGTTTTAGAGAGAGAGCAGAGAATACTCTCAGATTGAAGAAGAAGGGGAAGAAGAAAAGTGAATTCAAGGTAAGAATTCAAGGTTTTTATGTTTTTATGTATGGTTTTATCCCGTTATGTGTTTGTATGCTTATGGGTTGTGTTTGTGCTCGGGTGTGTGTGTTTTTGGATGTTGTTTCTAGGTGTTTTGAACTCTTTGCAAGCGGGTTAAAAGGAAGAACACCCAAGTTGCACCAGGTGAGTTCTAGACCCTGGTTTTTGCATGTTATAAACTACCTTTAGGACTGTGAGCGTCCCGGAAACGGGCCCTTACATTGATGATGTATGATGGTGTTTCTAAGGCTTGGAGGTGAGACTTAAGCTTAGAACATGATGGATGGTGATTGGGAACTGAAATTTGATGTTTAAGGCTCATAAGTTCAGTTTTAGAATCTGCCTAAGCATGCAGAAGAAATGTGGATGAACAGTTAATACGGATGAGCATTAAGTAAGTCAATGCGGATGAAAGTCAATGCAGATGAACATTGACCAAGTTTGGGAAATGCGGATGAGTATGGAAAGTCCATGCGGATGAACAGTTAATGCGGATGAGCATTAAGTAAGTCAATGCGGATGAAAGTCAATGCGGATGAGTATGGAAAGTCAATGCGGATGAACAATTAATGCGGATGAGCATTAAGTAAGTCAATGGGGATGAAAGTCAATGTGGATGAACATTGACCCAGTGTGGGAAATACGGATGAGTATGGAAAGTCAATTTGGATGAAGGAAAGGAAATGCGGATGAAGTAAAACAAATGCGGATGAACCATAGCAAATGCGGATGAACAAAAGACAAATGTGGATGAACTATAGCAAATGCGGATGAACACAAAAAAACAAATGCAAATGAACACTTAGAATGTTTTCTGATTTTCTAGGGAAAAAGATGAATGTAGGCTTTGACTTGGGATGTTCCCAAGGGCATGTAAGCTGACTTTAAGGTCATAGATGTTATGTTGGGCATGTTATGATGTATGTTTGATGCTTATGCATGATGGTATGTATGATGTATGTTATGTATGTATGATGCCCTGTATGATGATGATGACTGTTATGATGTTCCTTATTATATATGTTTATTTTCCCTTGGCTTTACGTTGGATGTTAATGAATGAAATGAAAGTATTATGTAACGTAAAGTGGAAGATAATGAAAAGAGGAACATGATGAATGAATGCATGCATTAATGAACGATGGAATGTAAAGAAAGTCTTGCAAGCCTTGTATGTCGGGACACACCCCATCGTAGGGTGTTAGCCCAACGGTGTGCTGGTTAGCTACCCCAAAAGGATGCACATCGGGGTCTTTCTTTGTGATTGACCATATGTATGGACCCTTGTCGCTTGCCCTAGATACTTTGGCCAGGCCGCTGTGCGCCATGACAGGGGGCTCTGATGGACCCCGGCCTAGTATCAACTTTATGCATGATGGTAGGGTATAGCCCATGACAATAGTACACTTGAACTTACCCTAGGTACTGTGGCCAGGCTGTTGTGCGCCATGACGGGGGGTCTATGATGGACCCTGACCCAGTACCTGCTTTATGCATGACGGTAGGGTAAAGTTCATGGTTTGATGGGATGAAAAGAAGTAATGATGAACGTGTGAACGAAAGTAATGAATGTGAATGATAATGACGTATGATGAATGAAAGAAAGTTAATGAACAAATGATGAAGATAAAATGATATTATCTATATGTACGTATGATTGTGATCACATGTTAAAGTAAAGAATAGTTTAATGAAGTATGCTTTTATGTTAAACTAGAACTCACTCAGCAACACTGACTTTTTATGCATTTTCCAGTTGGCAGGTGAGCATTGTTAAGGATGGCATAGGTGTGACAACCCTCGATTTCCGGGTAATTTCTCTAGAAACCTAGATCTTGATTTCTATGCTCAGTCTTGTTTAGAATAATAGCATTAAATAAACTAATCTAAAGATTGATTAGAGTCCTACGTTTGCTTACGTTTCTATTTTATGCGTGACCGACCATGAAAACCTGAGTCCGACGAATGTCTGAAATAAACGCCACTACGAACCGATCGGGAAAATAAATAGTATCATAGGTAAAAATGATAATTTGGCCTAATTTAATCTTAGTTACACTTATATTAATGTTATTATGTGAGGAAAACGACTATCGTAACGAGAAAAAACCCGATAATAGCATCTACGCGCCTTAGTGCAGCGAAATGGCTCAATCTAGAGAATAAAATGCCCCAAGTGGACGACAAAACCAAGGTATGGGGCATGTAAATAGTCGTTTTGGACTAGAATTTCGCAAGGAATTAGAATTTAACATGTTCGGGTTTTGAAAGTTGAGCCGAAACGTGAGAAAAAGGAAAATGACCATTCAACTACCCCTCTAACCCCCTTTCCTCCCCTCCCCTTATAAATACCTTCTCCCTCTCTTTTCATTCTTCCACTTCATTTCAAGAAAAAAATTGAACTCTCCTCTCTCTCTACAAACCTACGGCACACCACCTCCCCACCCATTTTCGTTTTTGTCATGTTTTCTTTGAAGATCTTCACTTGGAACTCAAGGTGCAAGCATATTAGAGCAATAGAAGGCTCGTTGGTGGTGAAACAAGAAGGAAAAACCATCATTCTATGTTGTTTCGTGAAAATAGCTTGCTAGGACTAAGGTAACCTTAATATTTCGTTTTAGTTACGTTTTTATACGAAAATGATTACCTAAAAGCTATAGATTGTTCATCCAAGTAAGATTTTGGGAAAAACCTGCTTTGAAACAGAAAATATGGTATGAAAATGAGTTATATATGTGTATGTATGTGTCCGTACGTGTGAATGTATGTATGTTAACATTTGGATGCTAGATTGTTGCTTGATGATGCATTGTTGATCTTAAATCGTCCATGCAAGTAGAGTTAAGTGTGAAATCTGTTATAGATCCTCTATTGTGACATTTTGATGAAGGTTTACATGTATTAAGTGTGTGGATGGATAACCGTATGCATGCATGTGTGTATGTTGATGTTTGGGTGTTAGTTCTTGCAAAAAAGATGAAGGATTATGATTAGATTTGAACATGCAAGTATGGATAATGTTACGGATGGTTTAGAACAGAATATTTTAGTGTTTTGTTGAAGGATTTTGATGGATTTAAGGTGTGTATGAATGTCGGTATATATATATATATATATATATATATATATATATATATATATATATATATATATATATATATATATATGCATGTATTGGTTCATATCTTGCGAAACGTGATGAATAAGACTTGATCTTTGACATGCAATAAGTTGTTTGCTATGGATAGTTTAGAACATTAAGTTGGGGTATATGTAGCATGAAAAACATGATAATCGTCAACGGATCATTGTTTGGGTGATTAGAATGATTAGGTTGAGATTTACGTCGAAATGCATGCTAGACTAGGTATTTTTGTATGGAATAAAAGAAACTAGTGAAATCTGGAACTAGGACTGAAATGTGATGATATTTTATGTCCAAATAATGTATTTTTAATAATATGTATGATTCTTGGTGATTGGATGCATTATATTACGTTTTAGGCTTAACTAGTCGTAAGAACGTTGACTTTTGGCATGAAGATTAGGCATAATATGGTCTGAATTTTAATCAGTAGTTATGGACTTGTTGTATGTATTATTACGTGCATTTGAACATGTTTTATGATGCCTAAATGGTCACTTATGCGTAGAAATTGCCATGATTTAGAGACTTTTATACCAAGTTGGTTAAAGTTGTTTGATTCATGAAATGTGACTTAGGATTTATATATGTATACATATATGAGAGTTTTTATGTATATTTGGTTACAATTTTCACATTTTGGTTGTTAACTGGTACGTGTCTAAGTAAGAATTCACCATTTTCATTAAGATCTTAACCAAGTGTTATAGTCACCAACTACTCGTGTAAACAAATATTTTATTAAAAATAGTATAAGTCTAGTGGGTTGGATGAACAACTTTCTTGTAAGACTTGAGTATCAATTCTTAAAGTGTCTATCGTATTTAGGGCACTACTAGGATTGACTGGACGTTCGTTGGTGAAATTGCACGTACTTTCAATTTCATTAATCAAGGTGAGTTTCCACGACCCCTTTTTAACTTGTCTTCGTTTTACAAAATCGTGGGGGAAATACATGGCTTCGTTGTTGTATCAGGATTATGTGACTTACTCGTATGTGTTTGTATGATAACCTCGAGTATGGGTGTTTGTTATTGTGTTCATGTGAGTCGTTCATGAATACCCCCTTTCCCATATAATCATTAGCCTTGGGGAAGGCCATAGTGTATATTGGTAGATCTATTTGGGTTTGACAGCCCGCACTCGTGATTAGTAGCTCTGATCAGGCGTTTCGAATGCGAGTGAATATATGTTGAATTCGTTTCAGGGGATTGCTTACTTTATGTAAGCCTTCGTTTTTGGTTTGATTATAGCTCCAGGTGCTATCATTAAGTGTATACCTAGCTAGTTTACAACTTACCCACATTGTTTGTCAATGATATCTGATACTGTTGTATTTAATGGTTTCGTAAACCCATGAAACTCGCTCAACTTTATGTTGACCTTTTAAGCATGTATTTTAGGTACATAGGAGCATGGATGGTGGTATGAACTGGGCTTGGGCAAACGTGGATGTGACATCTTTTGGTTTTATTTTGGCTATTAACTTATAAATACGACCTTTGTGTATGATCGTTGTTAAACAATTTGAACTTTTTCGTATTTTGGAATGTTGTGACAAAAATCCTATGGTTTGTAATTTAAAAATGATGTTTTAACATTGCCTACATATCATGTGGGTTCCAACTTTGTCATCGCCATGCTTAACGCATATACAATTCCGCTGCGATACTCAACATCGTTTTTGGGGTGTGACAGATGTTGGTATCAGAGCCAATGGTTATAGCGAACTAGAAGTGAATTTTTTTTTAAAAAAATTTCTAGACTATAACTTTTCATAAAAGAAGAAAGTTTTGGGGACTTTGGGAAAAAGGCGTGTTCATACCACTTGCCTTAGTAGACGTAAGATTATATTTAAATTGCCTGAATTATGTATGCCATACTTAGGTGCCGTGTGTGAAGATTTAAACTGATATGTTCGTTGTTTAGCATGCATAAGTGCTATATTGAGTTTGAATTCATATGATGAAATTGTTTGCATGCGTAAGTGCTTACATCTGAGTTGACTCTGGAATATTCTAGTTGTTGTATGATTTCATGATCATATGCAGGATAAGATGTTAATCTAGTATAATTACCCTTTTGTCATAGATGTCAACAAACCCGAGTGATAAGGATCAGGAGTCTAAGGTCCCGCAGGTTGAGTAAATCATCACTTACTTCCAGTTTTATGCTGATCCCAGTGCCTTTGCACCCGCTATGTCTCCTCATGCTAATGATCCTAGTAACAGGAATGGGGGATCGAGGAGCTCGAAGAAGAGGAGCCCATTGAAGTTCCATCCGAAGATGAGACAGAGCCTGTAGTTCCTAGGGTTGATGGTGTTGATGACTCTAGTGATAGCGATGATGAGTGTAGGGATGAGGTTAAGGAGGATGAGTTGTCTACTGGTGAAGTTAGGAAGAGAGCTAGCACTCCTATTCAAGCTAGTACTATAGGGATGCGTCCGTCGCATAGGTCATTCCGTTTATTTCCTGAAGGACATAGAATAAAAATCACTCCACGAAAGATGGTGTTGCCCCTAAAGAAGAGGAACCATGTTGATAGGGGTGTAGACGGAGAGACACTAGGATATATTGTGGAGCGACCCCTCAAGAGGACACGTCCATATATGGCTAGGAAACGGGAATGGTTAGGAGAGCGAGTTCAGAGGTTGACCGATGAAGAGGGTATACCAGTGATTAGAGGAGTTGGAGACTCTTCTGACTCGAGAGCATTACCCCTGACGAAGCAACTGATGGAGAGGACTGTGTCTCTACTAGCTGCTAGGTGCGTCCGGTTAGAGAGCAGGTTAGACTCGCTGGAGATGAAGAATGGCGAAGCTAATGATGATAGGTTGGATGAGCTAGATGGTAGACTGGGTATGTTAGAAGAAGAGAAGGTAGTGGATGATGATGCACAGGCGCAGATGCATCACAGGATTCGACTGTTGGAGGATAAGGTGCGTGAGATACAGAGAAAGCTAATCGCTACTGAAGCCAAGATTGAGGACGTGACACTGATTGCTGATGTGACCAGGATGAGGTTGGATGCCTCAAGAGTTAGGGAAATGGATGCGAACCATCGAGTGCAAGCAATGGAGCAGCATGTGAGGGTTACCATGCCACCGATGGTAGTTTGCGTTCTGCTTCTCATGGTTGCTGCACGTTCAGGAGTTTACTTTGGTGTGAGCTACCCAGGAGCTAGGCGAAGATTTCCATGATTGTCTTATTTCCAGTTTGTTTATTTCATTTCATCATTGTAATTGTTGCGTGAAACAATTTAGTAACTCGCGTAAAAACATGTACTTGTTAGGGGATGGCATTTGACCGCCCTAGTATTTTGGTTGGGCCAAGATGTTCTTTTGGCATTTGATGAAAACCAAGTAACATTGGTTTTGGGTTAAACTTTTTTGGATGAATGAAATATGATGAATGGTTATGTTATGATGTTATGGTTAAAATTTCTTTGCTTACATATACGACTGATTCGGATATTGCGTGATATATCGACTCACTTATATTATGATTGTTATGTCATAAAAGAAAAACCATGGCTCCAAGACGGGAAACCCACGGAAACCCACTTCCACAAACTGCTGAGGAATTAACTCAATTGATTGCACAACACGTTCAAGCTATCGTTGCCCAACATAATGCAAATCAAGGGAACCAAAACGAAGGATGCAGCTCAAGACCTTCCAAGAATGCCAGCCAAAGAATTTTGCTGGGACAGAAAGACCAGTTGGAGTTCTCTGCTGGATAGAGAAGATGGAAGCAGTTATGATGATCAGCAACTGTACGCCAGCTCAGCGCGTGAAGTATGCAACAAGTTCACTTCAAGATGAGGCGTTAACTTGGTGGAATGCACAAATCCAGGCTTTAGGTGAGGTGCCTGCCTATGCACTCACCTGGGATGAATTCAAAGCTCTATTGATGAAGGAATACTGTCCGCGTAATGAGATTCGAAAGGTTGAAGCCGAGTTTTGGAACCTCTCGATGGGAGGAGCAGATGTTCGTGGATACACTACACTATTCAATGAAACGGCAAGAATTGTACCCCATCTCGTAACCCCTGAGTACAAGAGAATCGAACGCTACATTTGGGGATTGGTGCCTCAGATTCGTAGCATGGTGACATCATTAACCCTACTACTTACCAGGAAGCAGTGCAGCTAGCACACACCCTGACCGATGATGCTGTACGAATGGGAATATTAAGTAAAGCGAGCACAGGGAAGAAGCCAATGTAAATTTGTGAGAGTCCAATGGAGAAGGAAAAGTCAGTTTATTCTGGAAAGAGGAAATGGTCCGAAGGTTCAGGAAGTCGTTCTGGAAACTTCCGCCGAAAGATGAGAGGATCTGGTAGGATGTATACTGCTAATGAAGCAAAAAGGAACCAAGGACCTAACCCTAAGTACAACAAATGCAACTACTCCATACAGGCCCCTGCAACGTATGTGAACACTATGGAAAGTTTGGACACCGAATAAGAGATTGTCGGTAGTAGAGTTGGACGAGAGGAAAGAAGGTCAGGACCAAGGTTGTTATGAATGTGGAGTGTTTGGACACTTTATGAGGGAATGTCCTAAGCTGAAGAAACAAGAAGCCCGTGGCAGAGCATTCGTGATGTAGGCGAAGAAAGCTCGTAAAGATCCCTCTGTTGTCACCGGTACATTTCTAGTTAATAACCGTTATGCTTACGTATTATTCGATATTGGAGCCGATAGAAGTTTTGTTTCTAGAAACTTCGAGTCTTTCCTTGACTCACAATCTAGTAAGTTGAATAAGAAGTACTCGATTGAGTTAGCTAATGGGAAATTGATAGAAACTAACGAGGTGTATAGGGATTGTACTATACTCTTAGGAGACCACACGTTTAGAATTGACCTTTTGCCTATAGAATTGGGAAGTTTTGATGTTGTAATAGGGATGGATTGGTTATCGAAGAATCGTGTTGAAATCGTATGTCATGAGAAAGTAGTCAAGTTGCCCCTCGACAATGGAGAGCCATTAGAGATTCAAGGTGATGAAAGTGCTCCGTTAAAGATTGTGAATGTGATGAAGGCGCAAAAGTATTTAAGGAAAGGATGCACAGCTTTTATAGCCCATGTAATCGACACGCGAGCCGAGGAGAAGAAGCTAGAGGAAATACTGATAGTGCGCGACTATCGGAAGTGTTTCCTGAGGAGTTGCCTGGATTACCGCCGCAACGGCAAGTTGAATTAAAATCGACTTTTTACCAGGAGCAGCGCCAATTGCACGATCTCCATATCGGTTAGCGCCACCTGAAATGCAGGAGTTATCCAAGCAATTACAGGAAATGTTGGATAAAGGATTTATAAGACCAAGCTTCTCGCCTTGGGGAGCGCCAGTCTTATTTGTGAAGAAGAAGGATGGATCGATGAGGATGTGCATCGACTACAGAGAACTGAACAAGTTAACCATCAAAAACCGCTACCCATTGCCAAGAATAGATGACTTGTTTGACCAATTGCAAGGATCGAGTTACTATTCGAAGATAGATTTGCGCTCTGGGTATCACCAGTTGAGAATTATTGAGGAATTGCTCCTAAGACAGCGTTTCGAACGCGATACGGTCACTATGAATTCATGGTCATACCCTTTGGACTGACAAATGCCCCTGCTATATTCATGGATCTCATGAATAGGGTGTGCAGACCGTATCTGGATAAATTTGTAATCGTGTTCATAGATGACATACTTGTATACTCGAAAACTAAGGAGGAGCATGAACAACATCTGAGATTGCTTTTGGAGTTACTAAAGAACGAGAAGTTATATGCAAAACTTTCCAAATGCGAGTTCTGGATTCGAGAAGTTCAATTTCTTGGACATGTCATCAATGCTGAAGGCATACACGTTGACCTCGCCAAAATTGAAGCAATTAAGAATTGGGAAATACCAAGAAACCCACCGCGAGGCGACAATTCCTTGGACTGGCAGGATATATCGGAGATTTATTGAGAACTTCTCAAAGATAGCAAAGCCGTTGACTGCATTGACACAGAAGAACAAGGAGTAATTTGGTGTGAGGAGCAAGAGGAAGCGTTTCAATTGCTCAAGAGAAAGTTATGTAGTGCCCCTATTTTGTCACTTCCTGAAGGAACTGATGGATTTGTGGAATATTGTGATGCCTCGCATCATGGACTAGGATGTGTCCTAATGCAAAACAATAAAGTGATCTCTATGCATCACGTCAACTTAAAGTGCATGAGCAGAACTACACGACTCATGATTTGGAGTTAGGAGCAGTAGTTTTTGCACTCAAGATTTGGAGACACTACCTATATGGTACGAAATGTACAATCTTTATAGATCACAAGAGTCTCCAGCACATCTTTGAACAGAAAGAGCTCAATATGAGACAACGACGTTGGGTGGAATTGCTCAATGACTACGACTGTGATATTCGTTATCACCCAGGTAAGGCCAATGTTGTGGCCGATGCCTTAAGTAGAAAGGAGCGTGCAAAAACCTTGCGTGTGCATGCACTAGGGTTGCCATCCAAACAAATCTCACAGCTCAGATCCGTGACGCTCAACATGAAGCGTTGAAAAAAGAGAAATCGAAGGATGAGAATCTCCATGGAATGATTCGAGAACTTGTACCTAAGTCTGATGATACGTTATACTTCATGAATAGAATATGGGTACCCCTTACTGGAATTTGCATGAATTGGTACTGGATGAAGCTCATAGGTCTAGATATTCGATTCACCCAGGATTGGATAAAATGTACAAGGATCTTAAGGAACATTACTGGTGGCCGAATATGAAAGGAAATATTGCTGAGTATTTAGTAAATGTTTGACTTGCGCAAAAGTCAAAAGCTGAGTACCAGAAACCGTCTGGACTTCTTCAACAGCCAGTGATTCCTCAGTGGTTATGACACCATTTGGGTAATTGTGGATCTTTTGACGAAATCGGCACATTTCCTACCTATTAGAGAATCCTACCCTAAGAAGAAGTTGGCTAGCATTTATCTCAAAGAGGTTGTTGTGTTCGGCATGGAGTACCGATTTCGATTATCTCTGATAGAGATAGCCGCTTTACATCAAGATTCTGGAAAACATTGCAGAAAGCCTAGGTACAAAGCTAGATATGAGTACAGCTTATCATCCACAGAGGACGGTCAAAGTGAAAGAGTTATTCAGATCTTAGAAGATATGTTGCATGCTTGTGTAATGGATTTTGGTGGTAGTTGGGATGCTTACCTACCATTAGCTAAATTTTCCTATAACAACAGCTATCAAACTAGTTTGAAGGCCGCACCATTCGAAGCTCTTTATGGGAGAAAATGTCGTTCTCCACTATGTTTGAGTGAGGTTGTGCAGGATCATTGAAGGGTATGAGTTACAACACAGCAACACAAAGAGGAGATAAAATAAACTTAGATCAAACAGTAAACTGGGTTAACCAAGTGCTGACACTAAGAACACAAGTAGTAATGAGACAGAACACAAAGAGCACAAGTGTTTGGTTTCAAGAATGCAGTATATTGCTTTCTCTATGTTCTATTACAAGTGTTACAAAGCATAATAAAAGATACAAGAACATGAGATACTTATACTACATCCTACAGCCGGCTATACTTTGAAAGCCAGCTGGATACAATTGACTAGACACACACAAAATCAATTGTAGAGTCAAAAGGCAGATTGCCTTTTGACTAGTGAGTATGACATGCCATAGCTCACATCCTTTTCTATTACAAAAAGGATAAAGTACATAAAGTAGAAAGTTACAGACTCAAGACCTCAATGTACAGTTACCAAAAGCATGGACCTTTTCACCAAACCATGTTAGTTGGTGACTTGTAGAGTTGTAGCGGAAAGGTATCCAGCTTTATGGAACAGTACATCAGATAAAGCATGTTACTAAAATGTTCGGAAGAAATCTATCTTCATGAACTTGAAGCTTCGGAAGACTTTGTCTCTGAGGCTTCGGAAGACTTCATCTTGGCTTCGGAAGATGTTGGTCTTGGCTTCGGAAGATTTCACACTTAGAGTATTTCTGTTGCACATGTGAAACTTCCGAAGCATTCCACTTTAATGTACTTGTGCAGCATGCAGGAATGACTAAAGATGTTTAGGTTGCATCAGCCTCTTCATTAATCTATACAAACTCCCCTAGGCTGATGCTACCAAAACATTTAGAAAACTTCAGATATTAACAGTCATCATTAGGATGATCACCATTCTTTCTTCATAAGATGATCAGGATCCTTCAGGCTGTCAAGTGTTCTTCTCATGTCAAAGAGATCATGCAGAGGCAACTGAAACATATCTTGCCATGTATAGATGTCTTCAATGCCTTGATCTATAATAACATGCCACCTTTCTGGATTTATGGTGTATGTCCAAGACAAGATGGGTCTTCCTGATGCTAGAGGAGCTACTGAAGTTGGAGTTGATTGAGCTTCTTCTGGCTGCACATCCTCAGGTTGTTCTGATTCATCCCGAGGTTAAGAAGGGGATGCAGGCTTCTTCTTCTTCTTAGACTTTGGTTTAGAAGCCATTCTCTTCCTTCTCTTTCCAAATTTTAACTGAGAAGACTGGCCTGCAGCACCAGATTGATCTTCATTGTCTTTCTCAGTTGGGACTTCCTCTCTCTTAAGTTCAGATGAAGAAGGAGGTTGAACCTGCTGTGGATCAGAAGATGAAGCTTGCTGAGCATTAGCAGGAGTCCAGGTTGTGTTGTGTCTGTTTGTTCAACCTTAACCTCCACTTCAGGTGGGGCCTGACTTGGAGTGGAGTGTAAGTCAGTGAGCACTCCACTCTTAATCTTCTACTTGATTACCTTGATATGCTTATCCATAGTGGATAGAGACATGGGTCCAAGTCTCCTTCCGGAAAATCCATACAGCTTCAAGAAGCTCATCATCCTCTGCCTATCAGCAGACTTCTTCATGGTCTTTTGGATGATGGCTCTTGACTTTACAGTTTCTTCCCTCAGCTTCTTCTTTGTTGTCTTTCTTTCCTTGACTAACTCAAGCTCAAGTTGTTTTAAATACTAAAACTCAACATAGTCATAAGGTAAGGGAAGGAGTGCATCTGCCTGATAGAGACCTGTGGCACTCAGGTAGTTAATCATCTTGATTCTGTCTTCTTTCTTATCTACCTAAGGTTCTAGTTGAACCGCATCCTCTTGTTCAGGACTTTCTTGAACTGGTGAGAGGGTAGGCATACCTCTGTATAGTTTTTTTCTTTTCTCTCTTCTTTGACCTGTACTAGGAGTTCTGCATCTTCTGCCTCCTTCTTCTCTCTTGACCTTTCCAGATCAACCAGCTCATTCAATTAATCCAAGGGGAGAGAAATGATATTATCTATGTCATAGTTCCTAGTCTGCAGATAGTTGATCCTGACTGCCCTTAACTCATCATTCTGAGTATCTGGTCTGGGGGCAACCTGATTGCAGACTCCATGAGTCTTGGAGACTCAGTAGAGGAACCTTCTCCCCTTAGCCTCCTTTTCCTCTCTCTCTCCTCCTCCTCCTCAATCTCCTTAGATGTCATCTTCTTTTTCCTTTGTCACTCACAGACCTTTGTGACTCAGGTGCAAAGAGCTTTGGCTTCATTGCTCATTGCATCATCTGAGCTCAGGCCAGAGAGAGGTGAGAAGCACCTTCACCAGCAGGTGTCTCAGAAGGAATATGGATCTCTGCAGCAGTTGGAGAAGATGAGACAAGGCTCTCAGGTTTTGTCACTGGGCCTTCAGTCAAGGTTTCCCCTATGAAGCTAATCTTAGGGTCTGCCTCAACATCCAGTTGACCGATGACATTGCCTGATTGCCTTAGTCTCCTCTTAGACTGAACTCTGCAATGATCCTGTCTTGGATTCTTCTAGCTAGTCTGTTAGCTTGTCTTGATTGGCTTGGGTTGACAAGTGGCATGTTGACTAGATCCAGACCTTCATAGTAGTCCAAGTTCTCAAAATTAAAGACTTCTTGCTATCCTTGAACTCTTATGATAATGAGGGCTCTCCTGTTGTTGTCATACCTCCACCCAATAATGTGATTAAAGGATGATGAAGGTGATATAGCCCTTGGTATCCATCCTCAAACAGACTCTGTATGAAGGAGTCTGTGTAGTCCACATCAATGTGAACTAGAGGAGGTTGCTGAGAATGCACAGTTGCAAGTGAGGATGGTGAGTCCTCAATGGCCATTCTCTCGAAGGAACTTCCAGGTTCTGTGGCTGGAATGACTTTCTCCCCTTTTTGGTAGCATCATCCACTTGCATAGGTGAGCTGGAGGATAGGTCAATCACATCCACAGTTCTTGTGTTCCTGGTTGAGCTCTCCTTAAGGGTCTCCCAGCTAGTTTTTCCTTAAGATAAGAAATCTCAAGTTGCTGATCATTGATCCTATTTTGTAAGGTAGTCACCTGAGATTCAAGGTGACTGACCTTTGAGACTAGGTAAGCGCATGTTTTAGATAGTTTTTGCACTTTTAGTCTCAGATCCCCCTCATCTTCATCAGAAGAATCACTGGGGGTGGAGCAAGAACCAGAACTCTTAGCAGAGTTTTGGATGTGCCTTCAGTCCCTACCACTTTAAACCTGCAGAAATAAAAACTTGTTTCTGCTTAGAGTCAAAAGTAGCCTCGATCTCTTGAGCCTTCCTTGCCTTTCTTTTTCTCTTTTTGATCAAGTTCTTTCTCATGGACTTGGTCATCACAGTCTTCACTTTCTCCTCAGAAGGATAGTGGCCCTTCTTGGAGTCCTCCTCTTCACTCTTTGTAGAGGGATTCTTCACTATCTCTTCTTCATCCTCCTCACTCATAGGATCTATGAGAGGAAGCTCATCTTCACAAGTTCCACACCTAGGAGATCTTACTAACAAGATTGTGTGTGGAGGAGCTATCTCATTGGATCCCAGTCCCTGTCTATTTTGATAGCACACTTTGTTGTGCAGGGATGAGGATATCATGTTATTGAGGTCTCTTCTTCAAGAACACTCTTTTCTGCCCTGGCTTTGCTGATCACAAGCTCAGCCTGGCACTCAGTTAACTTGGTTATGAGATCTTTAATTTGAGTCCTAAAATCTGTGTGTTCATGTTTTAGAACTGAAATGGTTTTCTCTAAGTCCACTATTTTCAGCTTATAATCATTTTCAGACTTTCTAAAATCAGATTTTAAAATGTTTAAGGACTCAATATCAGATCTCAATTCCAAGTTATAGGACCTGTACCTGTTAACTTTAGCAATGCATTCAGGAGTACAGAGATGTTCCAATACCTTGACTTCATCATGATCTGCCATCAGTGCTTGGTTTGGAGATGTATCTTCAACCTGAAAGCTCCAGTCAAAGCCTCCTTCTTCAACAGCAACAACAGCTTGCTACTTTGACTTCTCATTATGGAGAGCTTTGTCAGTGTAGTTTGGTCTAGATTGTGTTTGGCCACCATTTGTTCTAGGTGTCTTACACTCTCTGGCAAAGTGGCCCATCAGGTTACAGTTGTAACACTGGACTTTGCCTTTATCCATCCAAACTTTCCACTGGTTGCATTGCTTGGAAACTTCCTTCCAGTCCTCTTGTAGAACTTCTTGGCTCTGTGAGTGAGAAGAGCCATCTGCTGGACTATTTCCATGTATTTCAGATCATCTGGATGGATACAGTCCGGGTCTTCAAGAGTGAAAAGAGAGTTGCCATAGCTTTCATCAAAAGACACAAAAGCTTGAGAAGAGCTTGTCTCTTAGAATGGGCTTCCTTGAGTGTAGTTCTCCTTTGGTGTCTCTGGGAAGGTGATGAAAGGACCCTTGGGTGAGTTGTCAGGGTAGCATAAGAGATGATGTTTGGGTTCTATGCTGTCCCTTTCAACCACATGTAGGGCTGAACCCATTTGATTGTTGGAGTTTCTAGATGAACCTTGCATGTTCATCTCCATCTGGTAGCCACTGAGAATCCCATATAACTCAGTCAGAGTAAGAGTTTTGAGTTTTTCAGTTCTCTTGATCACCACACAGTAGTGTGTCCACTGCCTAGGAAGTGAGGACATGAACTTCCTTACAATGTCTCTGTTTTCAAGAGAAACTCCTCCATCCACTAGGGTATCCACTATCTCAACATACCTGAAGTACTGCTGAGTCATGGTTTGACCTGTTTTGAAGGTGAAGTTTTCAAACTGCTGCTTCAGGAGATCCTTCTTATTCTCCTTGGCTTCTGAAGAACCCTCATACATTAGTTTCAGTGCATCCCACAGCTGCTTGGCTGTTTTGCACTTCTTGAAACCTCTGTATACAGAGTTTGGAAGGGCAGTTTGAAGTGCTGTCATGGCTTTTCTGTCTATCTCTACTCTCTTCCTATCTTCATCAGGGTAGTTAGCCACATCTTTGGGGATCATACCAGCACCAGTAGCAGAAGGTGTGCTAGGTATGAAAGGTCCATTCTCAATAGACTCTCACATTCTTGAATCAAGAGACCTAATAAAACCTTCCATTCTTAAACACTAGGTGTCAAACTCATCAAGAGTGATTAGTGGGGACATGTTCATGGTTCCAGTTTCCATATCAGTTTTGGAAATGGCTGCTATTTAAAAAGTTTAGTATTTGTGTGTGTGAGGGATCTAAAGATGGTGAGATCGTATATCAAGAGCCTGGAAAGCTCTGATACCAATGCAGGATCATTGAAGGGTATGAGTTACAACACAACCACACAAAGAGGAGATAAACTAAACTTAGATCAAACAATAAACTGGATTAACCAAGTGATGACACTAAGAACACAAGTAGTATATGAGAAAGAACACAAAGAGCACAAGTGTTTGGTTTTCAAGAATGCAGTATATTGCTTTCTCTATGTTCTATTACAAGTGTTACAAAGCATAAATAAAAGATACAAGAACATGAGATACTTATACTACATCCTACAACCGGCTATACTTTGAAAGCCAGCTGGATACAATTGACTAGACACACACAAAATCAATTGTAGAGTCAAAAGGCAGATTGCCTTTTGACTAGTGAGTATGATATGCCATAGCTCACATCCTTTTCTATTACAAAAAGGATAAAGTACATAAAGTAGAAAGTTACAGACTCAAGACCTCAATGTATAGTTACCAAAAGCATGGACCTTTTCACCAAACCATGTTAGTTGGTGACTTGCAGAGTTGCAGCGGAAAGGTGTCCAGCTTTATGGAACAGTACATCAGATAAAGCATGTTACTAAAAGTCTTCGGAAGAAATCTGTCTTCATGAACTTGAAGCTTCGGAAGACTTTGTCTCTGAGGCTTCGGAAGACTTCATCTTTGGCTTCAGAAGATGTTGGTCTTGGCTTCGGAAGATTTCACACTTAGAGTATTTCTGTTGCACATGTGAAACTTCCGAAGCATTCCACTTTAATGTACTTGTGCAACATCCAGGAAAGACTAAAGATGTTAGGTTGCATCAGCCTCTTCATTAATCTCTACAGGTGGTGATAAACAAATGATAGGACCTGAGATTATCCAGGAGACAACAGATAGATCTTTAAGATAAAGGATCGATTGAAAGTCGCACGGGACAGACAAAGAAAGTATGCTGACCGAAGGAGAAAACCATTGGAATTCAAGGTTGGAGATGGAGTTCTGCTGAAAGTCTCCCCTTGGAAAGGAGTTGTTAGGTTTAGCAAGCATGACAAACTTAGCCCCCGCTATATTGGTCCATACAAGATCGTAGCCCGTGTAGGCCCTGTTGCATATCGCCTAGAGTTACCGCGTGAATTGAAAGGTGTGCATAATGTGTTCCATGTGTCTAATCTAAGGAGGTGTTTGTCTGATAAAACGCCTGTTATTTCTCCAGAAGAAGTTTGTCTTGATGATAAACTTCAGTTTCGTGAAGAACCTGTTGAGGTTACTGATTGGAAGGAAAGTAAGACTAGACGTAGTCGTATTCGCCTAGTGAAAGTGAGATGGAACTCGAGACATGGACCTGAGTATACTTGGGAATGGGAAGACATGATGAAACGAGAGTACCCGCACTTATTCAAGACAAATCATAACCCTACCTCTTAGAAAAATTTCGGGACGAAATTTCTTTAAGGAGGGAAGGCTGTGAAGACCCTCGATTTCCGGGTAATTTCTCTAGAAACCCTAGATCTTGACTTCTATGCTCAGTCTTGTTTTAGAATATATAGCAATAAATAAACTAATCTAAAGATTGTTTAGAGTCCTACGTGTGCTTACGTTTCTATTCCATGTGTGACCGACCATGAAAACCGAGTCCGGCGAATGTCTGAAATAAACGCCACTACGAACCGACCGGAAAAATAAATATTAACGTCATAGGTAAAAATGAGAATTTGGCCTAATTTAATCTTAGTTACACTTATATTAATGTTATTAGTGTAGCGAAATGGCTCAATCTAGCAGATAAACAATAAAATGCCCAAGTGGACGACAAAACCAAGGTATGGGGCATGTAAATAGTCGTTTTGGACTAGAATTTCACAAGGAATTAGAATTTAACATGTTCGGGTTTTGAAAGTCGGGTCGAGACGGGAGAAAAAGGAAAATGACCGTTCGACTACCCCTCTAACCCCCGCTTTCCCTCCCCTCCCCTTATAAATATCCTTCCTCCCCCTCTCTTTTCATTCTTCCACTTCATTTCAAGAAAAAAATTGAACTCTCCCTATCTCTCTCTCTTTTCATTCTTCCCTCTCTCGCATATATATATATATAATATATATATATATAATATATATATATATAATATATATATATATATATATATATATATATATATATAATATATATAATATATATATATATATATATATATATTATATATATATATATATATAATATATATATATATATATATATATATATATATATATATGCATGTATTGGTTCATATCTTGCGAAACGTGATGAAATAACACTTGATCTTTGACATGAAATAAGTTGTTTGCTATGAGTTTAGAACATTAAGTTGGGGTATATGTAGCATGAAAACATGATAGATCGTGGACGGTTCATTGTTTGGGCGATTAGAATGATTATGGTTGAGATTTACGTCGAAATGCATGCTAGACTAGGTGTTTTTGTATGAAATAAAAGAAACTAGTAAAATCTGGAACTAGGACTGAAATGTGATGATATTTTATGTCCGAATAATGTATTTTTAATAATATGTATGATTCTTGGTGATTGGATGCATTATATTACGTTTTAGGCTTAACTAGTCGTAAGAACGTTGACTTTTGGCATGAAGATTAGGCATAATATGGGTCTGAGTTTTAATCAGTAGTTATGGACTTGTTGTATGTATTATTTACGGACATATGAGGTACAATTGGTTCATGAAGTGATACGTGCGTTTGAACATGTTTTATGATGCCTAAATGGTCACTTATGCGTAGAAATTGCCATGATTTAGAGACTTTTATACCAAGTTGGTTAAAGTTGTTTGATTCATGAAATGTGACTTAGGATTTATGTACGTATACATATATGAGAGTTTTTATGTATATTTGGTTACAATTTTCACATTTTGGTTGTTAACTGGTACGTGTCTAAGTAAGGCGTAATTCACCGTTTTCGTTAAGATCTTAACCGAGTGTTATAATCACCAACTACTCGCGTAAACAAATATTTTCTTAAAAATAGTATAAGTCTAGTGGGTTGGACGAACAACTTGCTTGTAAAACTTGAGTATCAATTCTTAAAGTATCTACCGTATTTAGGGCACTATTAGGATTGACTAGACGTTCTTTGGTGAAATTGCACGTACTTTCAATTTCATTAATCAAGGTGAGTTTCCACGACCCCTTTTTAACTTGTCTTTGTTTTACAAAATCGTGGGGGAAATACATGGCTTCGTTGTTGTATCAGGATTATGTGACTTACTCGTATGTGTTCGTATGATAACCTCGAGTATGGGTGTTTTGTTATTGTGTTCATGTGAGTCGTTCATGAATACCCCCTTTCCCATATAGTCATTAGCCTTGGGGAAGCCCACAGTGTATATTGGTAGATCTATTTGGGTTTGACAGCCCGCACTCACGATCAGTAGCTCTGATCAGGCATTTCGGATGCGAGTGAATATATGTTGAATTCGTTTCGTGGGGATTGCTTACTTTACGTAAGCCTTCGTGTTTTGGTTTGATTATAGCTCCAGGTGCTATCATTAAGTTGTATTCCTAGCTAGTTTACAACTTACCACATCGTTTGTCAATGATATCTGATACTGTTGTATGTAATGTTTTCGTAAACCCGTGAAACTCACTCAACTTTATGTTGACTTTCTAAGCTTGTATTTTAGGTACATAAGAGCATGGGTGGTGGTATGAACTAGGCTGGGCAAACGTGGATATGGCATCTTTGGGTTTTATTTTGGCTATCAACTTAAAAATACGACCTTTGTGTATGATCGTTGTTAAACAATTTGAACTTTTTCGTATTTTGGAATGTTGTGACAAAAATCCTATGGTTTGTAATTTAAAAACTGATGTTTTAATGTTGCCTACATATCATGTGGGTTTCCAACTTTGTCACCGCCATGCTTAACGCATATACAATTCCGTTGCGATATTCAACGTCATTTTTGGGGTGTGACAACAGGGCAGCTACTTGGCATTTTGGATGACATTCTTTTGTTACTGTTTTTGCATTGAAATGAGAACAAATGAAAATGTGTAATGAATGATTGTATTAACTTGCAAAAGCAGTTATTTTGGAATGAAAAGTTATTTTATATGTTCCGCTGCGATGTTTTTATGAAAGTTAAATGTAATTGTATGTTTTGTAAGCAATGATTGGCCAGCTGTAAGCATCCCGGGAACGGGGCCTTACAAGTTGGTATCAGAGCCAAAGTTTAAGTAAAATGGGTAAATTTTCAAAATAAACCTAATGTTAAACTGAGAATGGGACGAAAAAAGGGAAGGAATGCCAGTCCAAGTAGCTGCGTGACATGAGGTATTTTCTTAATGATTAACTGGTATTATGTGTGCATGTGATATGGTTATGTGTTGCTGGAAGAATTAGATACTGATGTAGTTACGATAGGAAATGCTTGGGGTATGAAAAGTAAAGAAAGTGGCTAATGAAAATTGGCTACTGTAATTAGGGACTTGCTATACTTGACATGAACTAAGTTGTTCCCTTGAATGACCATGTTGGTGTTTAAATCTTTCAGTGTGAGTTAGAGGATCGCGGTGGTAGATCATCAAAAGCTTCGCGTGGTGGTGGTGCACATGGTGCTAAACCACGAGTCATGAGAAGAAGGCCTAGAGCTGAAAAGGTGGTTCATGAAGAACCCGGGACCCCTCATCCAGAGGGCGAAGATGAGAGTGCTAGTTTGAGAGCCTTAGTGAAGGAGGCGGTTGATGTGCTCCAAATTATACATAAAAATCCTATCAAAAGCACATCAATTATTCCTTAATACCTTCCTTAAAATGATAAAAATATACTTAAAAATGTTAAATTGTGTTTTCAGGTGTTTAAAATGGCAAGATGGACAAAAGAAGCATATTTAGCAAGAAATTGAAGTAATCCGAGCCTTGGACTCAAAGCATGGGGTCGTGCCACTTTAAGCACACCCCCATGCTTTGCCAGAAGCATACCCCCATGCTAAATTAACGCATCCCCGTGTTTGGACATCTGACTGGACAAAAAGTATTGTTCCCTAAAAGTAGACACGAGGCCGTGCCCCATAAGGCACGGAGCCGTGCCCCACCTCCAACACGGGGCCGTGCCCCATTTAGCATGAGGCCACGCCCGACACAACCTGCGTACGAGCCGACCAACTTTCGTAAGCATTGTACTAGCACGCGGCCGTGCCTTTTAGGCATGGGGTCGTGCTTAAACACTTGAGAAAGCCTATAAATAGAAGTCTAAGTTCACCATTTATGGGAAGCTTTGGTAGGAGAGTTACTCTGTAGAACTCTCTCGGGAATCAAGACTTCAAGGTCATTTGGAGGCTCGGGAGGTGCATACAACACTTGGAAGAAACTCGTGATCGTCTAAACGTCATCCATTATGGATTATCGGTTTGATTGTTCCATTTCACCGATGATTACATATCTATCTTCTTGTTATACGTTGTTATTTTCAAGCTCATTACGAGCTAAACTCTTTCTATAATCCTAATCGGATGAAACTTTTTTATACGTTGTTATACGTCATCCATTATGGATTATCGAGCGTCTTGGTCGGATATGATGTGCAGAGGTACCCCATGACGACTTACAATCTCATCAACGTATATACGAGCTAACCTTGATGTGTTGTAAGTGTCACGTATGGGTATAAAATATGCCGATTTGGTCAATCGGTCAACGATCACCCATATGCTATCATGTCCTCGAGAGGTTTGGGGTAGCTTAGTTATGAAGTCCATGGATATGTGTTCCCACTTCCACATAGGGATCTCGGTTGCTCAAGTAATCCAATTGGACGTTGATGTTCGGCTTTAACCTTCGTACACGTGAGGCACTTAGCTACATAAGTCGCTATATCATTCTTCATTCTAGGCCACCAATATTGACCATGTAGATCCATGTACATCTTATCGGAACCAGGATGAATAGAATAACGAGTTTGATGAGCTTCGTTCATGATAAAGGTACGAAGATTATTGTGATGTGGAACCCAAATTCGATTTGCGAAGTACATCAATCCATTGGGTTTTGTTTCCAATCGAGTTAAAAGATTAGGCTCCAGCTCTTCCTTCTTGTTGCACCACTTGTTGAGCCTCCAAGATACTAGACTCGATGTCACTATCTTGTATCGAACTCACCCAATGTGTCAAACCATTGATGTCGATCGCGAATTTCTTGGAATGAGATCATCTTGTTGTGAATCTTTCGGCTTAGTGCATCGGCTATAACATTTGCTTTACCAGGATGGTAACGAATGTCACAATCGTAATCACTAATCAACTCCACCCAACGACGTTGTCTCATATTGAGATCTTTTTGATTGAAAACGTGTTGAAGGCTTTTGTGATTGGTGTAGACTATACATTGCGTACCATACAAGTAGTGTCTCCAAATCTTCAAAGCAAAGACAACAACACCAAGCTCGAGATTGTGTGTTATGTAATTCACCTCATGAACCTTCAATTGTCTCGATCCATAAGCTATGACCTTCCCTCGTTGCATGAGAACACAACCAAGGCCTTGTTTAGATGCATCACAATACACAGTGAAATCATCGTTCCCATCGGGTAGGGTCAAGATAGGAGCATTGCACAACTTATACTTTAACGCTTTGAAAGCTTCTTCTTGCTTGGAACCCCACTCGAATGGTTTATTCTTTTGTGTCAAAGTAGTGAGTGGCTTCGTGATCCTCGAGAAGTTGGCAATGAATCGCCGATAATAACCAGCAAGACCAAGAAAAGAACGAACTTCGGTAGGAGTTGTAGGAACACACCAAATTTTCACAGCTTCCACCTTTGCAGGATCAACGTGAATTCCTTGGCTATTCACCACGTGTCCTAGAAATTAAACTTCCTTGAGCCAGAAGTCACACTTCTAGAACTTCGCGTACAATTGCTTTTTCTTCAACAACTCAAGAACCAATCTCAAATGCAGTTCAATGAAGACGATCACAAACTTGTCTAGATAAGGCTTGCATACTCGGTTCATGAGATCCATGAAGACAGCAGGAGCATTGGTTAAACGAAAAGACATAACCATGAAATCATAGTGCCCATATCGAGTACGAAATGCAGTCTTTGGAATATCATCATCATGGACTCGCATTGATGATAGCCAGAACGTAAATCGATCTTTGAGAAAATAGTAGCTCCTTGAAGTTGGTCAAACAAGTCATCGATGCGAGGAAGAGGATAACGATTCTTGATGGTAAGTTTGTTAAGCTCACGATAGTCGATGCACATACGAAATGATCCATTTTTCTTCTTCACGAAAAGAACAAGTGCACCCCAAGGCGAAGAACTAGGACGGATGAAGACCTTCTCGGTTAGCTCTTGAAGTTGACTAGAGAGTTCTTGCATTTCAGATGGTGCAAGTCGATATGGTGACTTAGCCACAGGGTTTGCTCCCGGTATCAAGTCAATTTTAAACTCAACTTCACGCATGGGAGGTAGACCACTAAGGTCATCGGGAAATACTTCAGGAAAGTCTCGTACGATAGGGACATCCTTAAGTTGTTTCCCTTTGACTTTTGTGTTGATCACGTAAGCCAAGAAGGCCATATACTTCTTGCTTAAGCACTTTCGGGCTTGAGTACAAGACATGAGTTTAAGTCCTTTGGAAGATTTTTCACCGAACACCTTCAATGTGTCACCAGAGGGTAACGGTATATGGATGCACTTCTCGAAACAAATGATCTTGGCATGGTGTTTGGCTAACCAATCCATACCAATGATGACGTCAAAGCTTCCAAGTTTCATAGGAATAAGATCAATAAGGAAATCGTGTGTGTCAAGACTTAAGATGCAATCATGAATAACGACATCAACGGTGATCGGTTCTCCATCGGCAACTTCAAGGGTAAGAGGTCTTTCTAATTTCGTATGTGGCTTGGTAAGTATGGGTTCAAACTCTAACGAAACAAAACTCTTATCGGCTCCAGAATCAAATAGGACATAGGCATAAGTTTTATTAATAAGAAACATACCTGTTCAATTTTTAAGGTATTTAACGATACAGGTAATGTATGAAAAGAATTGGATCACAAAAGTTAAAGGTAATTTAACATACCATCCACCACATCATTGTTTGCTTGTGCTTGGTTAGCGTTGTTGTTGAAAGCACGTCCTCGGGCCTATGGAACATTACCCACATGACGGGGGCATTGTGGGCGGAAATGACCAGGTTCCCCACAGTTGTAGCAAACACGGTTTGTGACCACGGTGGAATTGTTAGGTGCACGGTGGCAAGTCGCCACAAATTGACCATATTTACCGCATAAGGTGCAGATACGGCATGGTTGATTCCCCGGATGATGATACCTACAAGTGTTGCACATAGGCTGAGGACCAGCATAAGCCCTAGCCCCAGGCACGTGTGCCACATGTGTAGCCGCAAGTACAATTGTCTTTGGGGTTGTTTGGGTCCAGCCACGGCATAGTTGCGTGCCGGGGTGAACTTGCGCTTCTTCTTATTGTTGTTGTTAGACGGTTCTGCTTTGGTCTCCTTAACGGCCTCGGTAGCCATCTTTTCCACCTTCTTTGCACCCTTCACAGACATGGTGCCCGCTCGTATATGGTTCTCGGTGAGTTGAGCGGTGATAGTAATGGCTTCTTCCAAAGTTGTGGGTTGGCTACCCACCACAACATCTTGAATTTGGGGTGGTACACCCTTTATGAACTTCTTGATGTTGCGAGGGATAGTGTCAACCATATGGGGCAGTAGTATACTCAACTCATGATGCCTAGTTGAGTAGGCCAGATGATCACCATCGTTTTGCTTCAAATTCCAGAATTCCTCTTCCAACTTTTGTAACTCGCTTCTCGGGCAGTACTTCACGATGGCGATGTTCTTGAACTCTTCCAAGTAAGTGCCAGAATAGCATCAGCCCCTCGATTTCTCTTCTCGCTATTCCACCAAGTAAGAGCCATTTGTTGGAGCATACTAGTAGCATAGCGAACTTTGAGTGCCTCGGGACACTCACAATTGACGAAGGTGTTCTCCATGCTCTCGAACCACTCGAGAAGACCAGTGGCTCCTTCCTTGCCACTAAAACTAGTGGGCTTGCAAGAGCTAAAGTGCTTGAAAGTACAGGTTAGGTTGTTGCGCCCTTGGTTAGCACTATTCTCTCCTTGACCATTGTTGCTAGAGTTGGTCATTAAGGTGCTATTGAGTTCAGCAACCATGGTCGGAATGACAACAACCATTTGTCGGGCGATCATGGCGGCTAGTTTACGATCAGAACTTCCACGCTTTCCATGATGACGAGACATGCTGGAATATGCAAAATGAGTTAGACACGAGAAAGAGAATAACAAGAATTATAATTCAACAAGGATAAGGCAAGAGTTGTAAGGCACATGGAATGGTTCCATTTGGTAATGCATTACCATTTGGAAACGTTGACACGTCAAGGTAAGTTGACCTATTCGCCATATAAATTTGTGTATGTCGACCATAGTTTATCACTCATCCCAGAAATCCCCAGGTAAGCATAACTAGTCCCGTAGGATTTATGCAATATGCTTGCCTTAGCCCGAGGGCCTTTTGCTAGGAAATCCAGAATACAGGTGTCCATGTGTCACACAAATTTCTTAGGTTCATGAAATCAAAACCTTGATGAGATTTACATAGATTAGACATAAGTCTAAAGATCAAAGTCTTAAGCATAAGTATACGATTCCACATGTCGTCGAGAATAAGATTAAGAAGTTTCATTTGTTGGGGAGAGTCAAAGTGTCAAAGGTAAGTTTAGGGAGACAAGTAACAAGGTTTAAACAATTACAAGGCAAACCTATGCTAAGGCATCAAGTTGCATATCATGCAAACAATATGTATATTTCCAAGAATATAGATATTATCTATGAGGTTCATGTATAAGCTATAGTCTAGGTCACCATTTCTAATAACCTAAATCCCTATAGTTATGGGCTCTGATACCAATCTATCACACCCCAACCTTGACGACGAAAATGTCGAGATGTGAGGGTTAAGATTGTTCACAACCACATAACGCTATATTTAAATGTAAATAAAATTATAAGTTTCAAAAGGCATAACAAACATAGGTCTCAAACATGAAATAAGTTCCAAACAAAACAAAACATTACATAAACATTTTATTTATTAAACTAGGTCCAAGTCCTAGTTTTATTGCAAGCTTCAAAAGTCCACTTTAAACTTGGAGATTTCCTGAAACATGATAAAAATAAAAGGTTAACTACAAATAGTTGGTGAGTTTCCAAGGTTTTCATACATAATATGATACGGTTACAAGTAGCAATTCATGTCATAGGTCATAAGTTAGTAAGGTTATAGAACACATATCGTTACAACCAAACCTCGACTTGATTACAAGTATATAAGATTGGCTAAGTGTATTTGGTTCTCATGATGAACAAGCATACGTCATCAGCACCAAATAGGCTTGTCAGGTCCAAAGATCTAAGACGTCGCTAGGCTAGCAATAGTTAATGATTGTTAACAAACTATGTATCTCATATAATCACTTACAACACACAAATAACCATGACAAAAATATGAATTGCAAGTGCTTACAAGTTTAAACGTTTACAAGTGTATGAAAATAAGTATCATGTTTCACCCCAAATTAGTGTGAAAATAAAAAAATGGGGCAAGGAAAACTCACTTGGTCAAATAAGTATATATTAGATGATTGTATTTAACAAATAAACATCATTTATATTATCTAAAAAATATATCTATATTTTATACAAAAATATGAAAGAAAACTTATAACAATTTGGAAGTTTCGTAAAGTTTAAATAAATTTTTATAACAAAAAGAATTAAGTACTATTTAACAATATTACTTGAAAAGAAATGTTTTGACCCAATAATAATTTATTAATTATTATTTGTAATACATTTTATTAAAAATTATTCACGAACAATCTTTGTTAAAATGTTTTATTAACAAAATAAACTTATTTAAACTAAAAAATACAGAAAATATTTGGTGGCTTTTAAAAATATTTAAAGTTTATATAAATAATTTTTAAATATATTAAAAATTTTCTATAATTTAATTAAGGCTAAAAAAACCTCTAAAAAATACATGAGGGTGCCCGGCTTTAAACCCGGGACCTCATGTTGAGAATGCAGAGTCTTAACCAGTGAACCAAGGCTTCAGCCGTGGTTCACATTGGTTTCTAATTATTATAAACCCGTTTAAAGAAAGTTCCCAAACCTTAAGAACCCTAGAATCGTTAGCCCCAAATTGAACATTAATCTGATAACGATTTCCAAAATTAACATGGGGCTTTGATTCCCCATGTAATTTCGAGTATATACATACGTTTAATTACCCAATTTGAAGATGGATGGATGATGAACAAGCTATGAACAGACCGCGACACACGTAAGGCTTGCTTGATATTCAAATGATAAGTATAATCAAATAAACTTCGAGGATAGTTTCACATGGTGTTCTTGATGCAAAGCCCCTTGTCAATCTAGGTTAAATTTGTTTAGAAAGTGGATTTCGATAGGGTTACAGGTCGCGGGGTCAGAGAGGATCAGATATGGGATTTGTGTGTGTTTCAGGTGTAATTGGAAGCAATGTTTGATTAGGAATAGTTAGATGATTGTGTAGGTTCGTTTAATTGGATTATTATTAGAGATTTAATGCTCGATCAGCTATGGAATTAAAGGTATCGGTTATACGATCGTTTGAGGTTTGTAACCGGTGTTTTAACACAATTTAAGTTCATAATTATGTTCGAATCATCTCCATGAACCAGTTAGGAGCGTTTGGGGCTCATTTTTACGCGATTTAATGGGTCTTGGACCTCGTCGGCGCCGCGCCGGAGCTTCGCCGGCCGGCGGCTGGAAGATCGGGGAGAGAGAAAGGGTGTTGGGTTGGGTTTATATATAATTACACGAATGGTCCCTCTAGTTTATTTTGTATCATTTTATGCTTTAAACTCTTAGTTAAAGTTTCAAAATTAACAAAGCTTCCCCCTTGACTTAGATAAACTTTAAGTTTTAATCATTATTCTTTATTAAAAACTTTTGTAAGTTATTAATTGTTATTGTTTATACTACTAGTATTTTAGTTATTATTAATAATAATAATATTATTATTATTGTTATTATTATTTTAGTTAGTATTACTAGTATTATTATCATTATTATACCTTATTATTATTGTTACCATTATTAGTATTATCATAATTATTTTTATTGCATAATTTAATATTTTAATTGTTAGCTTTCATACATTACATTTTAATAATAACTAGGAAAATAAGCTTAATTCACCCCTAAATTTCAAGTTTGACAACAATGGCCCTTGAAAGAATAACAAAATTAACTTTTAATTAACAAAAATATGAGATGTTACAAATGAGATGGTTTCCTTTGACTAACTTGTTCATATTTTTAAAGTTAGTGTGCCCCAAACGTCTTTGCCAGAGCTGTGACTCATCAAATATGATTTAAACAAAAGACATGTTTCTTCCTTAGGTGATGCAAAACATAGGTTTAAGACATATGTACTATTCTTCCTTAGAGTCTTTAAGACAACCCATTCTTTAGGGATCTGAAATCCAGGTTTCAGAATGTAGCAGTGAGTGTCTGTAAAGTGAGTGGAATATTTTTTGTCGCAGATCTGAGACACGCTTAGCAGATTGAAATTCAGTTGTTCATAGTAATTCACTCTGTCAAAGCTCAGCATCCAGTTTGTCACAGATCCTTCTCCTGTAATTCTACCACCTTCTGAATCTCCACCGATGCCACAGTAGTTCCTTGTATGTACTTGAAATCATGAAGGAGGGAATGATCTCCAGTCATGTGTCGGGAGCATCCACTGTCTACGTACCATAGGCTATTAGATCTGTGTGGATGAACCTACAAGCAAAAAGAACTAATTAGAATAAGGAACCCAAGCCATGATGGTCTTGGTTTCCCGTTCCTATTCATGATAGTCACCTCCTGGTATTTCCCTTTGAATTGTGATTTGAATGGAGGTGTTCTGGGAGATTTTGATGATGAATTGGTCGAGTCATCTCATCAACATCTACTGAGGATTCAGATGAATAATGAAATTATTGGTCTTTATTTCTTTGTAAAAATTTAGCCCGAGTTTCATTATCAAAAGTTGGTTTTTGCTTAGGAAGGTCAAGTTTGTGTTTCATTGTAAGATGATTTATTTGACCCTTCCTTAAATCCTTCAAATTATTTCTGTCATTTGTTGATCTAGGTGTCCTAGATTGAGTATTATGAAGATGAGGTCTGACAGAGTGCATCACAGTAGATGTTTTTGAGATGGGCTTGTGTTGAGGAATTCTCAACCCCTTCTGATTAAAGTAACAATCAGATGTATTGTGATTGTTCATGTCATAGATTGAACAATACTTATTGAAATAGCAATTGTTGGTGGAGTGATTATTCATATCACAGATAGAACAATATTGATTGAAGAAGCATTATCTGTCTTGTGATTGAACATGTCACAAATATCACAAGACATTTGTTTGTTTCTTGAAACAGATTTTTCCTTGTGTGACTCAACTGATATTTTCTTTTGATGAGTCACTTTCTTTTCTTTAGGCGATGAATCAAAATCAGCCCTTTTAGTAGTTTGCTTCACAACACTACTTTTGTTGAATTGTTTGGGTTGTTTCTGTTTCTTCAGTCTATTTCTTACTTCTTTCTCAAACTGGTCAACATGTTGCTTGTTACAGATATCAAACCCAACTCCCTGCCTTAACCTTGATGACTGAGGGTCTGATGATGTTTTATGTGTTGAACTCAGTTTTAGAATTTGTTTCTTTTTTAGTGAAACCTTTTCTGATTTGCTTGAATTTTGTGGATATATAATCTCATTATCAGAACTACTCTCAGTAGTGGGTTTCACTGTCTTGACATATTTCTTTTTGCCTTGTAAAACAAATGGTATGAATTTTATAAAAGGTACAATTGCTTTTACAGGGCTTGATGGTTTCATGACACTCACTATCTTGTTTGAACACTCTTTGATTTGATTGGGTGACCTAACTTGATTTTATCCTCATTGGTTTCAAAATAAACATGAGGTTTGTTTTGAGGATTTGTCACTTGTTTCACTACTGATTTAGGTTCCATAGTTTTAGGTTCAATTGATTCAGAGAGTGAGACAAAGTCAGGCATGACAGTGTAATTGTCATTGTATGATGGAGGACATGAATTATACCCAATCCCTGACATGTCCTTTGGATCCTTTTGTGAATCCAGCATCTCTTGCAGCTTGACTGAAGACATTTGAAACTTTTCAAGTTTCACTTCAGTCATAGATTGTTGAGCTTTAGCTTGAGCTAACTTTTCAGTAAGTAGCTCATTTTGAGCTGCAAGAGTGTATTTCTCACCATGTAGTTTTTCTATGCCAGAAATGAGAGATTTGATTTTGATTTCAAAACTTTTTAGTTCTCTCTTCATCATTTTTGACTTCACTTTTTCTTCTTTAATTTTATCTGCCAGTTTATGGTTGTGTTCCCTATACTCTTGTAATTCATTTATACATTTTTCACTACAAAGGTTAGTTTTACCTCAATAGGCATTGAAGATGGTCCATCATTGATGTGAGCCATAAGAGCATGACTTCCTCAGCATTCACACTCCAGTCACATATCCCATCTTGTTTAATCACAAAGGCACTAGCAGAAGGCTGACTGCTTGCATGAGCTTGATTTGTCAGCTGTGGTTGATTCTGGTATGTTTGTTGATGATGAGAATGATGATACTGCTGTTGTTGATTGTTGGAGTGATAGCTTGAGTTGGGCTATGATGATTATTGGCCTGGAGAGTTCCTTTGATAGTTGTACCTTTTGGGGGCATTGCACTCTCTTGAAAAATGGCCAGTCATGCCACAGTTGAAGCATTTCACCTTGGATTTATCATATCCAAGTTTTGTGTTCTCATTCAGACTCAGCTTTCTTCCTTTTCTGAAGAATTTCTTGGCTCTCATGGCAATCATTGCCATTTGCCACTGTAGATCCATTTCCTCAACATCATCAGAATCCATTTCTTCCAAATCTTCCTGAATTAGGTGTGCAGAAGTGAGTCTTCCTCCCAGGTAGGCTTCAAAGCTTGCAACAAAGGCATTGTAAGTTGCCTTTTGCTCTTCTGATCTTGAGTCTTCAGGAGAGGTTTGAGGAGCAGTGAAGACTTTAGGTGCTTGTGATGAAGTTGATGGATGATTGAATGGTGGAGTTGCAATGAACCCAGTATTATTCATTTGATCTCTTGATGAGATGAAATCATCTTCCTCAGTGATGAAAGCATTTTCAACAGAATGAGATTCTGAAGGAAACTTGTAAGCCTCAATCACTCTTGGTCCACTCAGGTTTCTGCTTCGTTCATCAAGTTCTAAAGCTTCAATCTTGGCTATCATAATGTCTAGAGTGGTACTCTCAAGATCAAGAGTATTTTTCAGCATGGTGACATTTTGCTTCCAGCTTTCAGGGAGACTGTGAAGCATTTTCTTGTTAAGTTCTTTAATATTGTAACAAACTCCATGATTTCCAAGTCATTCACCAACTGTACAAATCTGTGCAGTTGTTTTGATATGGATTCTCCTTTGGTGTGGTGGAAGGTTTCATACTGATTGACCAGCTTGTCTTTGTTAATTTTAGCTACCTCACTACTTCCTTCATACATAATCTTCAGTGCATCCTAAACAGCTTTAGCAGTTCCATACTTTTCCAATCTTTTCAGCACATCCATCTTGAGTGCTTGAGTCAAGATTGAGTATGCTTTGGCGTCAATCTTGATTTTCTTATAGTCATCTTCATCTAGAGTTAAGTCTTCAATAGGTGTTCTAGCAGTCTTGTAAAGTGCAGCTTGAGCTGTTAATAGAGTAACAGGGATGTGTGGACCCTTACATATTGAAATCCAAAAATCAAGATCTACACCTGTGATATATTTTGTAAACCTTATTCTCCATTGTTTAAACTCAGATTTGTGTTTAAGCATGGGAGGTTTAGGTGTATGACCAAGTTCAAAGTAACTGTTAGAATCCATGTTGATTTGTGTAAGTATAGATGTAGTTGATTTTAAGATTGATTATGTTTGATGAGTCCAACTTGTTCAAGCAGTTCTTTCAAGGTCAGAATGAGTTCTGTAATGATTTTCTTGCTGTTTGACAGGAGTATTCTTGCTGTTTACTAAGTAGAGATGATGATATCCACTACTAGCAACTTGATTACCAGATCAATTGAATTCTATTTAGTCTGTGCGCAGATCTGAAAGAGAGTCGAGAGCCATAGCTTGATACCAGTTGACTGGGGTTGAGTAAGAGTGATATTCTTACTGTGAATCGAATATGATAATCAAGTCAAGATTGAGTGGCAGAAACAAACAATCAAATAACATTCAAAGCAAGAAAAATACTCATAAATGCTGTTTGTATTGATATCTGAAAGTTGATAAATTACAGAGAATAATTACAACAAAAATTCTCTATCTATTAGCCATCCCCTCAGTACGAGGTCAACTAATCTATTTATAGGCAGATAAGATGCTTTTACGAAATGACTAAACTACCCCTGACCTATTACATCAGAAACTAGTCTAAGTCTTGATCCGCATCTCTGCTTGTTCATCCGCATTGACAAATGCAGATGAGATAATCTTGATCAGTATCTCCACTTGATCATCCACATTAGTAAGTTGGTCATCCGCATTGGTTAATGTGGATGAACAAATACTTATGCGCATTTGGTTGGTCATCCGCATTTGTCAATGCGGATGAGCAAAGTTGTCAGCATCTTCTTTTGTTCTTTCGCATTAGTCAATGCGGAAGAGTAACTTATTCTTCAGCATTAGTATTATGTCTTCCGCATTAGTCAATGCGGAAGAGTAAACACTTGTCCGCATCAGAGTTATGTCTTCCGCATTGACTAATGCGGAAGATAACACTTGTTATTTTCCTTAGCAGATTTTCATCCGCATTTCTTCTTGGACTTGTGGGATTCTAGCAGATTTTCATCCGCATTTTCATCCGTATGATCCTTTCAGGGTGCAACACTAATGACTAGAAATGGTTATTAGAATTCATATAACCTTAACTTTCTGATCATTTGCGGGTTCCCTTTTATTAGTTTAAGAAATCTTCAGTAATTGTTATGGTTTTCTAAAATTAATGGTATGTTAGGAAGGAACTTGACAATTCTCTTTTTAACATTAAGTTATGTTTTCAGAAATCATATGTCAAATAGGTCACAAAAGATTTACCTACCGAGCATAATATTTGTGCACATCTGGATGCCACAACTCGGAACGCTACCGAGTTTTCTGGCATCATCGCTTTTCTTAATAGGTCACGGATTCACAAGCCATATCTACACCGTGCACTCCCTACAGGTCTATACAACAGGCCTTCTGGGAGGGTGCATTGGTTGATCGATCACGTGAGCCCTACAGCATCCGCAGTACTATTTTTGGGCTGGATATCGAGGTGACTGCTGAAGATATTCGTCAAGTGCTAGATCTGGGTGACGATTCAGATCACCCGACTAGACTACACCCTCTGACAGTGAGAGGGTGTTTCCTCAGAATTAAGTACTCTAGGGACATAAATGCCAGGGTGCTTAACAAAAGCAATCTGTGTCCCCAGTACAAGTACTTAGCACATGTGATACTTAAGTGCATAGCTTCAAGGAGGGGCGGGTTTGGTGATCTATCAAACCAGATTCAAAATGCCTACATGGATGGTGCTGAACCACCCTTTCAGCTTCTCGAGCATGATATTCTCATACCTGATTGGGAATCTTGAGGCTAAAGGCAAAGAGGGATTTTGCATGTACCCGAGGTTTCTTCAGATGATTATTGATGAGAAGCTGCCCTTTCTGCCTAAGGAGAGCCAGGATGTGGTGTCACTTGAGGTGATGGATGACACGACACTGGGCCGCATGAAGGTCTATAGAGGAAAGTAGGTCAAACCCCCTGTAAAGGTCTACACGACACTGGGTCGTATCTGGCCCGGGAGGAGTACGTGGCGCCGGGAAGGCATAAGTGGCTCCACGAGGAGAGTGATTCAGATGTTGAGCAGATTGCTCTTCCATCTGATGAATTTGATGATGATGACGAAGACACGGGTGGAGATTCTAGCCCCGCTTTTTTAGGGCCAGCCATGCACATACTACATCTCCATCCCCTACTCATACAGATGCCACCATTGCCAGTTTTCACTAGCATTTCTATCCTCCTGATGAGGAGGAAGAGAGTGATGAGGAGCCCCTCACTAGGACAGTGGGCAGTAGGGTTGTTGCCACCGACCAAGGCATTTGGTAGGTTAGAGGACGCCCTAGCACATCGGGCGAGACTACAGCTAACCCTAACTACTCACCAGGTCGGCCCAGCAGCATCCCAGGGGAAGCATCCACCTCCAAAGGCAAGAGGAGGAAAAGATGGCTCAACCCCATGGGGTGAAGTCAAAGAAGAGGAGGATGACCTTTATCACCACCACCACCACAACCACCACCTCTACCACACCACCGATTACATCTACCTCTCCCCCCATCACCACTGCCACCATTCCACCTCTCACCACTACTGCCACCACACACACCACCACTACCTCAGACACTACATCACTTCCCCACATCACATCCACCACCACCATAGCTTACCCATCACCACCCATACACATACCACCTCCCAAATACACCACTGCCACCACCACCACCTCTAGCCACCAAGCAGGACCATCATATTACCCCTCCTTTCCATCAGGATCATCTCCACCTCCCAGCGGGGTAGAGGAACAGCTCTCAGCACTAAACCGTATGGTGCTGAAGCTATTAGCAGCCGATGACGAGAAGACAGCTCAGATCCGTCAGTTCGTGCAGCTTACTGCTACACAATCACAGCAGATATCTTAGCAGGCGCAGCAGATTGAGCAGCAGGCACAACAAATGGCTGCTCAGAGTCAAGAGATTTCCCAACTCATAGAGCAAAACGTCTTATCTACTAAGAAGATTGAGGAGTTGGAGGATGCTAAGAGGACCATCCTGCTCAAACTTAAGGGCACAAAGGATGAGCCTCCGAAGACCAGAGAGGGAGATGGAGATGATGGTGATGATAGTGATGATGATGATAGTGATGATGATGATGATGATGATGATGATGATGATGACGGTGATGATGATGGTGATGATGAAGGTGATGATGAGGATGGAGGAGACTCTAAATGAGGAGTAGAGTCATCTGCTTCGGGTGCACAGGAAGCTAACGAGAGGCGAACCAAAAAGACTCAAGATCCAGGTGCCTCGACATTAGCCCCGACAGTAGAAGAACACATGATCCAAGATAAAAGTAATGCATAGAGTTTTGTGTAATTTAAATCATGTGTAATTTGAATATTGTATTAAACTTATGTGTTTGAATGTTAATGTATATATATTTAATGTTTAATGTCTTGATTATTTACTGATGCATGATGTGTTTAATGTTTTAAATCAAGCATATCATACATCTCAGCAAGATGAGTTCGACGTTGCTCCCTTTCAGCAGATCAAGTCTCAACTCACAATGATACTTGATCTGCAAGGGATCGTCAGGAGGTCTGTGAGTTACACTCCTAAAGAAGAAGAAATTATTCACGACCTTACTGATGAGCAACTTGCTGAGATGTTCTGACTGAATCCAGATGAGATTGTGAAGGATGCTCCTACTATGGACATGGATAGTGATGTGAGCTTAACGATGTGGATGAAATTGAGATTGAAGACGTCACTGCACAACATTATCTAGAGTATGCTGACAATGAGTGAAATGTAGTCACCAATCTGGGTGACATCCTTGTTAGTGATACTTTTGAAACATTGGATAAGATGGAGCAGGAGTCGGAGAAGAAGAAAGATCAAGCCCAAGCCTCAGACGCAGATGTCAACATCAAAAGGCTGAATGGGCGGCATGTTTTGCTGAGATCCGAGACATGCGCACTGCACCAAAGCCAAATGTCTACACCAAGCTGTACAAAGTCAAGAAACACTTAAAGGTGTCAGGCAAGATCATTGCATGGGCTCATTTTGAGGATCTGAATGTATATGAGGTGAAGAGAGAAAAGGGCATAGAGTACTTCAAATTCCCACACGATCTGAAGACTCTACCTGATTTTGAGCTTAACCACTGGCCAAGTTGAAGCTGTTATATGCTGATCCTCGAAAGATGTCCAGCTGGTTTGAAGCTGCTTTGAAGAGAGAGTACCACACCAGGTGGGTCAACTTCAAGCCTCAACAACCAACGAGGTATATCAGAAGATCTAAAGTTGATGCCATTACTGGGAAACCAAAGATTGTGCTGAAGTAGAGTCCTCCGCGCACAATGTCGAGAATCCCTCTAAGGGAAATGCCTCAGGACTTCACTCAACACTTTAAGTGGTGGTACTATGATTGGCGAATGAGTGAGTCAGTCATAGTTCTGAACATAAATGGAAATATGGAAACTATCAGGGTGTTCGACCCGATGTGGCTCACTAACCTGTCGGCTAATGATGTTTACACCTTATACAAGTGGCCACTGTTCTATGACGCGCAAGACATTGTACAAGCTCTCCATTCCAGAATGTGATACGGCTCTGCTTTGCTTTTGAAATACATGCAGAGTCACAGAGAGGAGAAGTACAAGAACATGAAAAGCTGATGAAGAATGTTAGACAATAGATTAAACTGGGTCCAAGGGGGAGTTTGTAGATACATATGTACATAGTTTGTGAGCTTAATGTAAAAAGTCATTCATGTCTTACATATATGTAACTGGATGGTTGAATGAAATACAATGTGTGGTTTATGCTTATAATGTTTAATATTTCATTGATTATTGTGTATTAACGCTTATTGAACCAAATATATAGGTTTGTGGTTGTTTGAATAGATCTAAGTCAAATAATGATTGTGAAACATATTCAAACTTAGTCATATGAAGTTCTCATGCGAATGGCCCATGCTAATGGATCATACGCATGAACAACTTCATGCTAATGGACCAGTCGCACGACTGAACCTGGAGGCTGGATAAGTCGCACAAGTGTGACATGAGATTGACTCAGTCACACGACTAAACACTCAGTCATGCGAATGGATCAACGGCATGTCTTAGTCTCACGACTAAACCATGCGAATGGTTCAGTCGCACGAATGAGTAACCCTAACCTATAAATACCACTTAATTCGTGAAAAAACATAACACTTTGAAGAATTCGACTCATACACGTAGCCTAGCTGTCCAGAACGTCCAAGAAAGCCAGTACAAGTTCATAGATCGTTCTTGATTGATTGCTATTCATTTTTAACGTTTAGTTTAATCTTATATTGATTGGGTTAATGTTCTCACTGATTGGATCACCAATCAAATAGGATTCTGCACTATTTGATTCGGTATACATGTAGATCAGTTAGTACGTGTCAAGTACACGGTCCTCTAACAAAAATCAACTCAATAAAACTATCAAAGTTCTTCATTCAGATAGAGGAGGTGAATACCTTAGTGAGGCTTTTTAGGATCATCTAAGAAGTTGTGGGATCATTACTCCACCCAGAACACCACAACATAATGGTGTGTCCGAAAGGAGAAACCGAACCCTATTGGATATGGTTCGATCTATGATGGCTATAAGCTCACTACCTCTATCATTTAGGGGTTTCGCATTGCTCTCTGCGGCTCGTATTTTGAATACGGTCCCGACCAAGAAAGTGGATTAGACACCTTTTGAAAAATGGCATGGAAGAGTTCCATAGCTATCATATTTAAAAGTATGGGGTTGTGAAGCTTATGTTAAGCTAAACACCCAAAACAAGTTGGAGAGTCGATCCACTAAGTGTATATTTGTTGGATATCCCAAAGATTGTATAGGATACTACTTCTTTGATCCAATAGAGCAAAAGGTATTTATTACTCGAAAGGCAGAGTTCTTGGAAGCTAAGTTCCTTATGGAAGGAATAACGTATAAAACTGTGGAATTTGATAAGGATCAAGATCCACAAGCTGATAACGTTTGGTTCTCACTAGCAATCAACAAGAGGTCGTTGATGATGATCAAGAGGTTGATCGATACACACAAAACGTTTGCAGATCTGGTAAAGTTAGCATTCCACCTAAAAGATATGGATTTTTCATGAATGGATGCTATATGGTTGAATCCGATGAGCCAACTACATACCATGATGTAATGTCCAATTCGGATTGTGACAAATGGCTGGAAGCCATGAATGTAGAGATGCAATCCATGTATGAAAACCAAGTTTGGGAATTGGTTGACCTTCGACTTAACTCCAAATCGGTTGGATGTAAGTGGGTTTTCAAGAAGAAACCGGATATGCATGGAAACTTGGATACTTACAAAGCGAGACTTGTAGCAAAAGATTTCACTTAAACTCAAGGGTTTGATTATGATGAAACTTTCTCGCCTGTGGCAATGCTAAAGTCATGTAGGATATTATTCACCATAGTTGCATATTATGACTATGAGATTTGGCAAATGGATGTCAAAACCGCTTTTCTTAATGGACATCTTGAAGAGACTGTCCATATGGTTCAGCTTGATGGTTTTGTCGATCCACAACATCCTAATAAAGTATGCAAGTTAAAGAGATCAATTTATGGATTGAAACAAGCATCGAGGAGTTGGAATCAATGTTTTGATGGAGAAATCAAGAAATTTAGTTTCATCAAGAACGCTGATCAGGCTTGTGTATATAAGAAGGCTAGTGGGAGCATAATTACATTCCTTGTATTGTATGTCAATGACATACTACTTTTTGGAAATGATATTCCAACCATGGAAGGTGTTAAAACTTGGCTTGGAAGTTGTTTTTCCATAAAAGTGTTAGTGAAGCCGCCTATATTTTAGGAATAAAGATCTATAGGGACAGATCAAGACGGTTGACAGGTCTAAACCAAAGTGCATATATTGATAGTTTTGAAAAGGTTCAAGATGGAAAACTCTGAGAAAGGTATGGTACTTATTCAAAGAGGGACAATATTGAGTACATCTCAATGTCCAAGCTCAAAGGATGAGCAAGATCGAATGAAGGACATCCCATATGTGTATGCGATGATATGCACTGGACCGGACATGTCATGTGCATTAAGCATCACAAGCAGATATCAACAGAATCTAGGTAATAACATTGGATGGCTGTTAAAACTATATTGAAATACCTTAGGAGGACTAAGGATATGTTTCTAATATACGGGTCTGGTGAAGAGGAACTCGTTGTAAAGGGTTACATGGATGCAAGCTTCCAAACTGATCGAGATGATTCTCGATCACAATCGGGGTATGTCTTCATTATGAATGGGGTAGCATTGTCTACTACAAAATCTAAATACATAGCCGCCTCATTTGCAGCTCAGGAAGCTGCATGGATAAAGAAATTTATCGCCGATCTAGGGGTGGTCTCTACCATTCAAGACCCCCTAGAAATATTTTGTGATGACGAGGGTGCGATTACACAAAACAAGGAACCCCGTGCACATCAAAAGACTAGACACATTGAGTGGAGATTCAACTACATAAGGGATGAAGTTGAAAAGGGAAAGATATGTATTCGTAAATTTCACACCGATCAAAATATTACGGATCCACTCACGACGCTCCTTGAAAGGGCAAAGCATGAAAGTCATACTTGTGCCTTAGGACTTTGATATTCTAGTGATTGGAATTGATCTGTTTAGTATTTAAAAGTTTGGAACAATGTAATATTAACTCTTTATATACTTGTGATATTTTGAGTTATATTCATTTTAGCATGTATACATCCATGAATATTTTTATTATTCTAAATGTCCGTAGTTGGTCATGTTTGTGGGAAAAAAATATGAACATAAGACTATTATGAACATTGATTGATGGATATTCATAAGGCATGAATATAGAGCAATTGGTTGCTGCAAAAAGTTCATAGATATTTGTGGGATACAAATATTGGACTGACCCACATCTCAAATTTTACTACATTGAATCTTCTAGATTGATCATAAGTAAATTTGAGTAAAGGAGAATATCATTTGGTATCCTCCGACCTGAGATACATATTGGGTTTTGATATTCACCAAGTGTTATACCTTAAGCTAGTTCTTCACTGTTATGAAATAATGGATAGTACATAAGGCTATGTTCAGTTGTGACAGGAGGTGCTTGTGAGAAACGTATGTAGTCAAGATGGAATTTGTTCCTCTTATTCGTTGAGAGCAAGGTGTCTAAGGCCTGATTAAGTTAAATCAACAAGGAATGATCATTCTGTGTCCTTGGATTTAACATGACATCTGCAACAAAAGGATAAATGATTGGTTCACCTAAATCGTTTCATGTTGGATACTTGAAGGGGATGATGTTATTGAATGGCTTTTAGTCATGCGTATTAAGGGTAGTAAACTGTTGTTAGGTGGTATTTACTGCTTGCGTCAATCTTCTATGAATCTTGTGCAAGTGGGAGATTGTTGGATTCTTTATGCCCAAGACACATAGATCATCGATGTGGTTAGTACATTATGATCCAAGTCGGGTCATACCAAATAACAAGCTTAGCAAACACCAATTAATATTTAATTGATGATATGATCATGCAATTAAATAAATACACCAATCAATTTAGAAAATGGGTTTTCTAAATAAGTTGCATATGAGATTGAACAACTTATATTGATATTTTGTTCAGAGGTATTGTTTGTAATGTTATTTAAGTTAGTTAAATAACATCAAATAACAAAAGAAGTGTATGAGTTATACAATTAAAAAGGTTAATTATATAACCCAATTAGTGACTAGTTAATATTATCTAAATGGGTGATTTAGTTTTGGGGGGAAGACCCCATTTTAAAGCACAATTAGGCCGCCCCCTAGGTGGGGAGTGTGCCTTTTGTTTCTTGGAACAAAACACATTCTTAACTAGTTACACACTCTACCTAATTCTCTCTGTCACATGCAAGAACCACAAGGACCATTTTCTCTCTATTGTTAAAGAAAAAACAAGCTGAAAAATCGGTTTTCAGCAGCCCTCTTGGTTCGGTTTTGTGTTCGAATCCTAACACAAGGGTCTTTGCTTGATGCTTGTGGGTATGGAAGCTTGAGGACACCTCTCCTTGGTGTTTTGGTCGTTCAAGAGCCTCATTCTCTTAATCAAAGTCATGTTTTTCAGCAGCTCTACAAAGGTAGTTTGTATGTGTTGCTTTTGGTTGTTATATATTCTTGATAGCTAGTTCATACACATATATATGATCCTATGTTCTTGGGTTTGTTGATATTAAGTTATAAACCTTAATTTTCAGTTTACAAAACATTATATTAAGGTTTGATTCCGCTGTGTTTTTTCATGTTTAAATGGTTAAACAACTTTGATAATAGTCCAACAACCAACAAGCTGCACACTCATGGGGTAACCACGTCCATAGAAGACAAGGTGTCAAGTTTTGCAGATGGGTTGCTGTAGAAGTGGGTCCCATTTGTGTCAAATCTAAGATAGAATGATATGCTTGCAAAGTTGGATATTAATGATTTCATTCTGAAACTAAGAGAGGAAGATTTGAGGATGAAGTACAGATCACAGAAAGGATCCTATGATTAAAACCCTTCACTGTATAACTCATCTCCCACTCCAACAAGTTTAGGAGCACCACTTGAAATGACATTTGTGTCTAGTTTAGCAGCTCCTTCCCAAGCCATGACTTCAGGATCTGAAACGTCAGGGTCATCTTGCACCCGATACATAGTAGCTGAAGCAAATGCTACGAAGTTGAAGATCGAGAATCTCGGTAATATTACTGTGGAGGTGGAAAAGGAGCACATGGATCTCCTAGCAGTGGACGTTCACTCCTATGATGGTCTAGTTGCAGGGAAGATTGGAAACTACCATCTCATAGATGATGATTACGAGTAGGTGGATGAAACTGAAGTTGAAAGAATGGATATCATGTGGGCATTGGCTAGTGTTGTCCATAGGGCAAAGAAGTTTGTGAAAAATACAAGACAGAACTTGATAGCCACAAAAGACACTACCTTTGGTTTCGATAAAACCAAAGCTACCTGCTTTAACTGTGGAGAGTAGGGGCATTTGAAATGTGAATGTGTTAAGCCCAAGAAGACATGTAGTGGTAATCCATTCTTAACCTTCAACCATCAAGACAAACCCATAAGTGGTGCTACCTGGTCAAGAAAGGAAACTAAGGCCTTGACTACACAAGACGAGGAAGGGCAAGATTGGACCTTTCGTTTTGTATCTCCGGGAGAATCCAACATTGCTTGTGTTGAGGGTTTAGATGACGTCTCTGTAAGCAAAGGTGAAATTGCAGTTGAACTAGTGATGTCAAATAATGAAGATACTAAATGAAGAAGATCTCAAAATGACATGTTCAGAATCTCCAGCAATCGAGAAGCCAAACTCTGCATTGATGGCTAATTCAACCAAGTCTTCACAAGTAAGTACTAAAGACCAACTCTTTGAAAATCATGCTTGTAATGAATGTAACAAATTTAGAGAAAGCATAGATTAAAATTTTGCTAGGTTATTAGACCACAATGATAGCTTAGTAAATGAATTTACAACTGTGCACAGAAGCTAATCGAATTTTGAAACCAAATAAGCACAGTTATAAAGAGAGAATAGAACTTTTAAATAAACAACTAACGGAAACCAAGGTTGTTGATTTTAACCAAGCAAATGATATAAAGTACTATTTAAAATCCCCGAAAGAAACTAAGAAAGAAAAAGCAGTTTTAGAAGTCGACGTCAACTCACTAAAACAAAAAATGCATAGTTGGACCAGTTCTTCTCACATAGTCCAGCACTTAGTGAAAGAACGTAACAACGGGGAGGGGTTTGGGTTACAAAGTGGTCCCACCACCACATTAGATCATGTTAAATGCTAAATGTAGACCGCTAAAAAAGAATCCAATTAAGGATCATGTGGTGTCCACTCCTTTAGTTAGTGATCCGGATTCCACGGGTAAACTGGGGGATTCTGTCACTAAACAGAAGGAGCTACTTTGAAGTCTAAAGGTAAGATGCCTATTATGAATTTGGATGAACATTTTGAAAAGGTTAATGTGAAGTTAGATTCATGTCATAGTCCAAATAAACAAAAGGGTAAAGATGTTAAAAATGTTCAAACAATGAATTTTGTTAAAGAAGCAAAAACATCTAAACAAGATGTGTCCAAACCCAAACAGACTAAAGTCACACCTGTGTCATACACTTCCGCACAGAAACAATTCCACCAACGTGTAGAAAGTAGATCATGCTACAATTGTGGAACATATGGACACATCGCTTCTAATTGTCCTTATTATCAAACATCAAGAACGAAAATTGAACTTCATGATACTAACCAAGTTCTTTGAAAAGGAGTTCTATCACTCCACCAAAAAGAATTAGTGAACATAAAGTTCAAACCGTAAACTAGTCGTCTATTTATCACAAACAGGCCTTACACAAAACTAGATTATGGAAATAAAAGTCAAGTCAAGTGTCTGATAATGAGAACAAGAACAAGAATGATTTCCCCTCACCCTCAAATGGACAGTGGGTTGAGTTTATGATTTGTGATTCCTCTGGGTCACTCAGCCAGTTAAGGCTTGGGTCCCTAACCTAAACTAATCAATTCCTTTGAATGTGCAGGGTGACCGCTATAGTGCTACTACAAATACCTGGATTGTTGATAGCGGGGCATGAAGGCACATGACTGGGTACCTGTCTCTCCTGTCTAATGTCAAACAAATTAAAGGGGGACACGTTTCATTTGCTGGGAATAAAGGAGGATATATCACTACACAAGGCGAAGTGGGAAACCAGAAAGTTAAGTTTGATAAGGTAAACTATGTTTAACAACTTCAAAATAACTTACTTTCTGTCTCCCAGATGATGACAAGAAGTGCTATGTTCTGAAAAAGGACTATGTTATCCCAGAGGACCAAGTCTTAATGTCAGCTTCAAGATATAATGATTTGTATGTCTTGGATCTATCAAAGGCCTCCACAACCGATCATAATATACAATGCTTCTTGTCAAAGGCAACAGAGAAAGACTCTATCTCCTGGCATAGGAGAATGGGACACATTAATCCACGGAAGATGAATCACTTGATCCAGAATGATCTAGTGGTGGAGTTAATGTTAAGAACTTCCAACTACCAGATTTCTATGTCGTGTGTAAGAAAATGAAATAGACAAAGAAGTCTCACAAGGCAAAGAAAGTTTATTCCATTGACCTGCCTCTTGAACTTTTTCACATGGATCTGTTTGGCCCAATTAGTATAAAGAGCATTGTCGGCGATTTGTACTGCTATGTAGTTACGGATGATTACTTAAGATTTTCTTGGGTGATGTTTTTGAAATCCAAATCAGAGACATTTGAATCATTCAAAGAGCCTCTAACTACATTTGCGTCACTCTACAAGCTGAAGGTAAGGCAAATCCATTCAGACAACGGTACCGAGTTCAAGAACCAGTGGATGGAGGCATTCTGCAAAGAGAAAGGAATTGTACACTAGTTCACATCTTCCTACACCCCTCAAATGAATAGAGGGCTGAGAGAAAGAATCGCAGCTTGATAGAGATAACACGAACGATGCTAGCTGACTGAAAACTACCCATCCAATTTTGGAATGAGGCAGTTGCCAATGCATGTTACACCCTAAATCGAGTCCTGGTGTCAAACGTCATGGTAAAATATGTTACAAGTTGCTCCAACGACGTAAACCTAATCTAGAGTACCTCGAACCGTTTGGCGCACCATGTACGCTGCTGAAGAAAACTCAGTCAGGAAAGTTCAGTGAGAAGGTTGAAGAAGGATTTTTTCTAGGATACAAGATACCGAATAAGAGATTTTACAACAACTCAACGGGTCAAGTAGAAGTGTGGTGCAATGTCAATGTTTAGAGATACACCACCCCTTTGCTAGAAAAGGACCCGCATTCTTCTTCGATTATGATGGATTCTTTAAGTCCTTAAACATCCTTCTCTCCACTTCTGATGATGAGTTATCGACCAAGATGATGTATGATGTCTTAAACACACCGTCACTAGACTCAACAACATCAGGTTCACAAGGTGAGTCTTCTAGTCATTCAAGGGGAGCACTGGAGGTAAGTGACTCTTCCTCTGACGATGAAGAAATGGAGAATGGTCAGGTGGAACAAGAGGAACAGGTTCCTATTACTGAAAGTACTCAAGCATCAGATGTTGATGTCTCTAACACTTTCGAACCTCGCACTCCAACGGCTACTGATACTGAACCAAGAATTCAAAATCTGTATCAGGAAGTAGTCGTTCCCACCACTCCTGGATCACGACTAAATGTTTATCATCCTTTGGACAATGTCATTGGAGATGTTCGATTAGGAGTACAGACTAGAAATCAGCTATACTCAACTGATTATGCCTTGGTAACCAAAAAGAGATATCTTCATGATGGTGCGTATCGATGTTTTGTGTCTCCATTTGAGCCAAAATATGTAAGTGAAGCCCTAAATGATGAGGCATGGGTGAGTGCCATGCAAGAAGCACTCCTACAATTGAAGAAGCTAGGAGTATGGACAATGGTGGACAGACCAAAAGGAGCTAAGGTGATTGGCACCAAATGGGTCTTGAAGTGCAAGAAAGATGACCAAGGGGTTATAAGCAGAAACAAGGCTCGACATGTAGTTCAAGGATTTCGACAAGTCGAGGGTATTGATTACAATGAAGTGTTTGCACCTGTGGCAAGAATGGAAGCAATCCGTATCTTCCTAGCCTATGCAGCTTACATGAAGATCAAAGTTTATCAACTAGATGTAAAGAGTGCATTCCTTCATGGTGAAATTCGGGAAACAGTGTGTGTCAGTCAACCCAAAGGATTTGAGGATCCTTATCATCAGGAAAAAGTTTACAAAGTAGATAAGCTCTTTACGAGCTCCATCAAGCCCCAAGAGCACGTATGAGAAGCTCTCGACTCATCTTGTGAAACACGGCTTTCCCAGAGGAGTGATTGATTGTACACTGTTCATCAAAGAAAAGGATTATGATTTACTGCTAGTACAAATTTATATTGTTGACATAATCTTCGGTTCCAAAAACGAAGAATTATGTAAAGAATTTGAAGCAGTAATGAAAGCAGAATTTGAGATGAGTGCCATGGGAGAAATGAAGTTCTTTCTCGGGTTACAGGTGGATCAGACACCAAAGGGCATATTTCAACATCAAACAAAGTATGTAGGCGATATTCTCAGTCGGTTCGATATAAAGAATGCTTTGGCAGCTAGGACTCCACTAGCTACAAACCACGATGTGGCACCCGAGGAAAATGGTGATCTGGTGGATGTCACCATGTATCAAGGAATGATCGGATCCTCATGTACCTCACAGCCTCCCGACCTAATATCATGTACGCAACGTGTCTTTGTTCCAGATATCAGGCAAAACCCAAAGTCAACCATCTCATTGGTGTCAAAAGGATATTTCATTATCTGAAGGGTACTCCAACACTCAGGTTGTGGTATCCTCATGATGATGACTTTGAGGTTACAACATATAGCGATTCGGATTATGGCGGCTGCAAAATGAACTACAAGTCAACATTAGCATGGTGTTAGTTCTTTGGTAGACTGTTAGTCACATGCCAGTGTAAGAAGCATACCTCCGTTGCTTTGTCAACTTGTGAATCTGAATACGTTATTACTGCAAGTTGCTATTCACAAATCATTTGGATTCAATAGTAAATGTGCGACTACGGTTTGAAATTCTCTAACACTCTCATATTTGTTGATAATTCTGCTACTACAGCCATAACTAAAAATCCTATCCAACATCCAAAAACTAAACACATCGGAATTAAATATCACTTTATACGTGATTGTTTTGAAAAGAATTTAATCGATGTGGTTAAAATTAATACGGACTTTCAACGCGCTGACCTCTACACAAAAGCTTTTGATAAACCAAGATTTTTATATGTGTTAGAGGTCAACGGCGTGAAAAAGAAATATGACGTGATTCCAGAAGACGAAAGTACATATAGGCCAACGAGTAGAGTTATGTTTTTTTATTTTATTTTATTTTATTTTATTTTATTTTATTTTATTTTATTTTATTTTTATTACTTCGCCTATTAAAATTCAAAACGCAAAAACATTTTTGGTTTTAGAATTTTAGGGGGAGAATAGGTTAGATTAGTATTTAATTAGGGGTTTTATTTAATTACTTATAAAAAACGAGGGAGAAGGATAGCATAGACAAAAGCAACGTAATCAAATCTGTGTTACTGATTCAAAGTTTATGGAAAATGATAGTACACAGGAACATATAGTTTAGATAGTTTGGGGACACAAATTTTTTAAACAATTAAGATGCAAAATTTAATGTATAAGTCTGAGAAGTCCAAGCAAAATAAAAGGAAAAATGATAGTAAACTGGCAAACTAGTGAGGTAACATAGAGAAAGTAGACCTAGAGGCTGCTAGTTCATTATCTGATGTGTCGGTAGATTCAACATAACAGATGACTAGACCTCATTGGTGGTTTAAAATTCAAACTAAGTTGTTCAACCTGCTGTGGGTTCCAATGTATCCCTGGTTAACACAATCAACGAAGTTCCAATAAGGGATGAAGAGCAAAATAAACGCCACATGTCTATGCGGATGACCATAAAATATGAGCAAAGCACATGAAAAATGCCAAAAGCAATTAAGGTAATAACCTATGTTGTTGGTGCGATATGTGCAAAAAGAAAATAATTGCTCAAACAAGAAGATGTGATGTGTGCCTCTCTGCTATGCGGTGGCACTGACCTGAGGATAAGCATAACCTCAATATTCTAGAATTCTTTGTGTTTGCGCCTCTCTGCTATGCGGTGGCGCTGACTGAGGCTTAGCATCTCTTTGAAAGCTCTTAGAATAGTTTCTTCTTGTGATTTACCCGTAGACCACTCAAAAATCTCCTGAGGAACTGTAACACCCGGTTATTTTAAAGTCAAAGAAAGAAAAATAAGTAAAGAAAAGAAGGAAAAGAAATAAAACCCAAGTCTAGGGGTAAAAAGTGTCCAAAAGGACAAAGTGTTTAAAAAGTGGGTGTAAAAGGTGGTATGGCCGCCCATATGTCACCTACACACTGATTTTCGGGTTTTAGAGAGAGAAAGAGCACCAATTCTCAGTTTTGAGGAAGAACTAGAAAGAATTTGAATTCAAGGTAAGAATTTATGCTTTTATGGTGTTCTTAACTGGTCTTATCCTCGGGTTTATGCTTATGTGTGTTTGTATGTGTTCGGGTATGTTGTTTTTAGTGGGTTCTAAGCAGTTTAATTCAATTTGCAAACGAGTTTGGAGGAAGCCATACTCAAGAGCTGCAAAGGTGAGTTCTAGGACCCCTCTTTTATTGGTTTTTAATTGATTTTTGGGGATGGAAATGCATGAATGTATGTTTTTATTAAACTGGGTTTCGGACCCGTATGCTTGAATGTGTGCATGATGATGGTATGATGTGATGTGTGACTATGTTCATGCTTGATGATGTATGATGGTGTTCTAAGGCTTAGAGGGTAAGATTTAAGCTTAGAACCAGATGAATGGTGCATGGAAATGATTATGATGTTTGAGACCCACTTGATAAGTCTTTAAATTGCTTAAGTGTTTGGAAGTAAATGCGGATGAAAAGGGTTACTGCGGATGAACATTAACCAATGGGTAAGTCAATGCAGATGAAGTCAATGCGGATGAACATTGACAGTGTAGGAAATGCGGATGAGCATTTACCTAGGTCTGGGAAATGCGGATGAGCAAGGTAAGTAATGCGGATGAAGTGAGTCAATGCAGATGAGCATTGACTAAGTATAGAAACGCGGATGAGCAAAGTAAGTCAATGCGGATGAAGTGAGTCAATGCGGATGAGCACTGACTAGTATAGAATGCGGATGAGCAAAGTGAGTTAATGCGGATGAAGGAAAACAAATGCGGATGAGTTGGCAAATGCGGATGAACTATAGCCAATGCGGATGAACACTTAGAAAAATTCTGACTTTTTGAAAAAGGAGTAATGTAGGCTTTGACCTAGGAGGATCCCGGGGGTTATGTAGGTTGACTTATGACGTCATAATGGTATGATGGGCATGTTATGTTATGTGCTTGATGTTTATAATGATGATGATATTGCATGGTTATGCATGATGTATGTATGTATGTTGATGCCCTACATGATGATGTATGAATGATATGTTTATGTTCCTTGTGATGTTGTATGATTATCTTTCCTATGGCTTTACGTGTTATGATAATGAATGAATGAACGAAGTATTATGTAACGTAAAGTGAAAGATAATGAAAGAGGAACATGATGATGAATGCATGCATTAATGAATGAATGAATGTAAGAAAGGCTTGCAAGCAAATGTATGGAGGTGCACACCCATTGTAGGTGTTAGCTAACGGTGTTCGGGTTAGCTACCCCAAAGGATGCACATTGGGGTCTTTCTTTGTGATTGACCATATGGATGAACCATTGTTGCGTGTCTTAGATACTGTGACCACCTGGTGCTGGGCACCACCGATGAAGGTCTTTTATAGGCTTAGGTCCAGTATCATGAGCATGAAGGGCATATCATATGACAATGGTATACCTGGACTTTACCTTAGGTACTGTGACCACTTGGTGCTGGGCACCACCGATGAAGGTCTTTTATAGGCTTAGGCACAGTGTCACGAGCATGAAGAGTAAAGTTCACGGTGATGATGAAAGTAAGGAATGAAATGATGAATGAATGAAAGTATGAACGAATGAATGACGAAGATAATAATGATATTATCTGTATGTACGTACGATGTATGATCACGAACAAATGTAAAGTATAATATGCTTTTATGAGAAAGGATGGTTTTATGAAAGAAAAGTAAGTTTTATTATAAACTAGAACTCACTCAGCAACGCTGACTTTTATGCATTTTCTAGTTGGCAGGTGAGCATTGCTGAGGATGGCATGAGGCGGCTGCTCAGCTCTTTTGGATGGCATCCACTTATTTAAGGCTTTTGTGATGTAATACAACAATGTAATTTTGTAACCGACCGACGATGCATTATTTTGCAAAAGTTTTTATGATGAAAGGAAATGCCATTTATTCTATGTTTCCGCTGCAATGTTTTGATGATTAAATGCTAAGTATATGTTTTATGTGTGATGAATTATCAGCTATAAGCGTCCCGGGAACGGGGCCTTACAGGAACGTTGATTACCATATAAGCGTGGGATCCACAAATGCTCATTGAAATAATTAAACCTTAACTTATCACCAATGTGTGTCAAAAGTCTGTGTACGGATTTAAAAGGACAAGGATACTGACAATCATTGTGAGCTGTAGTTCTTGAAAGTCAAAATCATTGTGTGCATCTGGTAGTTATAGTACGACTTCCTAAACTTTTTGGATGTTGGACAGGAAGTCAAATCAGTTAGAAGAACTCTAATAGGTTGAATTCCGTCTCTAATCAAAAATACAAAATATGTTTTGTTATTGTTGTTAATTTCAAGTTGTTCAGTTTATTTTTAGTTAATATTAAGGTAAGAGTCGGACTTAACAACTCGTCGTATTCTGTAAATCACTCACTAAAACAGTCACGTCTAAGGTGACCAAGAAGTGCAAAATTAAATTGGGTCACATCTGAGGTGACAAATTCATTTAAGTAAAAGGATCACGTCGAAGGTGATCAACAGTTGTTTTCAAAATAAAAAGGTCATGTCTGAGATGATCATCGCTAATAATATTTTATCTATTGTTAAAAGGATAAGTGTTTGAAAGTGCATAAGGTCAAATTAACAAGTTAGAGTCATTCGCACGACTGGACCATAAGTATGGACCAGTCGCATGAATGGAGCATGAGTATGAATCATTCACACGATTGGATCATGAGTATGCACCAATTGCACGACTGGATGTTACCGACTGAATCAGTCATACGACTAAAACCCAGTCGCATGAATGGATATGACCAACTGAGCCATTCGCACGATTGAGACCTAGTCGCCCGAATGAAGCGTGCGAATAGGTCAAGTCGCCCGACTGAAGATAAAATTAGTATAAATAGGGCTAAAGCCGGTCGCATATCCTCATCACCCTTCAATCGCTCCAAAATCGCCCGAAAGCACAAATACTCTACAAAAATTTGATTTAGTCGATTTCTCGCTGCTATTGTGTTACTGACTTATACTCTCATCATCTGCAGGTAATTTGTGAATGAAATCGCATAAAATGCACGGTGAAATCAAACCCTAACACGCCCAAATTGATTAAAATCAAGAAATAAGTAACAACCATCAATAGACCACATAAACATGTATAAATGGTAAAATGAAGGACATACAGTGATAGTTAGGGTTTCTGTGAGTCTAAAGAGTCTAAACACAACGTTTAAATTCAAGTTTTGACCTAGATTCGAGGTTAAAGTGTCGAACAGAGAGTTATGCGACTAGACACTCTGAATGAACTTCAATCGCACGATTGAACTAGGTGAATGACTAAATCGGCCGAATGAACTAGGCGTATGAGCACAATCGCCCGATTGAACTCAATCACATGCTTAGTCGCCCAATTGACCTCAGCCGCATGCTCAATCGCCAGATTGAACTCAGCCACAGGATCAATCGCCAATTGAACTCAGTTGCATACTCACTCAACCGACTGAACTCGGTCGTATGGTTCAATCGCACTATTGAACCAGACTGATTTCAAAATAGATTAAGTTTCATGTGCTTCTGTTATGGATAATTCTAATGTTTATGTGTCGTGTGTTACAGAAACATGGCAGAGAGGTAGATCATCAACACCAAGCACAACATTTGTGCTCATCTGGATGCCACCACTAGGAATGTTGTTGATTTTGTAGGTATCATTAATTTTCTGAGGCGATCTAGGATCTATAGAGCCATATCTGGACCATGCACACCCTACCGGTCTATACAGCAGGCCTTCTGGGAAGGTGCAGCAGTTGACAAATCAACTGAGCCTTACTATATACGCAGCACCATTTTTGGCCAAGAGATTGAGGTCACTACCTTAGACCTTCAATGTGTACTGGACCTACGTGATGATGATGCTCACCAACCAGGTTACACCCTCTGACTATACGAGGATGTTTTCTCAGGATCAAGTACGCTGGGACATCAACGCAGATGTGCTGAACAAAAGCAACCTGTGTTCCCAGTTCAAGTACTTAGCACACGTCATTCTTAAGTGCATTGCTTCACGGAGGGGTGGATTTGATGATCTTTGTGAACAAATCCAGAATGCCAACATGACACTGGTGCTGAATCACCACTTCAGCTTCTCCAACATGATCTTCACGTACTTGGTAGAAAACATAGAAGCCAAGGGAAAGGAGGGCTTCTGTATGTACCCACGTTTCCTCCAGATTATCATTGACCAGAAGCTGCCCTCGCTGCCTAAGGAGAGTCATGATGCAGTTACTCTTAAGGTCATGGATGATAGCATCCTCGGGAGGATGAAGGTATACCAGGGCAAGCAAGTGAAGCCCCCTGTAAGGAGATTGTTCAGCCATCTAGCCAATGCAGAGTATGTGGCGCCAGCTAGAAGGAAGTGGTGTCACGATGATAGTGATGATGAAGCGTCAAGGAGAAAGAATAGAGGAGACGATGATGAAGAAGGTGATGCAGCTACATCAGCCTATGCTTAGGGTCAAGAAAGGAAAACCAAGAGAACACAAGACCAAGAGCATCATCCTCTGCCCCTCCTGCTGAGAAGTCTACAATTCAAGACAAAAGTAATGATTAGATGTTTATGTATTTGAAAACTTTTGTACTTGAATCTTGTATTAAAATTGTGTAATTAATATTTATATATCTTTATCAAATGTTTGAATGTCTTGATTAATTACTAATGATTAATGTGTTACATGTTTAATCAAGCAGATCAAACATCTCAGCAAGATGAAAAGAGGGCTAAATCTTTCGTAGGACAGCAAATCAAGTCCCAACTCACAATGATTCTTGATTTGTAAGGGATTTTCAAAAGGTTGGTGAGCTATACTCCCGAAGAAGGGAAATCATACACGACCTGACTGATGAGCAACTTGCAGAGATGTTCAAGCTAAATCCAGATGAGATTGTCAAAGATGCACCTACTTTTGATGTGACAAGTGATGATGAGCTAAATGACATAGATGAAATAGATATTAAAGATGTCACAGCTGAGCACTATCCAGAGTACACTGACCGAGAGGGCAATGTGATCCCTAATTTGGGTGAAACTCTCGGTAGTGCTACATTCAACAAGCTGGATGAGATGGAAAAGGAAACAGAGAAGAATGAAAGCCAACCTAAGCCTCAGACGCTGATGTGGATCTAAAGAAGGCTGAATGGGCGGCTTGTTTTGCTGAGATTCGAGCCAAACGCACTGCTCAAAAGCCAAATGCCTATACCAAGCTCTATAAGGTCAAGAAACATTTAAAGGTGTCTAGCAAGATTATTCTATGGGCATATTTTAAGGATTGTAATGTCTATGCAGTTAAGAGGGAGAAGGGAATAGAGTACTTTAGATTTCCACATGATCTGAAGACTCTCCCTGGCTTTGAACTCAACCAGCTGGCACGCTTAAACTTGTTATATGCTAATCCCAGGAAAATGTTAGGCTGGTTTGAGGCTGCGCTAAGGAAAGAATACCACACGAGGTGGGTAAACATCAGACCTCAACAACCGAAGAGGCACATCAGAAGTTCTGAAGTGGATCTCATTTCTGGAAAGCATAAGGTAGTGCTGAAGTGGAGTCCTCCACGCACAATGTCCAAGATTCGGTTAAGGGAAATGCCATAGGACTTTACTCGACAATTCAAATGGTGGTTTAATGATTGGAGAACAAGTGAAACGGTCATAGTTTTATAGAGAGAGAGAGAGAGAGAGCAAAATGGAAGCAATCCGGGTGTTCGACCCTATGTGGCTGACCAACTTGTCTGCAGACGTTGTCTATACATTATACAAGTGGCCACTATTCTATGACTCGCAAGATATAGTACAAGCCCTCCAGTTCCGGAACATGATACGACTCTGTTTTGCATTTGAGATACATGCATGAGTTACTAGAGAGGAAAAGTACAAGAAATTTGAGGAGCTAATAAAGAGTGTTAGACACTAATGTAAACTAGGTCCAAGGGGGAGTTTGTTGATACATATGTACCTAGTTTAGGAACTTAATGTAAATGTCTATCATGTCATACATATATGTAATGAATGGGTATGAATGAAATACCATATGTGATTGATGCTTATAATGTTTAATGTTTCATTGTTTATTGTGTGATAAATTATAGTGAACTAACTATATAGGTTTGAGGTTGTTGTACATAATTCTCAGTCAATAATGATTGAGAAGCATGTTCAAACTTAATCGTATGAAGTCCTCATACGAATGGACCATGCTAATGGACCATACGCATGAATACTTCATGCTAATGGACCAGTCGCACGACTGAACCAGGAGACTAGATTAGTCGCACGATTGAGACATTAACTCAGTCGCACGACTGAACCTTCAGTTGTGCGTATGGATCAATCACATGATTCAGTCGTACGACTGGACCATGCTAATGATTCAGTCATACGATTGGAAAACCCTATCCTATAAATACCACCTAATTCGTGGAAAAACGTAATAATTCAAATACCTACGTCCATAATCGTACCCGAGCCGTCCAGAGACTCAAGAAAACCTGTTCCAAGTTCATAGATCGCAGTTGATCTTGTTCTAATCGTTCTTAACGTTTCTTTAATCGTTAGATTGATCTGAACTACGTTTTCACTGATTGGATCGCCAATCAAATAGGATTCCGCACTATTTGATCTGTATATGCGCAGAATTAGTTAGTACTCCGTACGTACACGGTCCTCTAACAATAATAATAATAATAAGTTATAATAGTAATACTAATAATAATAACTAAAACAATAGTAATAATACTAATAATATATTAATAATAATAATAACAATTTATAGGGTTAATAAACTAAAAAAATGTTTGAAACTTAAAGGAAATAAGTTTAAGGGGCTTATTGTCAATTTAGAAACTTTAATATAAAGGTTTTTGCATAAAATAATAATAAATTAAAACACAAGGACCGAAAGTGTAACTTTAAAAGTTACATCCCAAACCCTGCCCATTGTTGAGCCCACAAATTCAACAGCCGGTCCGGCCACCTCCGGCCGAACTCTGGCAAGGCGTTTTCGCATGTTTTAAATGCACAAATCGATCCCCAATCATTGCCAACCGATGAGTGAACACGAATCAAACACTTTTAAACATTCTGAGTGCATTTTAAAGGCGGTTATGAATCCAAATGATTCGAGTAACCTGTCACCTTAATCCTCATACCGTTCATCCATTAAAATGCAATAATAATCCAATTAAATATTACCTTATCAATGGAGTAATCAATACTACACTATTACCAAACGAAATTTTACCAAAAACACATTTGATCATCACTAACGAATTGAACAAACATCACGACCTGCAACTTACTTGAGTACTAACCTCTGCACATCAAGAGTTGAAATTAATAAGGGGATTTGAGTGTAGAACAACATCCGAAGCTACCCTCGAGTTTAATTTGATTATCATAAACATCTACACATCAATTGGACACGATTTGATCGTGGTCTGCCTCTACGATGTGTTCATCATCATACCATCATCATTCGGGTAATCAAACACACCAACATATTCGCTTAAACATTGGAAACAAAAGCCCCATGATCTTAAGCAATAACAACAATGATTTGGCTGTCAATTTTGGCTCAAACGAACCTAGGGTTAATGGGTTTGGGGGAGTTCATAGGGGTTGTGTTTTTAAGTTTTAAAAACCAAGCTAAACCAAGGCCTAGGCCCTGGTTCGCTGGTTAAGTTGTTGTCCTCCTAAACATGAGGTCCCGGGTTTGAACCTGGGCACCCTCATGTTTTATATTTAAAGGCTTTTAAGCCTAAAAATAATTCCAGAAAATCTTCAAAATATATAAAAATTATTTTATAGATTTCAACTATTTTCAAAAGCTCCCACATATTTTCTATAAATTTTCTAATTAAATAAAAATGTTTTTTTATTGATAAAGCATTTTAGCAAATCTTGTTTGATTAATTTTTTTTGGATTGAAAACAATAATTAGTAAACTATTACTGGACCAAATATCCCTTTCAATTATTTTTGTTTAAATAGTAATAAATTTTTAGTTATAAAATTTTATTAAAACATTATAAGTTCTTAAAACTATTTTTTTTCTCATCTTCAAATGAAATATAGATATATAATTTTTTCAACAACATTTATTTCATTTTGTTAAATATAATTATTTCACAAATACCAAATTGAAATCCTAGTCCTCGTTGATTCGTAAACTTATTATAATTAAACTTTAATCTTGTAAATATAGATATAATTTTAGGTACCTTGTGAAGGGCTTTTGCATTGGAATGTTTATTTATATTTCTTATTAGTCATCAAATATATATTTATTGATCAAGTGAGTATTTCTATACCCCTTTTTTATATTTTTACATTTTGGGGTGAAACATGTTATATTATAACCATTGCACTTGTAAAACGTTTGATTCTTGTAAACCTATGTTAATTCACTTGTATGTTGTGGTTAGTTGATCGTAGTAATTACCATGTATTGACGATTATATGTACAATCATTAACTATCGCTAGCCTGACGACGTCATAGATATATGGGCTTGACAAGCCTGCTTGGTTAATCCAAGTACACTTAGCTAATCGTATAAACTTGTAAACGTTGAGACTTGTAAACTATCAAGGTTTGATTATGCATCTGTCTTACATCCCTAGTTACTTTGTTGTCTAACTTATTACATGAATTACCATATTTTATATACTTATGTATTGAAAACTATGGAAATCTCACCAACATATTGTTAACCTTTTATTTTTAACATGTTTCAAGAAATGCGCAAGTATGATAGCCATCTTTGAAGTTTATTCACACCTAGGAATGGACCTAGCCAAATAAATGAATGAACTTGAAATATTTCTTTTTATGCATGTTGTTTTCCTTGTTTGAGACTTGTGCTTGTAATGTTACATTTGGAATTTATAATTATTATAATTGGGTTTATTAATAGCGTTATGTGGTTGTGAACGACCTTAACCCTCACATCTTGATGTTTTCACCATCAAGGTTGGGGTGTGACATATGGCATCTTGATAGTGGATGCTCTAGACACATGACGGGACTAAAGCACTTATTGACTAATTATCAAAAAATGAATGGAGGATATGTCACATTTGCCGGCAACAAGAAAGGTGGAAAAATGGTTGGCCAAGGGGAGGTTTCCAACGGCTCTCTTACTCTAGAGAAAGTTACTATGTACCTGAACTTTCTTTTAATCTGTTGAGTGTCTCTCTGATTTGTGATAAAGATATTCCGGTCTTGTTCAAGTCCAATGATTGTCTATTTCTGAAATCTAAGATTGATATTCCATAAGAGATGGTGTCAATGCGGGCTCCAAGAAAGAATGACACATATCTTCTTGCTATGGGTTCAAAGGAGTCAATGTCTACCATCACTTGTCTTTTGTCAAAAGCTTCCACTTCTTAGTCTTTCCTATGGCATCGCAAATTAGGCCATGTTAATTTTAAAAATATAAACAAATTAGCTAAAAAAAATCTTGTTGGGGATTACCTTTAAAGGACTTTTCGGTGGTTGAAAAATGTATGGCATGTGCCAAGGGAAAACAACATAAGAAACCACATAAACCAAAAGTTGAAAATAGCATATCTAATCCCCTCGAGTTATTACATACTTATTTGTTTGGCCTAATCCGTGTAAAATCAATTACTAAAAAATCCTTCTGTCTTGTGATTACAAATGATTTTTCAAGGTATTCCTCGGTGAGATTTCTTACCCACAAAGGAGAGGCTGCTGAGTAGCTACAGAAGTTAATTCTTTCAATTGAGACGATAAGCAAGAGGAAGGTTATGGCGATTAGAAGTGACAATGGTACCGAATTAACAAATCAGATCTTTGATTCTTTCTGTGTTGGTAACGAAATTCTGAGACAGTTTAGTGCTACGAGAACTCCTCAACAGAATGGTGTTGTTGAAAGAAAGAATCGCACCCTCATTGAAGCTACTCGTACGATGTTGATTGAATTCTTTTTACCCTTTATCTTTTGGGCAGAGGTGGTGAATTGTGCTTCATATGTTCTTAATAGGGTGCTGATCATCAAAGACAAAATGAAGACTCCTTATGAACTTTTTCATAAGAGAAATCCTTTGATTGACTTCTTTCAACCACTTGGTTGCTTGTGCACTTTACTAAATACCTAGACACAAAAGACGAAATTCGGTGTTGTGACTGATGAATGTTACTTTGTCGGGTACTCTTTTTCTTAGAAAGCTTATCAGGTGTATAACAAGAGAACCCGTATTGTGCAAGAGTCCTTTTATGTTGATTGGCGGGAATCTAATTCATTAGATGTTCGATCTGAAGCAGTATGGTTCTTTCATTCTCATATGGTGTTTAACTCTTTTAATATTCCGGTTTTTGATGAAGATGCGTCCATCTCCAATGTCCAGACAAACATCAATCCTCCAGCTCCACTACCTGTCATTCCTGAAGTCCCTCCCATTACATCAACAACGATGCTATATTAGTTGACATTGCATCTTCATCATCATCTTTTGCCATTCCACCTCCACTTGTTTTTGCATCTCTTCCCTCATCACCTACATCTACCTCGTCTCATCTTGTACCACCCACTTCTCCAAATGACTCTACCTTACAATCTTCCTCACCTTAACTTACCCATCAGCCAACCGTCTTCAAATACCCTACCTATGACCACTGATTTAAAAACTTTAAAAGATCACCCTCATGATAACATGATTGGTTCTATCACTGATGGAGTTCGAATGCGGAGTCAATTTGGTTTGATTAATGTCTTCCTATTCTCTTGTTTTATATCCAGAATCATATCGAAAAACGTTCATGCAGTTCTTCAGGATCCTTGTTGGGTTGAATCGATGCAATTAGGGCTACAATAGTTTTGGAAGCTCAAAGTATGGATCATGGTTGATCTTCCACCAACAAATGCCAAATTGGCACGAAATGGGTGTTCAAGAACAAACCTAATGAATGTGACATTGTGGTAAGGAATAATTCCAGATTGGTGCTTCAGGGATTTGCTTAAGAAGAAGGAATAGGCTACACGGAAGTCTTTGCTCCCGTAGCCCTTCTTGAAACTATTAGGATCTTACTGGCTCATGCCGCTCATAAGCAGTTCAAAGTCTATCAGATGGATGTCAAATGTACATTTCTTTATGGAGATATTGATGTAGATATACGTGTCTCAACCACTTGGTATTAAGGATCTTGACTTTCCTAACAAAGTTTACAAGCCTGATAAGTCCCTTTATGGTATTCATCAGGCACCTCGGATCTAGTACGAGACTATAACATAGGATCTCTTAAGCAATGGTTTTTCTTGTGGAACCATTGATATGACATTATTCAAGAACGAAGTGGATGGTGAGATGCTAATTGTACAAGTCTATGTCGATTATATTATTTTTGGCTCCACCAATCCGAAGTTGTGTTGGGAGTTTGAGGTAACGCGTGGTCGCTTTGAAATGAGCATGATGGGGGAGATGTCCTTTTCCATGGGTTGCTGGTTGAAAGAAAGCCTAATGGAATTCTCATTCATCAGGAGAAGTATATTAAAGACATTCTGAAGAAATTCAAGATGGATGATGCTTCTCTTGACCTCACTCCTTTCACTGCTCAAACTTGCCGCACTCCTGACGAGAACGGGAAATCTATGATCCTCATCTCTACAGATCAATACTCGGTTCCCTTATGTATCTTACATCAAATCGTCCTGATATAACCTTCCCTGTAGGATATTGTGCTCAATACCAATCTGTTTCGAAAGAGTCTCATTAAAAGGCTATAAAATGAATCTTTCGTTATCTTACAGACTCTTCTCGTTTAGGGCTTTGGTATCCTTATGGTGGAAATTTTGACTTACATGGTTATTCTGATAGTGATCTAATGGCTGCAAGTTAAACAGACAGTTAGTTACTGGAGGCTATCATTACTTAAGAAGATGTCTGGTATCATGGCAAAGCAAGAAACATACCACTATTTCTCTTTCAATGGGGGAAGAAGAATACATTGCTGCTTCAAGTTGTTGCTCTCTAGTGCTCTAGATACAGCATCAGATGATTGACGACAGGATCAACTTTCTCCAAACACTGTTGTTCTGTGACAACGAAGCAGCTATTGGCATTGCCAAGAATCCTATTCATCATTCCTGAACCAAACACATTGAGACACGGATTCATGCAATTCGTGATGTTTAGGAAAATGGTTTTATTGATATTATTCCCATTGACACAAAAAATCAAAAAGAAATTTCTACATCTTGCTTATTCATAAAAATTTCAGGGGAGAATATATATATATTAAATGTTCTTGTTTTGTTTTGCAGAATAAAATGAGAAACATGGACGATGTAAAGGAGGCCAATAGTATTATTTTGGGATATGCTTGATAGGTTCAGCCAGAAAGTGAAATAAACACTAATGTTGCAGCTTAATTAATAAGAAGAAGAAACTTGATTATTCGGATAATCCCCATGACACTTTTGGTCGTCCGTGTTCAAAAAGTATTAAGAACGTGATACCTCTGCTTTGTGATATTCTTTTCTAAAGTATCATTATGTCTAAATCTTCCACCCTATCTCAAAAGCTATATGCTTACTCATCTTTGTATCTAAAAAGCTACTTGTTATATTATTTCTAGTTCTTATCTCCTCTTCTATGTGTGAACATTGACCTGAAGTGATAATATCCTCTATTGTACCATAGTACTGACTTGGAGCTCTCATCGGCATAATATGATGATCTTCTATGTTATACGTAAGTATAGAGCTGAAGCTCTCATTTGTAAGACTCAATTGATCAACTCCTCTATTATACATAAGTATAGACTGTGAGATCTCATCATTTGATGTCTCTAAAGGCATTGCTTCTTTTGAATTGGACCTTTGTTGCTTATGAGAGGAATAGTCAAGTAAAGTGTGTCATTTGTTCAATATATCATGAGGAAAGGATACGTTTCTTTTTCAAATGTTTGTGGGGACTGAGTCATTTAATGTTTTCTTTGAAAGAACAAAAACATGATAACAGTAGTTGTGGTGCACTTGTTGAAACGAAGAGGGCATGGGCTTAAAGGGACAAGTATATCAGCAATCCTGCCTTTGACTCTCCCGAAGATCTTTTCAGCTTCTCGTTCATATCCATTTTCTACTGTTTGATTTAGGTTTAAAAATATATGTGAAGTGTGGTGAGGTCTTGTGGGGCTAACTTCTTTTGAGTTCTTCTATTTTGTTTACTTTGTTTTAATTATTTTCTAAACAATTTTACTTTATTATATTAAATAATAATAATAATGATAATAACAATAATAATACTAATAGTAATAATAATAATAAATTTAAGTTTTTAAGTTTTGAGCGAAATTTCTTTCGCTGGTAGTTTCCCAGGGTGAAATTATAACTTCACCGGCTTTTTCGCACGTTGTAGGGTTAGATTTGACTGGAGTTTATACGGGCGAAACTATAGTTTCGATGCCTATGAAACTAAGTCCTTTATAACTCAGTTTGCGAAATTATCTCCTCATTTACGCATTGTCGTAGTATTTATGTTCTAGAGAGTATCCCGTGAACCTATTTTACAATTCTAAGCTTTTATGCTAGTGATTCTCGTTTGACTCTTGTTTTCTCTTCGAATGTGAGTTTTGAACCAAGGAATTTAGTTTAATCTTGGTTTAAACGCTTCATTGTGGGTTTATTTGATCGAGAATCTTCTGTACATTTGCAGTTCTTACTGCGAAAGTATCGTTAGTCCAGCAAAACTGAACGGAAGTTTAAAGTTTTTTTAGCAAAACTGCGTAGTCATGCTGTCCGAGCGAACTTAACAGTTTTGCTGATCATATTTCAGTTTCATTGTGCCGAATCTATAGTTTCGGCCAGTTGAACCTACTGCACTGTCTTGCCAAAACTTCATAATAGTTTCCGAGATTACATTTTCGCTTGCCGAAACTAATATTTCGACCAGCGAAACAATAATTTTGGCCAGCGAATTTAAACTGATTTTTATTCATTTTAGTCATTTAGTTATTTTTCTTTAATATTAATTTTTAATATACCGTTTTAATGCGTTTCATCTGTTTTTCAGATTACATGGCTAATCTTAAATTCGACGAGAGGAATAATATTACAACTCTTCTACACGGCACTCATCCCAAGGCAGCCAATTTAGAGACTGCATCCGTTGGCTACAAAGATCTCTAATCGCCTATGCAATCTCACATTTTTCTACTATACATGATTTACACATTAGAGATTTTTGGTGTACTGCAGAGTATGACAAGAGAGCCAATCCTCAAAGGATTGTGGCTAGAGTGCTGGAGAATGACCTGATTATTACTACTGAGATTATATCGAGGGTGTTGAGACTCAATGAGGATACTAGAGAGGAGGTCATGGTCACTAATAAGGAGGTTTTTGGGGCTTTTAGGTCTATGGGATATGAGGGACCTCCGTTTCGCACGAGAAGGAAATCAAAAAGTCATTTCTCTTCAAGGAATGGAGATACATAGCCCACGTGTTTATTATGTGCTTAGATCACCGAAAAGGTGGATTAGACGGGTTAAACCTGGACTGGGGTAAAGCCATGGTGATTTTTTGTAGAGGGCAGAAGGACAACATTGCAAGACTAATCTTTGATTGTATGATTGAGAACGTAATGGCTCTAAAGAAGGACAAGTGGCTGTTGTACCCTAGATTCCATCAGATGATTATAGATGATCTTATTCCCAATATTCAAAGACATGGAGAGATCAAGAGATTAGTACAGATGAACACCCGTATATTTGTAGACTAATGTGTCATTAACATGACTTTAGTGGGAAGATGAGTCATCTTTGGGAAAATATGTACCCTCCGAAATGATGGAATTATATGAGGAGGGTAAATGAGTCGGAGGAGAAAAGAGCAGAAGAGATGAGGCAGAAACAGACTGAAGCTGTTAAGAAAAGGAAGAGGTACGTGAAAGAGAAAGATTATGATTTTGAGGAGGAAATTCATGAGCTAGCAGTGGAAGCTAGAGTGAGAAAGAAAAGAGGTCAAAGAAGAAAGCAAATGAGGGAGAGGCTGATTGAAGAACCAAACATAGACATCAATCTTTTACTGAGCCCCCGAGAAAGGAAGAAATAGTATGTTTGGACGGGGATGTGATTAGGAACCTCAACTCTTGTCTTGCTAATAAGTTGAGTATGATCAAGATCAAACTCACTAACCAAGAACTGAGGGAAAAACAAAAGGATGAGATGATTAATGGTATGAAAAGAATGATGATGTAACAGTCGGATATTTTTAAAGATAAGAAAGAATGAATATAAGTGCAGAAAAAGAAAGAAACGTAATTAAACCCAAGTTGAGGGATTAAAGGTGTCAAAAAGGACAAAAGTTTCAAAAGTTGGTGTAAAACTGGGCATGGCCGCCCATGATGTCTACACACATCATTTCTTTCGGTTTTATAGAGAGAGAAAGCAGAGAAGCTCTCGGATATTTGAAGAAGAGTAAGAAGAAGACTAAATTCAGGTAAGAATTCTTGGCTTTGTGATGTTCTTGACCGACTCATGCCTCGGTTGTATGCTTATGTGTGTTTGGGTATGTGTTTTTGGTGGGTTTCTAGGTGTTTGAACTCATTTGCAAACATGTTTGAAGAAGTCATACTCGAAGGATGTCAAAGGTGAGTTCTAGAACCCCCTTTTTACTGATTTTATATGAATTTGGGGCTGGAAATGCGTATTTAAACGTTTTTATTAATTATGGGTGTGTACCCGTATGTTATGTGTGTATGAATGCGGGTGGGGTATGATTTTGGGTGATTTATAATGTTATGATGATGCCATGTTCATGTTTGTTACTTATAATGTTAGAATAAGCTTAAAAACATGTTGGTATGATGTTTGGGACCGAATTAGGATAATATTGTGAGTGTTGGTTGCCCGTGCGCCAAACGACTAGAAACTGCCTAAGTGTGGTCCCATGCGCCCAAAGCTCATGCACCCAAATAGTAGCCATGCGCTTAAAATTAGGCTGAACTTTACTAATTTTCCATGCGCCTAAAATTCCGATGCGCCAAAAATTCCCATGCGCCTAGGCACTCATGCATCTGCATAGTGCACATGCGTCTAGAATTTCCGTAGAAAGATTAACTGTTAGGCCATGCGACCAAATAGTTCCCATGCGCCTGAAGGTTTTCCATGTGCCTAAGTGTTCCCCATGCACCTGAAAGGCCATGTGCCTACATAGTGCCCATGCGCCTAAGACTTTGAATATTTTCTAACATTTTGGGGAAAATGTAAAGTGTAGGCTTTGACTTGGGACGTTCCCAGGGGTGATGTAAGTTGACTTTATGATGTCTTTTGTGATGGGTGATGTATGATATTGTTGGATTCTATATGCCCAAGACACATAGAACATTGATGCGGTTAGTATTCAATGGGGTTGTATATTTATTTATTTGTGCTTTGTTTAAAATGTATTTTATTTATTATTGGGTTGTAATAAATAGATTAGGTGCATTTTCATTTTACTAGATATCTTGTATTAGGACTTTATATTGTAATATGAAGACATATGCATTGGAAGCACAAAGGAGAAACATAGAGCATTTTGGATGTGGTTTCAAGTGGGAGGCTTTTGGAAGCTTTCTATGTGTTTTGTTGTGACCCTTAGGAATGCCTATGGACCACACTTGTGATGGAAAACAAGTGTGGACCACTTTAGATGCTATGGTTATGCACATATGCTATGTTGTTTTGTTTATATTATTGTGGTTGATAGCATGTATGTGATATATTACTTTAACAAACCTTCTATGAACTTAACAATCTAATAAATGGTTCTTAATCATTAAAAGGTAATAAAAGGTTATTAAAATGATTTAATGATTTAATGATTTAAAGATTAAAATGGGTTTTAAACAAAGGATCTTAGGGTATCTTGTATTTGAAAGCATGCAAGTACAAGTACATAGAGTTTTCTAAACTAGAATTATGAAATCTCTAAATATTTTCAAACAAGTTTAACACCGTCCTTTTGCACAACACTTGAGTCATTTGGAAACTCTTAATGGGATAAAGGTCACCTAACATTTAGAGGGAACTTATGACTTAAGGTGGGGATACCACATTTGTGGGATAAAGGTCACCTAACCACTTATGTTGGTAAACTCACATGTGTGTGCAAGTAGGGTAACTTGATTTGCAAACCATGTTAAATGGATCACCTACAATATGGTTTCCAAATTGTGTTGATGGGATTAACATGCCGACTTTACATATGATGTTTAAAGTCGATCCCATACCTCTAGAAGTTGCAAATGGTTGCAACTGTCAATCGTTGACCACCTTATTAATTTAAATCGTGGGATAAAGGTCACCTAACCACAATTAAATGTAATGTGGGGTTCTAGATTTTAATATAAAAATGACCTTAAAAGGTATTAATTATTTAAAATAGCAATATCGAAAATACTAAAATAGATCTTTGTTAAATTTTGTAGATGGCCACCAATAATGATAATCATGATAATTCATCCGCGTCCGCCCAATCATTGCGAGCGATTCTCCAAAAGGAACGTCTAATAATAATTTCATTGATTGGTATCAAACCTTGAGAATCGTTCTCAAGCAAGAGAGACGATCATATATTTTAGACGACCCTATCCCCAATCAACCTACAGAGGATGATGAGGAGGCCTAAAACGATTGGCTTAAGTATACTGAGGACTCCGTCAAGTGTCTTGTCTCATGCTGGCGAGCATGACTCCGGATCTCCAAAAGGAGTATGAACATCACGGAGCTTATGACATGATAACCCAGCTGAAGGAAACGTTCCAACAGCAAGCGAGGGTTGAGCGCTTCGAAACGGTTTAGCACTCCATGCATTCGTATGGACGACAACCAATGGTTTCATCTTATGTACTTAAGATGAAAAGCCACATTGACCACCTCGAAAGGCTTAATTGTCCTGTCTCGAAGGAATTGGCCACGGATTTGATCCTCAATGGCCTTACCAAGAAGTTCGAGACATTCGTGTTGAATTACAACATGAATGCTTGGGACAAAAGCATTGGTGAGCTTCACTCAATGCTCAAACGGCCGAGGCAGCCATGGGTAAAAGGGTTTTACCCATTCTCACCATCAATGAAGGTGGGAACAAGAAAAGGCCTCATCCCACACCCAAGGCAAAGGTTGCCACGGGTAAGGGACCCGTATGGGGAAAAGGGAAAGGGGTGGTAAGGGTGCCTCCCAAACCACAAGAGAAGAAGCAAAAGGTTGCTACTAATGACCCATGCTTCAAGTGTGGGGAGATTGGACATTGGGCAAGAAATTGTCCCGTCCATCTCCAAGAGTTGAAAGCAAAGAGGGATGCTGGGCAAACCTCAGGTACAATATACATGATCCATATTGATTTAATCATGATATCCTCTAACACATGGGTATTAGATATCGGATGTGGAACTCACATTTGCAATTTGTTCCAGGGGTTCAAAAGAAGTAGTGACTTCAAGAAAGGGGATGTTAGCCTCTACATGGGCAATGGGGCTAAAGTTCAAGTTGAAGCCCGTGGTGACTACATCTTGAAATTTCCAAATGGTTTGGAAGTAATTTTGAACAATGTTTTGTATGCTCCTAGTTTGACTAGGAATATTATTTCTGTAGCCCTATTAAAATAATTTGGATGTTGAAAAAGACATTCATGTTTCTTTGAATGATATGTTCTACTTTAAAGCTATTCCCATTAATGGTATTTATGAATTGGTTCATGAAAATACTTTAAATAGTTCATTGTACCAAACTAGCACCAAGAAACTCAAGTTGGATTTGAGTGATACATATCTTTGGCATTGTCGTCTTAGTCATATAAACAAGAAAAGAATTCAAACACTACAAAAGAATAGTTTTTTAAAAACAAATGAATGTGATTCATTTGATGTATGTGAATCTTGTTTACACGGTAAAATGACTAAGGCACCCTTTAGTGGGACTAACGAAAGGGCAAAAGATTAGTTAGGAATCATACATTCGGATGTATGTGGTCCTTTTAAGCCAATGAATAGGAATGGTGAAAGATACTTCATTACCTTTACCGACGATTATAGTCGCTATGGGTATGTGTACTTGTTAAGACACAAAGATGAAGGTTTTGAAATGTTCAAGATCCTTCAAAATGAAGTACAAAATCAACTCAACAAGTCAATTAAAGTTCTCCGCACCGATAGATGAGGTGAATACCTAAGTGATGTTTTTCAAGATCATCTTAGGAGTTGTGGGATTGTCTCACAACTCACTCCACTTGGAACACCACAACATAATGGTGTGTCTCAGAGGAGGAATCGAACCTTATTGGATATGGTCCGATCTATGATGGCAAGAAGCACATTACCTCTATCATTTTAGGGTTTTGCTTTGCTCTCCGCGGCTCGTATTCTAAATATGGCCCCAACCAAAAAGGTGGAAAGGACACCCTTTGAAATATGGCATGGAAGAGTTCCATCCCTATCATATTTAAGGGTCTGGGGTTGTGAGGCTTATGTTAAGACTCCCACCCCAAACAAATTGGAAGTCCGATCCACCAAGTGCATCTTTGTTGGATATCCTAGAGATTCCATGGGATATTATTTCTATGATCCACTGGAACAAAAGGTGTTTGTTGGCAGAAAGGGTGAGTTCTTAGTAGCAAAATTCCTTATGGAAGGAACTAGCAGTAGAACAGTGGATCTTGAGGAGGATCAGGAACCACAACCGATGCACGTTTGGTTGAAACTAGCACTCAACATGAGGATGTTGAAGATGATCAAGTGGTTGATCAATACACACAAAACGTTCGCAGAAGTGGTAGAACTAGTAATCCACCTGAAAGATATGGATTTTTCATGGATGGATGCTATGTGGTAGATTCAGATGAACCAACCACATACCATGATGTAGTGTCCAATTCGGATTGTGACAAATGGCTCGAGGCCATGAGCGTTGAGATGCAATCCATGCATGACAATCAATTATGGGACTTGGTTGTACCACCTCTTAACTCCAAAGTAGTTGGAAGCAAGTGGGTTTTCAAGAAGAAAACCAATATGCATGGAAACTTGGATACTTATAAGGCTAGACTTGTAGCAAAGGGTTTCACTCAAACTCAAAGGGTTGATTATGATGAAACTTTCTCACCTGTTGTGATGCTAAAGTCTATAAGGATATTGTTTGCCATAGATGCTCATTATGACTATGAGATTTGGTAAATGGATGTCAAAACCGCTTTCCTAAATGGATATCTTGAGGAAGATGTCTATATGGTTCAGCCTGAAGGTTTTGTCGATCCAAAACATCCTGATAAAGCATGCAAGTTAAAGAAATCAATCTATGGATTGAAACAAGCATCAAGAAGTTGGAATCACCGTTTTGATGAAGAAATAATTAAATTCGGATTCGTCAAGAACGCTGACGAAGCTTATGTATATAAGAAAGCTAGTGGGAGCATCATCACTTTCCTAGTATTGTATGTTGATGACATACTACTATTTGGAATGACATTCCAACCTTGGAAGGTGTAAAAACCTGGCTTGGAAGTTGTTTTTCCATCAAGGATCTTGGTGAGGCCGCCTATATTCTGGAATAAAGATCTATAGGGATAGATCAAGGCGGTTGATTGGTTTAAATCAAAGCGCATACATTTATAAAATCTTGAAAAGGTTCAAGATGGAGAACTCTAAGCAAGGTATGGTACCTATTCAATGAGGAACGATATTGAGTACGACTCAATGTCCTAGCTCAAAGGATGAGCAAGATAAAATGAAGGCAATCCCATACGCATCTGCTATAGGATCCATCATGTATGCAATGATATGCACTAGACCGGACGTGTCATGCGCCTTAAGCATGACAAGCCGATACCAGCAAAATCCTGGAAATAGTCATTGGATGGTTGTTAAGAACATACTTAAGTACCTAAGGAGGACAAAAGATATGTTCCTAATCTATGGATCTGGTGATGAGGAACTCGTTGTAAAAGGTTACACGGATGCGAGTTTCCAAACAGATCATGATGATTCACGGTCACAGTCGGGATATATTTTCATTCTGAATGGAGGAGCGGTCTCTTGGAAGAGCTCCAAACAGGATGTGGTGGCTCTATCAATTACAGAATCAGAATACGTCGCCGCCTCATTGGCAACTCAAGAAGCTGCGTGGTTGAAGAAATTCATTGCCGATCTGGGGTTGTCCCTTCCATTCAGGACCCCTTAGAGATCTTTTGTGATAACGAGGGTGCGATTGCTCAAATCAAGGAACCTCGTGCTCATCAAAAGACTAGGCACATTGAGCGGAGATTCAACTACATACGAGATGAAGTTGAAAAGGGAAAGATATGTATTCGCAAAGTTCACACGGATCAGAACATTGCGGATCCTCTGACGAAGCTCCTTGAAAAGGCAAAGCATGAAGGTCATACTTGTGCCATGGGACTTTGATATTCTAGTGATTGGATTTGATCTGTAATTTTGTATTTGGATATATGGAACTCTTTATTATTTGAATAAATTATTTGGTTATAATGTTTCAATTAATATTCCAATTTAGCATGTTTAATCCATGAGTAAATTGCTTACTCTAAATGTCCGTAGTTGTTCAGACTTGTAGGAACAAGTGTGAGGGTAAGATTATTATGAACTTGGATTGGTTGATATTCATAAGGATGAATATAGAGCAATGGGTTGCTACCAAGGTTCATAGATATTTGTGCGATACAAATATTGGACTAACCCGCAACTCAAACTTTACTACATGGAATCTTATTGATTGATCATAAGTAAATTTGAGTAAAGGTGAATATCATTTGGTATCCTCAGACCTGAGATACATATTGGGTTATGATATTCACCAAGTGTCATACCTTGATCTGGTTATCCGCTGTTCTGAAATAATGGACAATACATGAGACTATGTTCAGATGTGACACAAGGTGATGTGAGAAACGTATGTAGTTAAGATGGGATTTGTTCCTCTTATTCGTGAGAGTTAGATGTCTAATACCTGGATAAGTTAAATCAACAAGGAATGATCACTCTGTGTCCTTGGATCTAACATGACATCTGTAACAAAAGGATAGATGATTAATTCACCTAAATCATTTCAAGTAGGATACTTGAATGGGATGATGTTATTGAATGGCTATAAGTCATGCGTATTAAGGGTAGTAAACCGTTGTTAGGCGGTATTTACTTCTTGCATCAATTTTCTATGAATCTTGTGCAAGTGGGAGATTGTTGGATTTTATATGCCCAAGACACATGGAACATTGATGCGGTTAGTATGTCATGATCCAAGTCGGGTTATACCCAATAACAAGCTTTGCAACCACTGACAATTATTCAATTGATGATATGATCATGCAATTAAATAATAACACCAAATTTAGAAAATGGGTTTTCTAAATAAGTTGCATGTGAGATGGAACAACTTATTAGGATACTTTTGTTCAAGAACATTAGTTAGTGTTATTTAAGTTAGTTAGATAACATTAAGTAATAAAAGAGTGTATAAGTTATACAATAAAAGTTAATTGTATAAACTTACAAGGGACTAATTTATAAATTGGTTTATAATGTTTTTGGGGGAACTTTGGTCTAGAGACCAATTTTCGGCCGCCCCATCCTTTCCAATGAGAGGTTTTGCTTTCTTGAAAACATATGAACCTCAATAACTAGTCTTACACTCAACATCTCAAGATACACACATGCAATCAAAATTAGCAGCTCACTTCTCTCTCTAAAAGTTCTCGGTTTCCAGCAGTTTTTTAGAGGATTTGGAGTCACTTGGTGTTCATCTCCCTAACAAGAAGAGGTGCTTGCATATTAGCTTGGGGTATACAAGCTTGAGGGTCCTTTCTTTGGAGCCTTGGCCGAATTTTAAGCATCATACATCCCTTTCTTGATCGATTTTGAGCTGCTGAAAGGTAGTTTTTCACAGCTCATTGTAGCTGTGATTTTATGTACATTTACATATGTTCATAGCTTGCTTATTCACATATAATGATCCTTTTGTTTTGGGTTTGTTTCATTCATATATATGTCACCATAAAAACATGAAATTTCAGCTTTATAATCATATTTTAAAATATATATATCCGCTGCGTTTTTCTGAAAGTTTAAGAGGTTCAACTTGGTTTTATCTTCTAACAAACCCTTCAGATATGTCATGTATGATATGTATGAAGATGTTATGCTTATGTATGGCTATGTTATGTTATGTTCCTTATTATGTTTGTTTATTTTCCATGGCTTTACATGATATGGTTATGAATGTAAATGAAAAGTATTATGTAATGTAAGTCGGAAGATAATGAAAAGAGGAACGTAAAGTACAAATGAATGCATGCATTAAGGAAAGCAAAGTAAAGAAAGTCTTGCAGGCAGATGTAAGGAGGTGCACGACTCTAAAATGTCATTAGCTCAATTGTCTGGTTTAGCTAACTCGTAAGGATACATATTGGGGTCTAGTCTTTATGACTGGCCAAATGTATAATTTACATGGATGATATTAGATGCTTACCCCGGTGTTTGTGCCAGGCTATGTGCGTTGTTGAAGTCATTTATGATTTTCGTCCCAGTACCCACTTTGTGCCTATGTTTGGGGTGTAGCATATAGGTGGAAATTTGTCGCGTGCCCCGGTGCTGGTGCCAGGCTACGTACGTTATGGAAGTCATTTATGATCTTTGGCCCAGTACCCGCTTCATGCATACGTTAGGGGTATAGCTAATTACAATGATCCGAAAATAAAAGAAAGAAAGAAAGACAATAAGAATGAAAGATGGTTATTGAATGAAATGTACGCTATAAAAGTTAACGAACGAAATAATGACGTACATTGAATGAAAGTTAATTAATGGTAAGGGAAGATAATAATGATATTATCTATGTGTACATATGATGCTTGAGCACGTATGAATGTAAAGAATGGTTTTTAAATGAAAGTAAACTATATTTTATTTTAAAACTATAACTTACTCAGCAACACTGACTTTTATGTGTTTCCGGTTGGCAGGTAACCGATTGCTAAGGATGGCATGGGCGACTACTTGGCTTATTTTGGATGGCATCCATTTTGTATAATGATAATGTTTTGTGATGTAATGCAACAAGTTATGTTTTGTAATTTGACAATGATGTATTATTTTGAAAAAGCAATTATAATGATATGAAATGGTTTTTAATTATTCTGCTGCAATGTTTTAGTAATGATAAATGTAAGTTATAAGTTTTTATGTGTAATGATCGACCAGCTGTGAGTGTCCTAGGAATGGGGCCTTCCAAGTTGGTATCAGAGCCAAAGTTTTAGTGGAATGGGATAAATTTTCAAAAGAAACCTGAACTGAAAATGGGACAAAGGGAAGGGATGCTAGTGCGATTAGCTGCGTGCCATCAGGTATTTTTTTAATGTGAACCGGCTTTATGTGTGCATGTTATATGGTATATGTCCCTTTAGTAGATTTTGATGCTGATGTAGTCAGGATAAGAAATGCTTAGGTATGAAGATTAAGTAAGTGGCTAATCACAACTAGCCACTACAATTAGAGACTTACTATACTTGACATAAACTGAGCTATTACCTTGAATGACCATGTTAGTTTTTAAATCTTATAGCATGTTAGAGGATGGCCGGTGTTAGATCTTCAAAGGCTTTGCCAGGTGGAGGTCGTGGTGCTAGACCACGGGTCATGAGAGGAAGGCCTCGTGTTAAAGAGGTGGCTCAAGAAGAGCACGAGACCCCTCATCCAGAGGGTGGTGATGAGAGTGCTAACTTAAGGGCCTCGGTGAAGAAGGCTGTGGTGGAAGAGGCTCATCTGGTCATGCAGATGATTTTTCCGTTATTGGTGACGAAATGATTAAAGTTGTTAGAGAAGGAGAAAGAAAAGAGAGGAACATGTCCTTGGGAGGAAGGGAGAAATTGGAAATGGAGACGGTTGTCTCAACTGATAAGGAGGAGGAAGAAGAGCCTGTGCCTGAGGTAGCACGATGCTGTAACTACGGGGCATTTCAAAGATGCAAGCCCCCGACTTTTGATGGAAATAGCACTACTGCCGCTCACCGGTGGATGAGAGAGATGGAAGTTGTTCTAGAAATCAGTGATTGGAGAGAGGACCTAAAGGTGAAGTTTGTCACCCACTCATTTGTGGACACGGCTTTGAGTTGGTGGGACAATATTGTCCAAGCTGAGGGTAGCACGACTATCGGGAGAATGAAGTGGACGGAGCTGAAGAAATTGGTGATTGAGGAGTTTTGTCCTCACCGAGAGTTGGACAAGGTGGAAAGAGAGTTCCTACAGTTAGAGGCGGGGACAATGACACATCAACAATACCTCACCAAGTTCAACGAAATGGCACAGCTTGTGTCAGATCAAGTGATGCCTCTGTCATGAAATATCAAAAGATACATCCAAGGGCTTCCGGTGGATATCCGTAGGGCCCTGATCGCCGCCCGGCCAAGTAAGTTTAGGTCGGCGGTTGATCTGGCAAGAAGATTGTATGATAAGCGGGCTGTGGTGGTGGAAGAAGTCAACAAGAAAAGTCGTGGTGATCGAAATTAGAAAGGAAAGCGGTTAGACATGGCAGGGTTGCTCCAAACAACAAAGGTGCACGGGTGGATAACCGACGTGTGGTCACATCCGGTGCGGGGTTGAAGAGGTTTATTAAGTGTGGAAGGGAGCATGTTGGAGAATGTAGATTGGGATCCAATGTTTGCTTCTGGTGTGGGAGAAGAGGACATGTGGCGAAGAACCGGGTAAGAAGGTGCTATAACTATGGCGAAGAGGGCCACATGAGTCGGGATTGCAAGAAGTCGAGGGCAGATAGTTCTGGGGCAGGAAAGAAGACTGGGACCACGGGGCAGAGGGCGAGCGCCAGGGCGTTCACGGTGATGCAGGAGAAGGTTAGGACGGACCCCGATGTTGTGTGAGGTATGTTTCTAGTAAACCAAACTCTTCCTTTTGTGTTATTTGATTCTGGTGCTAGTAAGAGTTTTATTTCTGCTGCTTTCTGTGCTAAATTGCCTGTTAGTAGTAGAAGTATAGATAAGCCCTTCGATGTAGAAACTATTATAGGAAAGTCTACCAGGATTGTTGACCTGATGGAAGGTTATGACATAAAACTAATAGGTCATAAGATTCATGTTAGACCATTGTGTGTTCCTGATAGGAACGGGAACAATGAGCATGGATCTTAGGATTCATATTGATAATAACAAAACTTGAAGGATGAGATGCTAAAATATAATGATAATGAACATGATGAAGAACACAAACGTGTTTAGTGTTTGATGTTTAGTGATATATTATTGAAATCATCATCCAGGAACGATGATGATATGATGTTGTTGATGATGGACCTAATTCACCCTAAAAAGTGGTGAATTAGTCACACTTACAATGATAATATGTTCTAATATTTATACTAGTCTAGCATTTACAATAATTACAAAACAAACCCTAGACTAATATTTTGTTGCTATTGTTCTTCAAATCTTCAATTTCAATAATGTTGGAAATCTTCAATTTCTTCAAAGGTAGAATACCCAACAACCATTTGTGATGACCTTAGGTAGTTTCGATGCAGTCCTAGGAATAGATTGGTTGGCGAACTACGACGCGAACATTGAGTGTCGCAAGAAGATGATTCGGTTGATAGCGCCTGACAAGAGTTCGGTGACAGTGTATGTTGATCGAGTCACTACGATTCTGAAAGTGGTTTCGATGGCGGTGGCTGAAAGTGCATGAGGCGTGGATGTAGTGCCTACTTAGGCTACGTGAAGGATGTGGATACGCCAATACCACAACTGTCCGATGTACTGGATGTGTGTGACTTTCTGGATGTATTTCCAGAAGAGTTGCCAGGAATGCCACTAGACCACGAGATCGAGTTCCAGATTAATTTAATACCAGGTGCCCAACCTGTTGCTAAGGCACTGTATCAGTTGGCTCGGACTGCGATGAAGGAACTGATGGAGCAATTGCAAGAGTTGCATGATATGGGTTCATTAAGCCGAGTATCTCTCCATGGGGTGCTTTCGGTCTTATTTGTGAAAAAGAAGGATTGTAGTATGAGTATGTGTATTGACTACCACGAGCTAAATAACCTAACGGTCAAGAATCTGTATCCATTACCAAGGATTGATGACTTGTTTGATCAGCTTCAAGGTGCTAGTTGGTTCTCAAGGATAGACCTTCGATCTAGTTACTATCAATTGAAAGTGAAGGAGCAAGATATTATTAAAACAGCTTTTCACACGCGTTATGGACACTACGAGTTTCTTGTTATGTCTTTTGGTTTAACCAACGTGCCAGCTACTTTTGTGGACTTGACGAATCAAGTATGTAGGCTGATGTTGGATAAATCAGTGATTGTGTTTGTTGATGATATCCAGATATATTCGAATAGCAAGGAGGAGCTTGCTAGTCACATTCGAGAGGTGTTAGAGATGTTGAGAAAGGAGAAGTTGTATGCTAAATTCTCATAGTGCGCATTCTGGCTGTGCAAATTTCTATTTTTGGGTCATGTGGTTAATCCCGAGGGGATTATGCTAGACCCGGTGTGTAACAACCGGTTATTTTTTTTAGTCAAAGAAAGAAGAATAAAGTGAAGAAAAAGAAAGAAAAGATATTTTACGCAAGTTGAAGGGTAAAAAGTGTCAAAAGGACAAAAGGTTTGAAAAAGTAGGTGTAAAAGGTGATGGCCGCCCATCACTCTTTCTACACCCACACAATTCTTGGATTTTAGAGAGAGAGTAGTAGAGTAGAAGGTTTCGGTTCTTGAAGAACAAGAAGAAGAATTTTGAATTCAAGGTAAGAAATTCATGGTTTTTAAGTGTTCTTAACTGGCCTTGCCTCGGTGTATGCTTATTTGTGTTGTGTGTGTTGGGTGTGTTATTTTGGTGGGTTTCTAGGTAAGAACTTGTAGCAATCGGGCTTTGAAGGAAGTCTTACCCGAAGAGGCTGCTAAAGTGAGTTCTAGAACCCCTCTTTTACATGTTTTAATTGTTTTGGGGCTGGAAATGCAAGAATGTATGTTTTTATAAAACTGGGTTTCATACCCGTATGTTTGAATGTGTGTATGTTGCGGGTACGGTGTGATTTTGGACTGTGTTCATGATTTGATGATGTTATGGTTGTGTTTCTAAGGCTTAGAATGCATGATTTAAGCTTAGAACATGATAGATGAGGTTTGGGGACTGAATCTAATGTTTAGGTGTGAAAGGGGCTACTCATACGCCCATACAGTAGTTCATACACCTAAGTTTAGAGAAACTGCTAAGTGTAAACAAATGTGGATGGAAAGTCAATACGAATGGAAAGTCAAGGCGAATGGAAAGTCAATGTGGATGGAAAGTCAATGCGGATGGAAAGTCAATGCGGAATCAAATGCTGGACTATGGGTTCAACTTTAAGGAGACTCCCATTCACATAGACAATAATAGTGCTATCTCAATCATAAAGAATCTTGTGCTGCACTCAAGGACCAAATACATCAATATCAGGTATCATCTAATAAGAGATAGTTATGAAAAGGGATTAATTAAACTAGTCAAAGTTCACACAGATGAACAATATGCTGATCTGTTCACAAAGACCTTTGATGAACAGAGGTTTAAATATCTTGTATCAGCTATTGGGATGATCAACTTTGAGTAGTTTTTTTCTTAAAACTAATTCTTATTATTTCTTAAAACATGTGTGTCCTAAGTTGTTTAGTTCATCACTTTCATAAGCTCTTATTTTCTTTGGATGAAAATATTTTTGAAGACTTTCCTTAGATTTATGAAAATCTTGATCCTTCGGAAGTTCTATTTTTAACTTCGAAAGATAATCATGCCTTCAAAACAAATAACTGTCTAAGAAATCTTACCTTTGGAAGAGATTTATGATGTATCTTCCAAAGCTTAAATGATTGTCTAAGACACTTATATGTTTTCAAGGACCTTCTTCTTCTGAAGCAGAATTAACTCTCGGAAGCTTTGTTCTTTCGTGCACAAAGCATTCAAGTCTTGATTTCTCTTCGGAAGCAAAATTTTCAAAACTCTCAAGAAATTCTTCCGAAGTCATTTTACCTTCGAAAGCTTTTTCATTAAAACTTCCGAATATAATTTACCTTCGGAAGCTTTTTGACTTCCAAGAAAACTACTTTTTGAGCAAAAGTAAATTACTTTTCAGAGGTGGGACCGACATTTAGATTTCAAAGTTTATCCTCTTTTATTAAACTTTATCTGAAATCCTTTTCACATATAAACCCAATGGTTTCCCCCCTCTTTCTATCATCTACTTCTTCCTCCAAACCTAAAACCCCAAATTTCTCTCTGAACTTTCTTTCTTCTTTCTTTCTTCATCCTTAAGCTACCTCACAATGGCCAACCCCACTCACAGAAATGACCCAAACTTTACAATGCAGCTCCATAGGCAACATAATCAGGTTGCTCTATTAAGCTCTAAGAAAGATCCTCATTTCTCATAGGTTTGCCATTTCATAGCTTTGTCCAACTACTTCACCTCCCTAACCATTGATCCTCCACTTTATGAGGATCATCTGCTTGAATTTTAGAAGTCCTACCAAGAGGTCGTAATGGATGGGGAGAAGGCACTGTCTGCCACAGTGTAGGGGAGAACAGTCTTCATCACTCCGGCCATCATCAACAAGCATCTTCAGCCGGATGATAAAGAAGGTGAGGTGTTCTTTCCCAAAGAAGTTGTCAACCATTTCTTTGAGCAGATGGGGTATTAGGGAGATTTCTTTGTAAAGACCTTTAGGAAAGGGAAGGTCTCATCCTAGTGGAGATTCCTGTTCCATGTGGTCATCCACAGCTTATCAAACAAGCATGGTGGATGGGACCAGATTCCTGAGGAGCTTTCCTTCATTATCCATGGAATGATTCAGGGGGTCAAGTTCAGATATTCTCAATTTGTTTATACTAACTTAATTGCAAACTTAGAATCCTTAGATTATTACTTGTTTCCTAGATATGTCCAGTACATTCTTAACTGTGAACTAAGCTCACAGTTAAGGGGAACAGGTAACATTCTTAAACTGGGACAGATGAAGCCCGACATCTTTAAAATTCTAAGAAAGTCCACTGTTGGCTTCTCTGGGGTAGAAACAACCCTAGTCCCAAAAATGTTGGAGCTCATTGCTCAAGGTGACAACCTAGTAGCACCAGCTAGTGTTGAACCCACACCTACTACATCCCTTCCCCCTACACAGCCACAAATCACCATCACCTACCAAAGAAAATCCAAATGAACCCCTGCTTAGACTATTCAGTCTGTGGAGGCCCCCATACACTCACCCATACAGGAGGAAGTGGAAACTAGAGCTCTCACTTCTCTTGAGGAGTAGACCACTCCCATCTCTTCAAGGATCAGTGCTGAGGTTCCTCATGCTCAGCCTGATGAGCTCATAAGCCAAACTGCTTTAAGCCATCACTCTGAGTCTCAATACTCAAGTGATCAACCTTTAGGGGACAGTTACCATCCCCACCCTTTAGATCTCAACTAACCAATTCCTAACCTTGACTTTTATACTAATGAGGATTTAGGTTTCAGTGAGTACCATGATTCTCTCTTTTTTTCCCCTACTCAAAGAGAGATGAGGGCTTCTAAGGCTCTTACTTCTAGCCCCCATCAGTCACCTACTGTTGAGGTGGATACTTATGAACTTGTTCAAGATGTCCATATGAAAGAGGCTCTCACTTTTGAAAGTGATTACATCATTAAGACCTCAACCATGGCAACTCAGTCCACTGTCATCTCAACTGAGACTGCCAGTGAGCAAAAGAAATCCAACAGCCAAGAACCTAAAGCTAGTGGTGAGAGAGAGGACTTTGGTCTAATAATCTCATCCCCTAATGATTCTTATGATGAAGATGAGGGGAATTTAAGACTAAAGGTGCACAAACTGTCCAATACATGCACCTATTTAGTCTCCAAGGTTAGTCACCTTGAATCTCAAGTGACTACCTTGCATAACAGGGTCAATGATCAGCAACTTCAGATTTCATATCTTAAGGAAAAACAAGCTGGGAGACCTTTAAAAAGAGCTCAACCAGGACCACAAGAACCTATGGATGTGATTGACCTAACTCTTGGGCTCACCTATGCAAGTGGGTGATGCTACCAAAATGGGGGAGAAAGTCATTACAGGTATAGAACCCGAGAGTTCTTTAGAGAGAATGGACACTGAGGACTCACAATTCTCACTTGCAATTATGAATTCTCAGCAACCTCCTCAAATTCACATTGATGTGGACTACACAGACTCCTTCTTATAGAGTCTGTTTGAGGATAGGATACCAAGGGCTATGTCATCTCCACCATCTTCCAATCACATCATTGGGTGGAGGTATGACAACAACAGGAGAGCCCTAATCATTATAAAAGTTTAGGGACAACAAGAGATCTTCAATTTTCAAAACCTGAACTATTATGACAGTCTGGATTTAGTCAACATGCCACTTGTCAATCCAAGCCAATCAAGACAAGCTGACAAGTTGGCACAAAGAATCCAAGACAGGATCACTACAGAGTTCAGCCTAAGAAGAAAACTATGGGAATCAGGTAATGTCATCGGTCAACTGGATGTTGAGGTAGAACCTAAGATTAGCTTCATAGGGGAAACCTTGACTGAAGGCCCAGTGACAGAACCTGAGAGCCCTGTCTTATCACCAACAACTATTGCAGAGATCAATGCCCTTTTTGAGACACCTGCTGGTGAAGGTACTTCTCAATCTCTCTCTGGCCAGAGCTCAAAAGTTGCATCAAGCAATAATGGCCAAAGCTCTCTCCACCCTAAGTCACAAAGGTCTATGAGTGACAAAGGGAAAAGAAAAATGACAACTGAGGAGACTGAGGAGGAGGAGAGAGAGAGAGGAAAAGGAAGCTGAGGGGAGAAAGTTCCTCTTCTGAGTCTGTAAGACTCATGGAGTATGCTATCAGGGTTGCCCCCAGACCAGATACTCAGAATGATGAGTTAAGGGCAGTCAGGATAAACTATCTACAGACAAGGAACTATGACATAGACAATGTCATCTCTCTCCCCTTAGAAGAGCTAAATGAATTGGTTGACCTGGAAAGGTCAAAGGAGAAGAAGGAGGCAGAAGATGCAGAACTTCTTGTACAAATCAAAGAAGACAGAAGAAAGAAAAGATTGTACAAGCATGTGCCTACCCTCTCCCTAGTTCAAGAAAGTCCTGCACAAGAGGATGTGGTTCAATAAGAACCTCAGGTAGATAAAGAAGAAGAAAGGATCAAGATAATCAACTACCTGAGTGCCACAGGCCTCTACCAGGCAGAAGCACCTCTTCCCCTGTCTTATGACTATGTTGAGTTTGAGTATCTCAAACAACTTGAACTTGAGATAGTTAGAGAAAGAAAGACAACTAAAAGAAAGCTGAGGGAAGAAGCTGCTAAGTCAAGAGCCATCATCCACAAAAGCATGAAGAAATCTGCTAACAGACAGAGGATGATGAGCTTCGTGAAGCTGTATGGATTCTCCGGAAGGAGACTTGGGCCCATGTCTCTATCCACTATGGATGAGCATATTAGGGTGATCAAGCAGAAAATCATGAGTGGAGAGCTGGTTGACTTACATTCCCTTCCAAGTCAAGCCCCACATGAAGTGGAGGTGAAGGTTGAATAACCAGAGACATCACAACCCGGACCTCCTGCTGAATCTCAACAAGCTTCATCTTCTAATCCACAGCAGGGTCAGACTCACTCTCAATCTGAACCTGTGAGAGTTGAAGACCCAACTGAGAAAGACAATGAAGATCAATCAGGTGCTGCAAGCCAGTCTTCTCAGCTAAAAATTGTAAAGACAAAGAAAAGGATGGCTTCTAAACCAAAGCCAAAGAAGAAAAAGAAGACCGCATCCTTTTCTAAACCTCAGGATGAGTCAAAACATCCTGAGGATGTGCAGACAGAGGATGCTCCATCATCTCCCATTCCAGTAGCTCCTCTTGCATCAGAAAGACCCATCCTGTCCTGGACATACACTACAAATCTAGAAAGGGGGCATGTCATCAGAGATCATGGCATTGAGAATGTCTACACTTGGCAAGACATGTTTCAGTTGCCTCTGCATGATCTCTTTGACATGAGAAGACATTTTGACAGTTTGACGGATCATGATCATCTCATGAAGAAAGGGCTGGTTATCATCCTGATAAGGATTGTTGATATCTGAAGTCTTCAAAAGTTTTGGTAGCATCAGCCTAGGGGGAGTTTGTAGAGAATATGCATAGAGGCTGAAGCAACCAAGATTTTATGCATGCATGCTGCACAAGTACTGAAGAAGAATGATTCGGAAGTTTCACACATGCAACAAAAATATTCTAAGTGTGAAATCTTCTGAAGCCAAGACCAATATCTTCCGAAGCCAAAGCTGAAGTCTTCCGAAGCCAAAGCTGAAGTCTTCCGAATCTTCAAAGACAAAGTCTTCCGAAGCCTCAACTCATGTAGAATGATTTCTTTCGAAGAATTTTAGTAACATGCTTTCCCTAATGTACTATTCCATAAAGCTGGACACCTTTCCGTTGCATCTCTGTAAATTCACCAACTTACATGAGTTGGTGAAAAGGTCCATGCTTTTGGTAACTGTACATTGAGGTCTTGAGTCTGTAAATTTCTACTTCATGTACTTTATTCCTTTTGTAGTAGATACGGATGTGAGCTATGGCATGTCATAGTCATAAAGTCAAAAAGGCAATCTGCCTTTTTGACTCACAATTGATTTTGTTTTGAGTCTAGTCAATTGTATCCAGCTGGCTTTCATAGTATGGCCAGCTGTAGGATGTAGTATAAGTATATCATGTTCTTGTAACTTTATGGATATGCTTTGTAACATTTGTAATAATAGAACCTAGAGAAAGTAATATACTGCAATATTGAAAACCATATACTTGTGCTCTTATGTTCTGTCTCTTACATTACTTGTGTTCATAGTGTCTTATTATGGTTGATCCAGTTTAGTGTTTGATTTGAGTGTAGTTAATCTCCTCTTTGTGTTGTTATGTTGTAAGTGAACCCCCTTCACCAGTCTTGCAAGGTTCAAATGCCTTGGTAAATAAATCAGACAATTGATTTTCAATGGGTACTTGAATCAATTTGATTAATCCCTTTTCAGCACAATCTCTCAAAAAGTGATATCTAATTTCAATGTGTTTTGTTTTTGAGTGTTGAACTGGATTATTTGTAATGAAAACAACTGTTGTATTGTCAATTTGAATTGGAGTGTGCAAGAAATTAAAACCATAATCAAGCATCTGGTTTTGAATCCAGAGTACTTGAGAGCAACAAGCTGATGCTACAATATACTCAGCTTCTGCTGTTAAGACAGATACGTTTGTCTGCTTCTTGCACTGCCAAAAGACCAGTCTAGGACCATGAAATTGACAACCGCTAGAGGTGGATTTCCTATTGAAGTTGCATCCTACATAATCACTGTTAGTGAAGGCATAGAGATTGAAGTCTCCTTCCTTTGGATACGATCACCCAAAAGCAGGTTTGCCCTTAAGATATCTGAATATCCACTTGACAGCATTCACATGAGATTCCTTAGGATTAGCTTAATATCTAGCACACACACAACCACCAAACATAATGTCAGGCCTACTAGCTATTAGATACATAAGTGAACCGATCATAGATCGATAGTGAGTCTGATCCACTGATTTGCCTTCTGGATCAGGTCCAATCTTCACTTTAGTATCCACAGGGGTTCTGATAGACCGACAATCAGCAAAGTGGAATTTTTCAACATTGTTTCCACATATTTTGATTGATTGATGAAGATTCCATCTTCCGTTTGTTGGACTTGCACCCCTAGAAAGAAAGTGAGTTCCCCCATTGCACTCATTTGGAATTTTGAATGCATAATGTCTTCAAACTCTTTATAGAGTTGCTTGTTTGTTCAGCCAAAGATGATATCATCCACATAAATCTGGACTAACAACATGTCTTTTCCTTTTCTCTTTCTAAAGAGAGTCTGATTAATCTTTCCTCTTTCATACCCATTTTCAAGAAGAAAAGATGATAGAGTCTCATACCATTTTCTTGGTGCTTGATGAAGACCATACAAGGCTTTGTCAAGCTTGTACACCCTATGAGTGAAATCTGGATCTTCAAAGCCAGGTGGTTGACTCACATAGACTTCTTCAGTAATCTTTCCATATAAGAATGCACACTTCACATCCATTTGATAAACAGTAAACTTCATGGATGTAGAATATGCTAGAAAGATTATTATTGCTTCTAATCTGGCAACAGATATAAACACTTCATCATAATCAATTCCTTCTTGAGTGTAACCCTATGCCACCAGTCTTGCTTTGTTTCTGATGGCAATCCCTCTATCATCAGTTTTGTTTTTGTACAGCCATCTGGTGCCGATAGGGTATTGTCCTTGAGGAAGGTCTACCAGTTGTACTTCTTGCTTCTTGAATTATAGCAATTATTCTTGCATTGCTTCATTCCAACTATTGTCTTAAAGAGCCTCTTTGATGTTCTTGGGTACTGTTTGACAAAGAAAGCATGAGAACAAACATATGTTTGCAACACCAGACTTGCTTCTTGTAACCCCTTCATTAAGTTCACTAATAATACTTTCCACTGGACGATTCTTGTGTATTCTGGTGGTTAGAATTGAGTCACTAGCAATGGTTACATCAAGATTGGAGACATTCAGATCATTATGGTGAAAGGCATCTTCATCTTGTACTGTTGGGGAATTATGAAGATAATCAAACTCTGTTTCATTGACTGCTTAAACTTCAGTAGCACTTTGATTGCTTCCATCATTTGATGTTCTTTTTGTTTTAGCTGGAGGAGTAGATTATTTTTGATTTCTGATATTTGTTGACAAATCTTCTGAGTGTGATGGTAACAGACTTTGACCTCTTTCAGTTCAAACACTTTGATTTTGTGATGATTTTTTGTGGGATTAGCTTGGAAAGGAACACCTTCATTCATGTATTCAGTAAATGTAGGAGGAATCAATGAAAAATCATTTCTCCTTTCTACAACTAAAGAAGTTTCAACTGAATGTAGATTTCCTGCATCAGACAAATGAAATTGATCAAATGATTTTGTAAACGTGTTAATATCAAACAACCAGTCGAGACCATTTGTAGATTTGGGAAACAAGTGTTCCTTGAATTGAACATTTTTTGATTCATCAATAATGTTTAATCTATGATTAATCACTCTATAAGCCTTTGAAACAAAAGAATAACCTACAAAGAATCCTTCATCAGACTTAGATGAAAACTTTCCTAAATAGTCTCGGTGTTTAATATTGATACAAGACTACCAAATGATTTAAAAAATCCAATAAATGGTTTTCTATGAAAGAGCAGTTCATATGGAGTCATGTTACTTTCTTTTACAATCAGAGTTCAATTTTGCACAAAGCACGATGTGTTAACTGCCTCTGCCCAAAAGGTAATAGGCAGTTTAGCATCGGCTAGCATTTTTCTTGTTGTTTCAATTAGTGTTCTATTTCTCCTTTCAGCTACCCTATTTTGTTGAGGAGTTCTAGCTTCATTGAATTGATAAGCAATGCCTTTGGTTGCACAAAATGAACTCATGCCCTTATTTTTAAACTTAGTACCATTATCACATCTTATTGTTTTGACCTTATGATCAAGCTGTTTTCAATTTTTGTGATAAAGTTTTGTATTATTTAGGATGCCTTATTTTTATGATGTAAGAAGAAGACCCATGTAAATCTTTAAAAGTCATCAATGATCACCAAACAATATTGTTTCTTTCCAATGCTCATAACATGAGTTGGTCCAAACTGATCCATGTGAAGTAGCTTCAATGGAGTATTGTTTGTGTTCACCTGCTTGGAATTATGAGAAGATTTATGTTGTTTTCCTTTGAGGCACGTTGCACAGTGATCAAAAAAATGAAATTCTTTTTGAGGAAGACCAATGACTTGGTTTCCTTTGAACAATTTGTTCATGTTTTCAAAGTTTGTGTGCCCCAACGTCTATGCCAAAGCTGGGATTCGTCAAATGATGCTTTTGTCAAAAGACATGTTTCTTCTATAAGTGTTGTAGAATTCAGGTTTAAGACATAGGTGTTATTCTTCCTCGGAGTCTTTAGGACGACCCATTCTTCAGAGATCTGAAATCCCAGTTTCAGAATGTAGCAATGAGTGTCGGTAAAGTGAGTTGAATATTTATTGTCGCAGATCTGAGACACGCTTAGAAGATTGAAGTTCAGCTGTTCACAGTAGTTCACTCTATCAATGCTCAACATCCCATTTGTCACAGATCCTTCACCAGTAATTCTTCCACCTTATGAATCTCCTCCAAATGCCACAGTAGTTCCTTGTATTTGCTTGAAGTCATGTAGGAGGGAACGATCTCCAGTCATGTGTCGGGAACATCCACTATCCACATACCATAGGCTGTTGGACCTATATGGATGACCCTGCAAGCACAATATAACTAATTAGAATATGGAACCCAAGCCATGATGGTCTTGGGTTTCCCGTTTCTATCCATTATGGTGACCTCTTGATACTTTCCTCTAAATTGATCTATTTAGAGGTGACCTTGGAGATTGCTTGTGATATTTGCTAGAGTCATCTCATCAACATCAACTTCAACTGAGGAGTTAGAGGAGTAATGAAATCTTTGATCTCTATTCTTTTGAAGAAATTTAAACCATTTCTGATTGTCAAAAATCATTTTAGGTTTTGGAAGGTCAAACTTTTTCTTAACAATGTGATGGTTGTTTTCTTGACTCTTCCACATTTCCTTTGTGTTACTCCTATCATTATGTGATGTCCTAGATTGATTGGTGGGAAAATGACTCCTGACGTGGGGTTTATCAGATGATGTTGTTGAGATGGGTTTGTTCTGAGCAATTCTCACTCCCTTTTGATTGAAGTAACAATTAGATCTATTATGATTGTTCATATCACAGACTGAACAATATTTGTTAAAGTAACAGTTTTTGGTAAAGTGGTTCTTCATGTCACAATAAGCAATATTGGTTGTAAAAGTACTCTTATGTTTTGTGATTAAACATATCACATATATCACAATACATTTGTTTGTTTCTTGACTCAGATTTTGATTTGTGAGACTCAGCTGATTTTCCTATTTGTAGTTGAGTTACTTTCTTTTGCTTAGGGGAGGAATCAAAATCAGCCCCTTTTGTAGCTTGCTTCACAATGCTACTTTTGTTGAATCTTCTGGGTTATTTTTGTTTCTTCAACCCTTTCTTTTCCTCTTTCTCAAACTGATCAATGTGTTCCTTGTTACATATGTCAAATCCAACTCCCTGTATTAATTTTAAAGATTGAGGGTCTGACAGAGTTTTACATGTTGAAATCAGTGAGCTCTTTTGTTTCTTTTGCAGTGAAACCTTGTCTGATTTGAGATATAATCTCATTATTAGAACGGCTTTCAGCAAAGGGTTTCACTGACTTAACAAATTTCTTTTTACCTTTTGTAATAGCAGGTATGAATTTCACAAAAGGAACAATTGCCTTAATTGGACTTGTGGGTTTGATGACACTCACTACCTTGTCTGAACACTCTTTGATTTTAATTGGGTGTCCTAATTTGATTTTATCCTCATTTGTTTCAATGTAAACATTTGGTTGGTTTAGAGGATTAGTGATCCGTTTTACTATTGTTTTTAGTTCAATAATGTTAGGTTCAATTTTCTTATTGAGTGTAACAGAGTCATTCATGACAGTATAGTTGTCATTATATGGTGGAGGACAAGAGTTATACCCGATCCCAGACATATCTTTGGGATCCTTTTGAGAATCAAGCATCTCTGCAGCTTAACTGAAGACAGTTGAAAGTTTTCTAGTTTCATTTCAGTAAGTGTATGTTCAGTTTTAGATTAAGCCAACTTCTCAGTCAGTTGCTCATTCTCGACTGCAAGAGTGTACTTTTCACCATGTAATTTCTCAATGTCAGAGATGAGAGATTTTATTTTGATTTCAAAGCCTTTTATTTTTCTCTTGAGCATCTCTGAGTAAACCTTTTCCTCTTTTATTTTGTCTGTAACTTTATGGTTATGCTCTCTATAACCTTGCAGTTCAGTAATGCATTTATCACTACATAGGTTAGATTTTACCTCAGAAGGCATGGGAGATGGACCATCGTTAATGTGAGCCATGAGTGCATGATTTTGAAATTGAGGCTTTACTTCCTCTAGATACAGGCTCCAGTCACATACTCCATCTTGCTTAATCACGAGAGCATTTGTAGATGACTGACTGCTTCCATAAGCTTGGTTTGTTAGTCGAGGTTGATGTTGTTATTGATCATATTGCTGCTGATAATTGGTGGATTGAAAGCTTGAGTTTGGATGTGAGGATGACTGGCTCTGATAATTTCTTTGAAAGTTGTTTCTTTTGGGGGGCATTGCATTCTCTGGAGAAGTGGCTAGTCATGCCACAGTTGAAGCACTTCACTTTGGACTTGTCATATCCAAGCTTTGTGTTTTCATTAAGGCTGAGCTTTCTAACTTTTCTAGAAAACTTCTTTGCTCTCATAGAAATCATGGCCATTAGCCATTGCAAATCCATTTCTTCTACATCATCTGGATCCATTTCTTCTAAGTCTTCCTGGATCATAGCTTGCACAAAGGCATTGTAAGTTGCCTTTTGTTCTTCAGAACTTGTGTTATCAGCAGTGTTTGTAGGAGTTGTTGTGAATCCTGATGCTTGGGATGATGTTGATGGATGATTAATTGGTGGAGTTGCAATGAACCCAGTAGTTTTCAGTTGATCTCTAGACGAGATGAAATCATCCTCCTCAGTAATGAAGACATTTTCCACAGAGTGAGATTCTGATGGAAATTTGAATGCCTCAATCACTTTGGATCCTCCCAAGTTTCTGCTTCTTTCATCTAGCTCAAATGCTTCTATCTTAGCTATCATTATATCCAGAGTGGTACTCTAAAGATCAAGAGTGTTCATTAACATGGTCATATTTTGTTTCCAGGTCTCTGGAAACAAAATGAAGGCATTTTCCACAAAGTGAGATTCTGATGGAAATTTGAATGCCTCAATCACTTTGGATCCTCCCAAGTTTCTACTTCTTTCATCTAGCTCCAATGCTTCTATCTTGGCTATCATTATATCCAGAGTGGTACTCTCAAGATCAAGAGTGTTCTTTAACATGGTCATATTTTGTTTCCAGTCTCTGGAAGACTGTGCAGCATTTTCTTGTTTAACTCTTTGACTTTGTAAGTGACTCCCATGATTTCTAAGTCATTTACCAACTGTACAAATATGTGCAGTTGATTAGATATGGACTTCCCTTTGGAGTGATGAAATGTTTCATATTGATTAACAAGTTTATCCTTGTTAATCTCTGCAACTTCATTGCTTTCTTCACTCATAATTAGCAGTGCATCCCATACTGCTTTGGTAGTACCATACTTCTCCAGTCTTTTCAGCACATTCATCTTGAGTGCTTGAGTGAGGATGGAGTAAGCTTTGAGATCAATCTTGATTTACTTGTAATCTTCTTCATCAAGAGTCAGATCTTAAATGGGTATTCTCGCTGTCTTGTAGATGGCAGCTTGATCTGCAGACAGAGTAACAGGGATGTGTGGCCAAATGCATATTGAGATCCAAAAGTCAGGATCTACACATGTAATGTAATTCCTGAATTTGATTTTCCATTACTTAAACTTAGATTTGTGTTTAAGTATTGGAGGTTTAGGTGTATGGCTAAGTTCTAAAAAACTATGAGAATCCATTTTAACAAGGTATGTTTTAACTTGTTTAATATAGATTAGATAAGTTTTAAGTTCTTTTAGTCCAACTTGTCCAAATCATCCAAAATAAGCTCTCAGAATCATATTTGTTAAGTTTCTTACTTTCTGTTGAAGCTTTTTGTTATACTGACTGCTCACAGCTTCAATAGTGGGAACTGTTGGTTGTTTTTTATGGTGAGGAAGTATGACCAGTAACTATTTTAATCATATATTATGTTGCTTACTAAGTAGAGTTGACAGAACCCTCTACTAGCAACTCGATCACCAGATTAATCAAGTTCTATTCGGATCTTGGGTAGATCTCTTTGGGATTCAACAATAGCATAAACTGAAGCTTACCAAATCATAATTACATCCAACTGAAGATCTCATTATACAAGTTCAAAGACCAAGTTGATTACAACAAAACAAGACAATTCAACATGACAAAGTCAACATCAAGACAATTAGAAAGTCAAAATTAGGTCATGTAATATTAGTATAAATAGACCCACTAGTGCATTTATGCAAGTGTGGTTTTTGTGTGTGTGTTTCTCATGGTGTGAATCACCATCCAAGGAGAAATCATCTCCTTTAGGTGGGTTTGATTTCACCAGCCATCTATGATTCTCATTGTAACTTGTTCATCAACATCAATGAAATCATAACATTCTTATTATCCATCTCTTTGTTCTTTGATTCACACACGTCCACCCATCTTAATTTTGATTTCTAGATCTGAACATGATGAATCCTAAGATCCAAGCTCAATGAATCTGAAATATCGATTTAGCAAAATGGTATCAGAGCTGTTGGTGAACAGTACTTCAAAAAGAATATAAAAAATGAACATGGATGATTGCAACCAACAGGCACGTCCATTGTGATCATGAAAGCAAAAAAAAGTATAGAAATCAACTTTGGTTACTTTTTCACAAATTCATCCAGGAACTTGTACAACTGTCATATGCCCTTTTTAAAGTACTTGAGCTCACTTTTTTTTGATTTTTTACACCCGTGTCTGACTACTGAGCGGACAGTTAGCCGGACTTTAATCAAGGGAGTACTAATTATCTGGAAATATCATTTATCAAGTTTTTTCAAAAGAGTGGAAGTGTGTTCAACATTGATTCATGTTCCTGATGCTATTTATTAAAGTTCAAAGCCTCACCATATGCCTAATACATTCTAATCCTTAAGTTGTGATATGAACTGTAATCCAAAAGTGATACAACCCATATCCAATACCAAGAAGTATTCTTAAGAGATTCTAACCTTTGTCAGAAATATATTAGGAGGAGCTTAATCTGAGGGGGAGAACATCAATGAATTGTGCAAGAACATCAATTGATCAAGAAGACATGTGATAGAGAAGATCTTCAAATTCAAGTTTTGGCAAGCATCAGTTTAGGGGGAGTATTGTTGGGGTTCAACAATTGAGTAAACTGAAGCTTACCAAATTATAATTATAGCCAACTGAAGATCTCATTGTACAAGTTCAGAGACCAAGTTGATTACAACAAAACAAGACAATTCAACATGACAAAGTCAGCATCAAGACAATTAGAAAGTCAAAATTAGGTCATGTTGTAATATTAGTATATATAGACCCACTAGTGCATTTATGCAAGTGTGGCTTTTGTGTGTGTGTTTCTCATGGTGTGAATCACCATCCAAGGAGAAATTATCTCCTTTGGGTGGGTTTGATTTCACCAGCCATCTATGATTCTCATTGTAACTTGATTATCAACATCAATGAAATCATAACATTATTATTATCCATCTCTTTGTTCTTTGATTCACACACATCCACCCATCTTAATTTTGATTTCTAGATCTGAACATGATAAATCCTAAGATCCAAGCTCAATGAATCTGAAATATTTATTTAGCAGATCTGAAAAGAACCAAGAGCCAAAGCTCTGATACCAATTGACTGGGTTATGAGATTAATATTCTCACTAGGATCGAATATAGTGATCAAGTCAAAGATTGAATGGCGGAAACAAACAATCAATAAACATTTAATGCAAGAATATACTCATAAATGCTTTGTATATAGTGATGAAGGTGATTGATTACAATAAATGCTAGGGTTATAGCAAAAACAGTAATAATGCACCTTGAGAATGTGTAATACAAAAATATTCTAATTGTCTATCAACAGTCACCTAATGTATGAGGTTTTCTATTCTATTTATAGGCTGACAATATACCTTTTTACAAAATGACTAAACTACCTCTGACCTATACATCAGAACTAGTCTAAGTCTTCATAAGCATTTCTTCTGTTCATCCGCATTGACAAATGCGGATAAGTTGTTCTTGATCAGCATTTCTTCACTTGTTCATCCGCATAAGTAGTTGGTCATCCGCATTGGGTAATGCGGATGAACAAATCCTTATGCGCATTTGTTGTTGGCCATCCGCATTTGTAAATGCGGATGAACAAGTATTGTCCGCATATCTTCTTGACTATCTACATTTGTTAATGCGGAAGAACAAACACTTGTTAGCATTTGTTCTATGTCTTCCGCATAGGTTTGATCTAGTTTTTTCTTCAACTTGCATTACACTAATATATTTAAGCATTATTATTATAACTAAAATAATACTTATATACTAAAATAAAATAATACTAAAATAAAATAAAATGAAATAATACTTAAATACAACGACAACGACAACGACAACGACAACGACAACGACAACGACAACGTCAACGTCAACGACAACGACAACGACAACGACAACGACAACGACAACGACAACGACAACGACAACGACAACGACAACGACAACGACAACGACAACGATAACGATATACTCTTGATCATATTAGTATACTCCAACTTAATAAAACACTTTTTAAATAAATATATACTCGTATTAGAAAGTAGTTCAGTTTAATCTTTTTAGCATTTTTTGCCTTCCCATAGTTAATACGCAAACAGATGCAAAACCCACAAAAACAAATTGTATGTTTGTTTCCTGCAGGTCCACTATTTATTTATTAAAGCACCAATCTGCATGAAAGGATAATAGGACAAAATCCTTAAACGTTTTAGTGAAGTTTTCAATTTTTCATCCTTAGCAAACCATGTAACATTGTGGCCCGAATATCTTTCTTTGGTACACCCTACATTGTCCTAGATCCACGTAATTTTACTAAGCACAAAGTTTACCCTTCCGCCATCCTCTGTTGCAAGTTCTTCCTTTCTTTCTGTTTCATGGATTTTGATATATTTTTTTACCTTTTGATATACTTGTCATATGTTTTTTTCATCCTAGAGCCAAGGAAGGGGGGCAGCCGCCCACCCTAATTTTTTTTTCAATGTTATATATACGTGAAAATTCAGACCGCCCCTCGTAAAATTTTGACACCGCTCCCCTTAAAATTCTTGAAACTAAAGAAATAGCAAAATTATCTCAAATATATTGTTTGGAGTGGAACTACATTAGGTCTGGTGATCTTCTGACAGGTCGACGAATCATATTTTCTTACTAACCGGGTCTGTAATTGAATGTATTTTTTTAATTTCACTCTTAAATAATCATGTAATTAGTAAGAAGAAAAAAATTATATCAAGATAAATATATTTGATAATAATATATCTAAAACATGTTGAACATATCACTAAATTTATAAGTATAATTGTTTCTAACATCACATATGACTACTTTCATGAGTATAATTGCTTCAATATGATTTTTATTATATTATATATATACGCAAATTCACAAGTTTTGGATCATTTTAACGATTTTTACGTCAATGAACCGACCCGACCCATCTGACAAGAAAAAAATGATTTTTATTGAACCGACCTGACCAATTTACGGTAGCCTAATGACACTTAAAATTTCCGCCCACCGTGAAAATTTTTTTGAATCCGCCACTTCTGCTTTAACCAATCTCCTGGATGAAACTTACATAGCCAACTCCTAGTTGAATCCATCAATTTCCTCGGCCCAGGAATTCATGGCTTACCACAAATCTTTGCTCTGGAATCACAAATATGTAGTTAAATTCACATAGCAATTTTCTACAATCACATATGCATAAGTAAATGAAACAATGTATAATACGTGGATGAAAAAAACATATGACAGGTGTACCGCGCATGTTGTTACTATTCATTAACTTCTTCTTTAAACATATAAGGTAATAAGGTAACACTAGTAAATAAATGTTTTTAACTATACGGTTTAATTTATTTTATTTTAATTTGTTATAAATAAATATAATATATATATATATATGTATATATTCTTATGTTATAGAAATTTAATTTTGAAGTATTTTAATTTCTAGATCTAATAATCAACTTTCATATATATATATATATATATTCTTATGTTATAAGAATTTAATTTTGAAGTATTTTAATATCTAGATCTAATATATATATAAAACGTGATTTTTAAATAAAAATTAAGATAAACGTAAAACCAAATATAAAACTTGATAAGTTATTATACCACCTTCGATCCTCTCAGAATGTGTAGTAATACTCGTTTCCCTGAGTGTTAAGTAACCAATTTTTAGAGAGAGAAAGTATTGGTTCTAGAGAGAGAAAAGATAACGGAGGGTTCGTATGGTAAACGGTGGTGCAAAGGTGGTTCGGGGTGGTACCGCGGTGGTCTAGGGTGGTTGTAGAGGGCAGGGGAAGGGCTAGAGAGTGGCAGTTTGATGGTAGTTCAGGTAATTTGGTTAAATTTTAGAGAGATAAAGTGTTTTATGTGTGTGATTGTGTAGAGTGATAGGGAGCCGAGGGATGGGCTGTTTGGGTACTGCTACGATGGTGTTGGGGTGGTGGTGTTATATGGCTCGGTGGGGGTGTTATGATGGCTAGGTGGTGGTGTTATAATGGCTCGGTGGTGGTGTTATGGTGGCTATCAAATGCATGGATGGGAAGTGGTATGTTTGCATGTGATGATCGATGTTTATGTATATTAGCATGTATCATATTTGTGGTTTAAGATGGTGAGGTTTGTGGGTTTAAGGGTGGCCAAAGAGTTGATGTGTGTGGTTGCTAAAGTCATGACACAATAGAAAGTATTAAAACAAGATGATGCTTAAGTTGTTAGTTAAAACAGGAAGGTATGTGTGATTGTTGTAAGGCCTCATTTCCAGAACACTTACAGTCGGACATTTATCGCACATCATATTTAAAACACATTAAAACATTGCTGCAGGATATTTTATCGAAAAACATTTCATGCATTAATAATTACTTTTGCCAAATAATACATCATTGTTCAAAGTTACAAAATAACATTTAGTTCCATTACGACACAAAAATATCATTTCTGCATAAAATGGATGTTAGTCTTTATTCACCAAGTAGCTCCACCCTCGTGCCACCCACAACAACTATTACCTGCCAACTGAAAATGTATAAAAGTTAGTGTTGCTGAGTGAGTTCTAGTTTTATAATAAAAATACTTTACTTTCATTTAAAACTTCTTCCTTTACTTTTGCATGTGATCACTCATCATACGTACACATAGATAATATTTATTATTATCTTTCATCATTCATTTTTGTATGCATCATACGCTTTGTCCATTCATCATTATCTTTCACATTCATCTGAACCAATGTCAAATGCTATACATCGAACATTGTACATGAAGCTGGTGCCGGGCCGAAGTCTACAAATAGACCCCTAACATTGTGCACGAAGCTGACTCTGGGTCTTGGGGCAAGCGATAAGGGTACCTGTAACGCCCCGAATAATGTCTAAGCGAGCCAAATAATAATAATGGGCTTAGACGAGATCATTTAATGGAAATAAGATGGATATGGGTTATAGACCGAGTTAACTCTTCGGGATATGTGTTTGGCGAGTTTAAGGTCCCGGGAACGCTCGGTATATATAAACGAATCAGCTTGAGTAGCTCTCATTTGCAACTCAACACTCTAGTCTAGAGAGAAAGTAGACAGAATTGAAGATTCAAGGATCGGTTGATCTCGGGATTGAAGATCGATGTTGGTGGGCATCCAAACAACAAGAAACACCAAGAATCCAGGTAAAAAGTATCATTTAATCATTGCTTTTGATGTAAACCCGGATTCTAGGGTTTGGGTTTTTAAAAGTGGCAAAGATTCGCCCAAAACTCACGTTTTTGTGTAAGAAAACATGTAAGAAGCTTAGATAAAGTTTATGGGTAATAAACCAAGGTTTGGGTGTAAAAGATTGAACTTTTGGGTCAAAAATAGGGTGGTTCATAATTTTCAGCCCGTTCTGCGAAACTGGGTGTTCATCTAGCGAAATTAGGTATTCGTCCAACGAAACTGTGGATCTTCCTGTGAACTATAGTTTCGCAGACATGGTTTTCCAACGAAAGTTGGGCGAAACTGGCAGCGAAGATGCCAGCGAAACTACCAGCGAAGATGCCAACGAAACTAGCAGCGACACTGCTGGCGAAAATAGCAGTGAAATTGCTGATCTGGCAACGAAATTAGGCAGAAATTAACTCCTTTGAGTGTTAACTTATCTGCAGGCTGTGTAGTGCAACCTTGCTTTGAAAGCTTGACTGAGAATCTACTCACCGAGTCCAGGTAAGTTCTAGATCCCCTATTTTAAAGGTTTTAAACTAGTTTGGGGTTGGAACTGCATACTAAATATACGATTTAAATGACCAAGTTTTTAAAAGGTTTTACGAGAAAGATCAATTTTTCTATGATGAAATGTGCTATATAAAAGTGTTAAAATAAAAAATGACCAAGCACGGCCACAGCCAGGGGTGTTGCCCCTTGGACCCCATTAGGGGCTGCCGCACTTAGGGTCCCGCTGTCAGGGGCTGCCGCCCCCAAACCCCCGCTGTCCCGTGGAGGGCCGGTTCTGTTTTATGATGCCTTATGCTTGTTGTGCATATGTTTATGTATGTGAGTGTTTGATGCATGATGTTTATGATGACGATGTATGATTGATCCCTGTGCATGATGATGATGTGTGATTGATGATGATTATGTATGTTATGTATGATATGTTCCTTACTACGTATTATGATGTGACTTTACGTGGTGTGATTATGATAATGAACGTAAAGTATTATTTTAATGAAGTGAAAGATTTAAGATAATGAGAAGTGGAACGTAACGAATGTTACCTTCGGCACATTTAATGATAAAAAGCCTTGCAAGCACTATGATAGACTTCACTTACGTGAGTCTGATGTATGATGATTGATCCGTATTCATGAGCGGGCTATGTGCCTTGAAGTGTGGATCAACTGTTGGGGGTAGCTACCATGAAGATGTGTACCGACAGGGATCGACATTTGTTGTCGATCAACATTGAGCTCTTGCTTTGTGCAATCTCGTTGACGATGAAGTGAAAGATGAAAAATGAATGAAAGTTAACAAACGATGATCAAAGATAATAATGTTATTATCTATGTGTACGTATGATGCTTGATCGCATAAGAATGTAAATAAAGCTTTTAAATGGAAGTAAAAGTATTTTATTTTATTAAACTAGAATTCACTCAGCAACGCTGACTTTTATGTATTTTCCAGTTGGCAGGTGATGCTTGCTGAGGATGGCACGGGCAGCTATTTGGTTTGTTTTGGATGGCATCTATTTTGTATAACGATTGTGTTTTTGCATTGAAATACGAACAAATGATGTTTTGTAATTGTTAACATTGTTTTATTATTATGCAAAAATGATTATATATATATGAAATGGTTTAGGTAAATTCAGCTACAATGTTTTTTTACTAATGTTAAAATTTTATGTATGCTTTTGTGCGATGATTGACCAGCTGTGAGCGTCCCGGGAACGGGGCCTTACAAGTTAGTATCAGAGCCAAAGTTTAAGTGAAACGGTTAATCTTCAAAGAAACCTTAACTTAAACTGAAAATGGGACGGAAAGGGAAGGGATGCCAGTCCAGGTAGCCGCGTGCCATCAGGTATTTTCTTATTGTTAACCAATATTACGTGCGCATGTTATGTGGTTTATATGATGTTAGTAGATTTAGATACTGATTTAGTCATGATAAGAAATGTTTGGGGTATGAAGAGTAAAGTGAGTGGCTAATCACAACTGGCCACTGTAATTAGGGACTTACTATACTTGACATAAACTAAGCTATTTCCTTGAATGACCGCGTTAGTGTTTGAAAATATAGCGTGTTAGAGGATGGACAGTGGTAGATCTTCGAAGGTTTCGTCAGGTGAAGGTTGTGGTGGACGTGGTGCTAGACTGCGTGTCACGAGAAGCATGGCTAGGGCTACTGAAATGGCACTCGAAGACCCCGAGATCCATCACCCCAGAAGGTGGTGATGATAGTGCTAGTCTGAGGACCACATTGAAAAAGGCTGTTGTCGAGGGAGTTCAATAGGTCATGCAGATGATTCTGCCATTTATGGTGACTGAGGTAATTAGGGCGGTGAAAGAGACGACCATGATTGAAGTGAACAAGAAGGGTAGCAGCGACAAGAATTACAATGGAAAGTGGGTTGAACGTGAGGGTTACACTCGAAACAAAAAGGTTGCCAGGATGGGTGACCGGCGTGTAGCTTCGTCCGGTGCGGAGACGAGGAAGTGTGGTAAGTGTGCTAAAAGGCATACTGGAAAGTGTAGGTAGGGATCAAACCTCTGCTTCAAATGTGGGTGGCCCGGTCATCTGGCAAAGAATTATGGGGTGAAGAGGTGTTATAACTGTGGAGGAAAGGGTCATATAAGCAGAGACTGTAAGAAGCCGAGGGACGAGAGTATTTGGGTAAAGAGGACGACTGGAACTGGAAGGTAGGAGGCGAGTGCAGAGCCTTCACGATGACCAGGGAAGAGGCTAGGACGGACCTCGATGTCATGTCAAGTACGTATCTAGTAACCAAACTCTTGCTTTTGTGTTGTTCGATTACGGTGCTAGTAGGAGTTTTATTTCTGTTGCCTTGTATGCTAAGTTTCCCATTAGGAGTAGAAGTGTTGATGAACCCTTTAATGTAGAAACTTCCATAGGTAAGTCTACCAGGATTCTGAGATGATAAAAGGTTGTGACATTGATTTAGAAGGTCAAAAGTTTCTTGTTAGACCGTCCGTGATGTCCTTAGGTGGTTTTGATGTAGTCTTAGGAATGGATTGGGTGGCGGATAATGAGATGAACATTGTGTGTCGCAAGAAGGTGATTAGACTGTCAGCACCTGACGGGAGTTTGGTGACAGTTTATGGTGATTGAGTTACGACTATCCCGAGGTGATTTCGATGGCGGTGGCGGGAAAGTGCATGAGGCATGGGTGTAGTGCCTACTTAGCCTATGTAAAGGATGTGGATATGCCAACACCACAACTGTTTGATGTTCCGGTTGTGTGTGGCTTCCAAGAGGTGTTCCCAGAAGACTTACCATGAGTGCCACCGGACCGCGAAATCGAGCTCCAGATTGACTTGATACCGGGTGCCCAACCTATTGCTAAGGCGCCATATCGGTCGGCTCCAACTGAGATGAAGGAATTGATGGAGCAAGTATAGGAGTTGCTTGATAAGGGGTTCACTAGACCAGGTATCTCTCCTTGGGGTGCTCCTGTTTTATTTGTGAAGAAGAAGGACGGTAGTATGAGGATGTGTATCGACTATCGTGAGCCGAATAAGTTGACAGTGGAGAATTGGTACCCATTACTGAGAATTGATGAACTATTTGATCAGCTTCAGGGTGCCAGTTGGTTTTCAAGGATAGACCTTCGATCTGGCTACCATCAATTGAAAGTGAAGGAGCAGGATATCCCTAAAACAGCTTTTTGCACACGTTATGGACACTACGAGTTTCTCGTTATGTCTTTTGGTTTGACCAACGTGCCAGCTGCTTTTATGGACTTGATGAATCGAGTGTGTCGGCCGACGTTGGATAAATCAGTGATTGTGTTTATCGATGACATCCTGATTTATTCGAAGAGCGACAAAAAGTTATAGCCTACGCATCCCGATAGTTGAAAGTTCATGAGGATAACTATCCTACTCATGACTTGGAGCTAGCAGCTGTGGTCTTTGCGTTAAGGATTTAGAGGCACTACTTGTATGTGACAAAGTGCACCATATTCACGGACTACAAGAGCTTGAAGTACATCTTCGAGTAGAAAGATTTGAACATGAGGTGGAGAAGATGGTTGGAGCTCTTAAAGGATTATGATTTCAAGATCCATTACCATCCGAGCAAGGCCAACGTGGTGGCAGATGCCTTTAGCCGAAAGGAGAGACCCGAGCCGATTCGGGTGAAGGCTTACCAGTTAATTATGACCTCTGATATGATGAAGTAGGTCAAGGAGTTCAATATGAGGCATTGCAAGATGATCATCTTATCTCTGTAAGAATGAGAGGTATTGTCGCGGAATTAGGTGAAAACACACTTGGTCTTAGAACCCGATTCAGACGAATGTGGCTTCCTCGTTTTGGGGATCTGCGTGGAAAGTTTATAGATGAAGCTCATAAGATTCGATACTCCATTCATCCTGGTGCCACAAAGATGTATCAAGACATGAAGAAAGATTATTGGTGGTCGGGTATGAAGCATGACATAGTGGAGTACGTGAGTAAGTGCCTTACTTGCTTGCAAGCGGAGGCGGAGCATCAGAATCTATACGGGAAGATCCAACCTCTAGATATACCCGAGCGGAAGTGGGAGCATATCACCATGAACTTTATTACAAAGCTACCACACACCACGCGAGGGTACGATGCTATATGGGTGATAGTTGGTCGTCTGACGAAGAGTGCTCACTTCCTACCGAATCTACGAGACGTATTCATCCGAGAGGTTGGCGGATTTATTCATCAAGGAGAGTGTGACTCGTCTCGGTGTGCTGGGGTCTATTGCGTCTGATCATGACACATGGTTTACATCTAAGTTGTGGAAGAAGTTCCATGATGTTATGGGGATAAGGTTACATACCAGCACGATTTATAATCCGCAGACCAATGGTCAGTCAGAAAGGACCATTCAGACGCTAGAAGATATGCTTCGGGCATGTGTTATTGATTATGGAGGAAGTTGAGATGACCATGTACTGTTAGCCGAGTTCTCATATAACAATAGCTACCATGCCAGCATTGGCATGCCTCCTTATGAGATGCTATACGGTAGGAGATGTAGAACACCCTCTTGTTGGGTTGACATTGGCCATAAAGAGTTAGGGAGCATCGAGGTGGTTGAGGCTACGACTAAGAAGCTAGAAAGGATCAAAGCCTTTATGAAGGCAGCTAAAGATAGGCAAAAGTCGTACTCCGATAAATGACGTAGACCAATTGAGTTCCAGGTGGGTGACAGAGTTATGTTGAAAGTCTCACCTTGGAAGGGAATCATTTGGTTTAGGAAGTGGGGCAAGTTGAACCTAAGATACATAGGGCCTTTTCGAATTATTGCTCGAGTTGAAGAGGTGGCCTAAAGGTTGGAATTGCCTAGTGAGTTAAGTGGAATTCATCCAACATTTCATGTATCTCACTTAAGAAAGTGCTTAGCTGAGAAGGATATGGTGGTGCCACTGGAGGATATTGAAGAGGATGAACAGCTCAATTATGTGGAGCAACCAGTGGCGATCATCGATCGCAATGGGAAGAGGCTAAGGAATAAGGTGGTTGGTACGTGTACAGTGGAAGCACGGGAATGGATCAAAGTCCACTTGGGAAGTTGAGGAGGAGATGAGGTTGCATTACCCTCAACTATTCAACAACTAGTAGGTTTCGAGGACGAAACCTAAATAAGGGGTGGACTTGTAACGCCTTGAATAATGTCTAAGCGAGCCAAATAATAATAATGGGCTTAGACGAGATCATTTAATGGAAATAAGATGGATATGGGTTATAGACCGAGTTAACTCTTCGAGATATGTGTTTAGCGAGTTTAAGGTCCTGGGAATGCCTGGTATATATAAACAAATCAGCTTGAGCAGCTTTTATTTGCAACTCAACACTCTAGTTCTAGAGAGAAAGAGTAGAGAGAATTTAAGATTCAAGGCTCGGTTGGATTGAAGATCGGTGTTCGTGGGCATCCAAACAACAATAGAACACCAAGAATCCAGGTAAGAAACATCATTTAATCATTGCTTTTGATGTAAACCCGGATTCTAGGGTTTGGGTTTTTATAAGTGGGAAAGATTCATCCAAAACTCATGTTTTTGTGTAAGAAAACATGTAAGAAGCTTAGATAAAGCTTATTGGGTGATAAACCAAGGTTTTGGGTGTAAAAGATTGAACTTTTGGGTCAAAAATGGGGTGTTTCGTAATTTTCAGCCCGTTCTGCGAAACTGGGTGTTCATCCAACGAAATTAGGTATTCGTCCAACGAAACTGTGGATCTTCCTGTGAACTATAGTTTCGTAGGTAGTTTCGCAGACATGGTTTTTCAACGGAAGTTAGGCGAAACTGGCAGCAAAGATGCCAGCGAAACTGCCAGCGAAGATGCCAACGAAACTAGCAACAAAACTAATGGCGAAACTAGCAGCGAAATTGCTGATTTGGCAGCGAAATTAGCAGCGAAATTAGGCAGAAGTTAACTCCTTTGAGTGTTAACTTATCTGCAGGCTGTGTAGTGCAACCCTTGCTTTGAAAGCTTGATTGAGAAGCTACTCATCGGGTCCAGGTGGGTTCTAGATCCCCTATTTTAAAGGTTTTAAACTAGTTTGGGGCTGAATGTGCATACTAAATATACGATTTAAATGACCAATATTTTAAGAGGTTTTAAGAGAAAGATCAATTTTTCTATGACTAAATGTGCTATATAAAAGTGTTAAAATAAAAAATGACAAAGTACGGCCCCAGCCAGGAGCGTTGCCCCTTGGACCCCGCTGTTAGGGGCTGCCGCCCCTGAACCCCCACTGTCCCGCGAAGGGTCAATTCTGTTTTATGATGCCTTATGCTTGTTGTCCATATGTTTATATGTGTGAGTGTTTGATGCATGATGTTTATGATGATGATGTATGATTGATGCCTGTGCATGATGATGATGTGTGATTGATGATGATTATGTATGTTATGTATGATATGTTCCTTACTACGTATTATGATGTGACTTTACGTGGTGTGATTAATGTAATGAACGTAAAGTATTATTTTAACGAAGTGAAAGATTTAAGATGATAAGAAGTAGAACGTAACGAATGTTACCCTGGGCCCGTTTGATGATGAAAAGCCTTGCAAGCACTATGATAGACTTCACTTATGTGAGTCTGATGTATGATGATTGATCCGTATTCATGAGCGGGCTATGTGCCTTGCAGTGTGGATCAACTATCGGGGGTTAGCTACCATGAAGATGTGTACCGACAGGGATCGACATTTGTTGTCGATCAACAGTGAGCTCTTGCTTTGTGCAATCTCGTAGCTGATGAAGTGAAAGATGATAAATGAATGAAAATTAACAAACGATGATCAAAGATAATAATGTTATTATCTATGTGTACGTATGATGCTTATCGCAAAAGAATATAAAGAAAGGTTTTAAATGGAAGTATAAGTATTTTGTTTTATAAAACTATAATTCACTTAGCAATGCTGACTTTTATGTATTTTCCATTGGCAGGTGATGCTTGCTGAGTATGACACAGGCAGCTATTTGGCTTGTTTTGGATGCCATCCATTTTGTATAACAATTGTGTTTTTGCATTGAAATACAAACAAATGATGTTTTGTAATTGTTAACATTCTTTTATTATTATGAAAAAATGATTATATATATATATATATATATATATATATTATATATATATATATGAAATGGTTTAAGTAATTCCGCTGCAATGTTTTACTAATGTTAAAATTTTATGTATGCTTTTGTGCGATGATTGACCAGCTGTGAGCGTCCCAGGAACAGGACCTTACAGTACCATACGTTTGGTCAATCACAAGGATTAGACCCCTATGTGCATCCTCATGGGTTAGTTAAACCGCACACAGTTGAGCTAACAAACCCTTAATGAGTTGTAAACCTCATTTCATTTTGCTTGCAAGACTTTCACTCATTCATTATGTTCCACTTTTCATTACTTTGATTTTTCACTTCATTACATATACTTTATGCACACTAACATAAACACACCACGTAAAGCCACTTAATAATACGTAATAAGGAACGTAAAAGAAACAGCCAAAACATACATAACATCAACATACATCGCCCCTATAAGGCCCCGTTCTTGGGACGCTCATAGCTGGTCAATCATCACATATAAAACATATATGTACATTAACTTTAATAAAACATTGCAGCGGAAACATTTAAACAACCATTTCATTTCGTTATAATTGCTTTTGCAAAATAATACATCGTTGACTGATTACAAAATAACTTGTTGCATTACATCACAAAAATATTATACAAAATGGATGCCATCCAAAATGATCCAAGTAGTCGCCCCATGCCAGCCTCAGCAACCATTACCTGCTAACTGGAAACACATAAAAGCCAGCGTTGCTGAGTGCGTTCTACTTTTGAAATAAAATATACTTTACTTCCGTTTAAAACTATTCTTTACATTCTTACGCGATCAAGTATCATACGTACACATAGATAATATCATTATTATCTTCATCATTCGTTCGTTAACTTTTGTTCATTCATCGTACATCATTATCATTCACTTTCATTCGTAAATTTCCTTACTTATCTTTCGTATGTTCGTTACTTTCGATGACATGTACAGTACCCCGAACATTATGCACAAAGCTGGTTACTGGGCTTGAGGTCTATCAAAGACCTCGAACATTGTGCACAAAGCTAACTCCAGTACCTTGGGCAAGTACCCACAATACTATATTTTCTCTTTCATTCCGGACCAATGGCATATGCTATGCCCCGAACATTGTGCACGAAGCTGGTTACTGGGCTAAGGTCTATCATAGACCTCGAACATTATGCATGAAGCTGACTCCAGTACCTGGGGCAAGCAGTAAAATCCCATACGGTCAATCACAAGGATTAGACACTAGTGTGCATCCTTCCGGGGTAGCTAACCCGCACACAGTTAAGATAACACCCTTCATTGGGTGTGAACCTCCATACTTTACTTGCAAGACTTTCTTACTTATCTTTCATTGGGTGTTGTTAGGTTGTCACCTTGAGAAATGAGCTCTAACATGTTTGGGACAAGGGTTGTTTCTACCCCTGAGAAGACAACAGTTGGCATCATTAAAGTTTTAAAGATGTCAGGCTTCATCTGTCCCAATTAAGAATGTTACCTATTTTCTTTAACTATGATCCCAGTTCACAGTTAAGAATGTATTGAACATATATAGTAAACATGTAATAATGTAACGCCCGGAATAAAGTCAAAACGAGCCAATTACTAATAATGGGCTTAAAGATTATTTAAAGAAAATAAGTGGTCAAGATGAAGCAGGTCAAGGAGTTTCCCTTAACTGTGACCCCAGTTCACAGTTAAAACGATTTGGCTAAAGGCTTACCGGTTGATGATGACCTCTAATGTGATGAAGTAGGTCAAGGAGTTTCAAGATAAAGCATTTAAGGAAGATCATCTTAACTCTAAAAGGATGAGAGGTCTAGTCGCGAAACTAGGTGAAAACACTCTTGGTGTTAGAACCCGATTCGGATGAATCTGGATTCCTCGTTACGGGGATTTACGTGGGAGGATTATGGATGAAGCTCATAAGACTCGATATTCCATTCATCTCGGTGCTACAAAGATGTATCAAGACATGAAGAAAGATTATTGGTGACCAGGTATGAAATGCGATGTGGCGGAGTACATGAGTAAGTGCCTTACATGCTTGCAGGTGAAGGTGGAGCATCAGAAGGCATATGGGAAGATCCAACCTTTGGACATACCCGAGTGGAAGTGGAAGCATATCACCATGGGCTTTATTATGAAGTTGTTGTTGGATTCTATGTGCCCAAGACACATGGAATATTGATGCGGTTAGTACGTTATGATCCAAGTCGGGTTATACCCAATAACAAGCTTAGCAAACACCAATAAACATTTAATTGATGATATGATCATGCAATTAAATATTTACACCAATTTAGAAAATGGGTTTTCTAAATAAGTTGCATATGAGATGGAACAACTTATTAGGATATTTTGTTCATGATTATTATTTGTAATGTTATTTAAACAAATTAGATAACATCAAATAATAAAAAGGGGGTTTATAACTTATACAATTAAATAGTTAATTGTATAAATTAATTGATGACTAGCTTAATTTTATGTGTGTGTGTTTGAGAGGGAAAAATTCCCTTCCCTTTTAAAATTTTCAGCCGCCCACATAAGGGATTGGCCCTTTTCTTTTCTTGATAACACACACAAACGGAGGTCATTGATTAGAACCCTTACCACCACTCTCATTACATGCAAACAAGACCAAAAACTCTCTCCTTTCTTTCTCTAGTTCTCGGCAATTAGCAGCAAGATTGGGGTCTTCTCTTTGGTTTTTGGTGTTCATCTTCCTAACAAGAAGAGTGTTTGCACACAAGCTTGGGGTATACAAACTTGAGGAGTCCTTTCTTGGAGTCTTGGCCGATTCACAAGCTTCATTCAAACCTTCCTTGGTCGACATTTTGGCTGGAGAAAAGGTAGTTCATCACAACTTTATGAAGCTGTGATTTTATGTCACTTACTTTTTGTTCATAGCTTGTTCATTCACATATTAAAGATTCCTTTGATTTGGGTTTGTTTTTCCTCTTAAAACATCATTAAGAACATGAAAATTTCACATTATAAACGTGTTATAATGCTATCCTTACGCTGCGTTTTTCAGAAAGTTTAAAATTGGTTAAATTATGGGTTAAATTAAAGTTAACATTGTTAAGTTCTTGTATGGGCTAATTTTGTCATTTATGAAACTTGTGAATTTGTCATGCGTATTCTTTGTTGCCTTTAATTTTCTAATCAACTAATAATTATGATAATAATAAATAAGTAACAATAATAACGATATAATAAATAATTATAAGAGCAATAATAATTATGTTACTAACAACACTATAATAGTAATAATAATAATAATAATAATAATAATAATAATAATAATAAAATTATAACAATAATAATAATAAACTAAGAATAATATCAACTATAATAATTTGGTTATTAATAATAATGAATTAGTAAACTTAAAATGTATAAAATCTTGATTTAAAAGACAAGGGGGCCTAGTTGTCATTTTAGAAACCTTAAAAGAGAGGTTTGCATATTAAATATCAACTTCTAAACCTCAGGGACCATTTATGTAGATTTACAAAACCCAAACCCCCTCCCCTTTCTTTAACCCGTTTTCCCGGTGGTAAGTCCGGCCACCGGCGGCCGACTCTCCGGCCACCTTAAACCCTTGAATTTCGACATTTCTTTAACCCAAAACCGGTACTAAACCTTTCTAGCACACGTTTCGAACATGAAAGCACCAATTAAACGAAGTTAAACATCGGTTACAAACTCCAATCGAATGGGTAATCGATGCCTTTAATCCTCTAACCGTTCGGTCATTAAAATTCAATAATAACTCAATTAACCTAACTTAACGAATCGTCTATCTACTCCTAAACGTTTAATCAACAAAAATTCATCTGAAACAAACACTCTCAACAAGTTCGATCACCATCTTCACCGAGAACCTGCGTGTACTCGAAGTTCATCGTTTGGGCATTAAGTACTGAAATTGATAAGGGTTTTGGAATCAAGATCATCATCTCAGGATACCCGCAAGGTTAATTGAATTATAATAAACATTTCCACCTTGTTTGCATATGTTACGGTCGCGGTCTGTTCTTCGTGAGATTCATCTTCAATTCGAACGGGTTCGGGTAATTAAAAGTATATTTTTGTTCGAATTTACATGGGGAACAAAAGTCCCATGGTTAATTCGATTAACAACATCGTTGATGCTTTAATTTGGGGATCAATCGAATTTAGGGTTCTTGGATTTGGGGGTGTTCTACTAATTTAGGTTAAAACAATTTGGAACCAGATTATACCGCGGCTGAGAGCCTTGGTTCACGGTTCACACTCCACAATTCAATTTAGGGGTCCCGGGTTCGAACCCGGGCATGCTCTTATTATTTTTAAAATGGCTTTTTAGCCTTAATTCTATTTTAGAAAAATTCTATTACATATAAAAATGATTTTTACAAACTTCTAATCTTTTAAAAATCAACAAAATATTTTCTGTAAATTTATCCTTATAAAATATTTTAATATTTTATTATAAAAATTATAACTAAGTATTGTTATAAAAAATGGATTTATATAATAATTTGAATTATTAATTATTATTGAATCTTATGTTTTCTTTGATTAAAGATATATGTTATATTACACAAATTATTAACAATGGTTATATTTCCTTTAAAATTTTATAATGTTACTTCTCTATTGAACAAAATATAAATAAGAGTTTACTACATTGTTTACAAAACCCAAAATCCAAAAACCCTAGTTCGTGTTAAAACGTTAATTTTATTATTAAACTTAAACCTTGTAAATATATGTATTTTAGGTGCATTGTGAAGGGCTATGTTGAAACGACGCTTATATTATTATTCTTATTATTCACCAATATATATTATTTGATCAAGTGAGTATTTCCATACCCCTTTTTGCTTATTTCACACTTTGGGGTGAAACATGTTAATTTATTATCATTGCACTTGTAAATTTATTTGAGACTTGTAATCTTTATGGCAATTCATCATGCAAAGTTGTGGTTAGTTGAACTTTTGTGGTTACCATGTTATGGCGTTATATGTACAATCATTAACTATTGCTAGCCTAGCGAAGTCATAGATCTATGGGCAAGACAAGCCTACTTTGGTTGATCCAAGTACACTTAGCTGATCGTATAATCTTGTAAACATTTGAGACTTGTAATACTTTGTCGAGGCTTGGTTGTTGCATTGTTCATAACATCCCTAATCACTTTATTCACTAACTTATGACTTGGATTGCCATCTTTATATAATCTATGTATTTAAAACTATGGAATGCTCACCAATATTGTTGTTGACCTTTTATTTTTAACATGTTTCAGGAAGCGCCCAAGTTTGATTTCTACACATTGAAGCTTACACATCTAGGAATGGACCTAGATAAATAAGTGAATTAAAATGACTTGTTATCTTTTATGTTATGGTTTTATTTCTTTGAGACTTAAGCTTGTAATGATACAATTGAATTTTATGATTAATTTATATTTGGGTTAATAATAGCGTTATGTGGCTGTGAACGATCTTAACTCTCACTCCTCGACGTTTCCGCCGTCAAGGTTGGGGTGTGACAACCTATATAAGGGGGGTGGACTTGTAACACCTGGAATAAGTCAAAACGAGCCAATTAATAATAATGGGCTTAATCGATAGTATTTAAAAATAAGCGGGTAATGGAGTATGGACCGAGTAGACCTCACGGGATATGTGTTTGGAGTGTTTAAGGTCCGGGAACGCCCGGTATATATAAACGGATCAGCTTGAACAGCTCTCATTTGCAACTCAGCATCCAAGTTCTAGAGAGAGAGTGTAGAGAGAGAAAGTGGAGAGAATTGATGATTCAATGCTCGGTTGATCACGGGATTGAAGATCAGTGTTCGTGGGCATCCAAACAACAAGAAAACACCAAGAATCCAGGTAAGAAACACCATTTAATCTTTCATTTGATGTAAACCCTGATTCTAGGCTTGGGTTTTTGAAAGTGGCAAAGATCAGCCTAAAACTCACGTTTTTATGTAAGAAAACATGTAAGAAGCTTATTGGGTGATAAACCAAGGTTTTGGGTGTAAAAGAGTGAAGTTTTGGGTCAAAAATAGGTTGGTTTGTAATTTTTAGCTCGTTCTGCGAAATTACAGGTTCATCCAGCGAAATTGCATAGTCGTCCAGCAAAACTATGAAAGTTTCCTGCGAAACAATAGTTTCGCAGGTAGTTTCGCAGACATGGTTATCCAATTAAAGTTAGGCAAAACTGGCAGCAAAACTAGCAACGAATATGCCAGCAAAACTACCAGCGAAACTGTCAGCGAAGATGGCAGTGAAACTGCTGGCGAAATTAGCAGTGAAACTGCTGATCATGCAATGAAATTAGGCAGAGATTACCCCCTTTGAGTTCTAACTTACCTTCAGGCTGTGTAGTGCAACCCTTGCTTTGAAAGCTTGATTGAGAAGCTATTCATCGAGTCCAGGTGAGTTCTAGATCCTCTATGATGCCTGATGTTTATGATGCCTGACCACAACCAGGGGCGTTGCCCCTTGGACCCCACTAGGGGTTGCTGCCCCTTGGACCCCACTAGGGGTTGCTGCCCCTAGGACCCCGCTGTTAGGGGCTGCCGCCCCCGAACTCCCCTTGTCCCAAGGAGGGTCGGTAATGTTTTATGATGATTATGCTTATGGTGCCTATGTATATGTATATGAATGTATGATGCATGATGTTTATGATGCCTGATGTTTATGATGCCTGAGTTTATGATGATGTATGATGGTATATGTTATGTATGATGATACGTGATGATGTTATGCTTATGTATGATATGTTTTATTATGTCCCATACTAGGTATTATGATGTGACTTTATATGGTGTGAATATGATAATGAACGTAAAGTATTATCTTAATGAAGTGAAATATTTAAGATAATGAAAGTGGAACATAACGAATGAACGAATGAAAGACTTGCAAGCAAAAGAAAGGAGGTTCACAACTCATTGAGAGTTGTTAGCTCAACTGTGTGTTTATAGTGTGCGATCTTGGCTAACCCTTAAGGGTTCACACACACATGGGGTGTTAGTCTATATGACTACTCCATACGTGCGATACGTGCGATATGTTGGATATAGGGTCCTTGTTGTTTAACCCTAGATGATACAACTTTGTGCTCAAGAGGGGAGTTAAGTACATGACATAGATAGAAGCGAAAAGATAATAAATGTACGAAAAGTGCGATATGTACAGAATGTGCAAAACATGCAAAATGTATGAAACGAACGATGATGTAGATAATAATTATTACCTTGATGTACGTATGATATGTGATCATGTGCGATAGTAAAGAAAATGTTTTAATGAATGAAAGGTAATATAATGTTTTTTTATAAAACTAGAACTCACTCAGCAACACTAACTTTTATGTGTTTCCAGTTGGCAGGTAAATGTTGTTGAGGATGGCACGGGGCGGTTACTCGGCTCTTTTTGGATGGCATTCTTTTGTTTAATGTTTTTGCATTGTAATGTGAACAAATGATATTGTGTAATGAATGATTGTATTATTTTTCAAAAGCAATTTTAATGAAATGATGAAGTTATTTAAATGTTTCCGCTGCTTAGGTTTAGTAAAGTTAATGTAATTATATGTTTTAAATGCAATGATCGTCCAGCTGTGAGCGTCCCGGGAATGGGGCCTTACAAATAATCTAAGGAGTCCAAGTTAGCAAGCTGATTTGTATAAACAATTGAGAGTACCTGAACTTGACTCCCTGAACCATCCCATGCACTATGAAGGAGAGATCTTCAGGAATCTGGTCCGCCATCCATGCTTGTTGGACAAGCTGTAGATAACCACAAGAAGTAGGTACTTCCATTGGGATGAGACCTTCCCTTTCCTGAAGGTCTTTATGGAGAAATCTCCCTCACAGCCCTTCTGCTCAAAGGAATGATTAACAGCTTCTTTTGGAAGAACACCTCACCTTCTACATCATCCAGCTAAAGATGATTGTTGATGATGGCCGGAGTGATGAAGATTGTCCTCCCCCGCACTGTGGTAGACAGTGCCTTCTCCCCATCCATAACGACCTCTTGGCAGGTCCTCCAAAATTCAAGCAAATGATCCTCATACAGAGTAGGATCAATGGTAAGGGAGGTGAAGTAGTTTGATAGAGCGAAGAATTGGAAACCTCTGAGAAGTGTGGATCTTTCTCAGAGTTTAACAGAGCAACCTGATTATGCTGTATGTGTAACCGCATGGAGAAATCTTGGTCATTTCTTCTGTTAAGGTTGGCCATTTTGAGAAAGCTTAAAGGTGAGGGAAGGATGAACGAAGGCGGTTTCAGAGAGAAATTTGGGAATTTAGGTTTGGAGGAAAGATGAAGATGATAGAAAGAGGGGGAACGTTGGGTTTATAAGTGAAAAGGATTTAAGACAAAGTTAATGAAAGAGGATAAACTTTGAAATCCGGATGTCGGTCCCACCTCTAAAAAAGCAGTTTGCTTTTTGCTCAAAAAGTAGTTTTCTTGGAAGTCAAAAAGCTTCCGAAGGTAAATTGTCTTCGGATATTTTAGTGAAAAAGCTTCGGAAGCCAAAATGACTTCGGAAGAATTTCCTAAGAGTTTTGAAAATTTTGTTTCGGAATAAAATTAAGACTTGGATGTTTTGTTCAACAAAACAAAGCTTCCGAGAGTTAATTTGCTTCAGAAGGAAATTGTCCTTGAAAACATATAAGTACCTAAGAGAGATCTTAAGCTTCAGAAGATAATTCAGAAATTTCTTCCGAAGGAAAATTACTTAGGCAGTTATTTGTTTTGAAGGCATAAGTTTCTTCCGACGATAAAAACATATCTTCCGAAGGATCAAGATTTTTCAAAATTCTAAGGAAAATCTTCAAAAAGTTTTATCCACAGAAAACAGGAGCTTATGAAGGTTATCAACTAGACAACTTAGGACACACAGATTTTAAGAAATAATATGAATTAGTTATAAGAAAAAGCTACTCAAAGTTAATCATCCCAATATTTGATATAAGATACTTAAATCTTTGTTCATCAAAGGCTTTTATAAACAGATCAGCATATTGTTCATTTGTGTAAACAGATCAAAGGCTTCTGTCATATTGCAACCACCATAATCACTATTTGTATATGCATACAGATTAAAGTTAGAATTCTTGGGATACCAAAGACCAAGTGTTAAAGCACCTTTAAGGTATCTTAGAATCTCTTGACAGTGATGAGGTGAGACATCTTGGGGTTGGCTTGATATCTTGCACAAATACATGTGGCAACACATGATATCAGGCCTGCTACCTGTAAGATACATAAGAGACCCAATCATAGCCATGTAAAGGTGTTCATCCACACACGCCCCTTCAAGATCAGTCCCAAGTGAGTGTTTCTTGCTATGGGTGTCTTAGCAATCTTACAATCTTTCATGTTGAATCTTTTAAGTATGTCCTGAACATACTTTGACTGACTTATGAAGATCCATCTTCAACTTGCTTCACTTGAATTCCCAAAAAGAAATTGACTTCCACCATGGCACTCATTTCAAATCTATCCTTCATCAGCTTCTCAAAGTCTCTGCAGAGCCTTGGATTAGTTGAACCAAAGATGATGTCATCTACATACACTTGTACTAGCATTAGGTCATTTCCTTGTCCTTTGATGAAGAGAGTTCCATCTATAGTACCTCTTCTATATCCATGCTTGTAGAGATACTAAGATAAAGTCTCATACCACTTCCTTGGTGCTTGGTGCAGCCCAAAAAGTGCCTTATCAAGCTTGAGACATAATCAGGATGATCAGGATCTGAAAAACCAGGTGGTTGTTTGACATACACCTCTTCATCAATCACCCTATACAGAAAGCACACTTGACATCAAGTTGATAGACCTTGAAGTTCTTAGATGCAGCAAATGCCAAGAATATCCTAACAGCTTCTAGTCTTGCTACAAGAGCAAAGACATCAATGTTGTCAATTCCTTCTTCTTGTGTGCACCCTAGAACAACTAGTCTAGCTTTGTTTTTTATGGCAATGCTTCTATCATCTTTCTTATTCCTAAACACCAATTTGGTTCCTATAGTAGTCTTCCCATGAGGAAGAGGACATAGGTTCCAAACCTTCTACCTTTAGAATTGAAGCAACTCCTCTTGCATAGCTTTAACCTCACTTCTATCCTTCAGAGCCTTATCAATTTACTTAGGCTCAATCTAGGACAAGAAACAAGAATGAAGACAAACATTTGCTTCATGGGTTTGTCCTCTTGTTCTTACCCCAGTGTCAACATCTCCATTGATGTTTGTGGTAGGGTGAGACTTGTGGATCCTTAGTTGAGGGATCACAACATGTTGTTGTGAGAGATCTAAATTAGAAAAATTTAGATCTGGCATTGATGTTTCTCCCACCACATCAGCACACTTATCAAGAGAGACTTGATCCAATAAGTGTGTGACATCATTGATGTTTTCATCTATAAAGTAGCTATCAGCATCAAGAAATTCTTGATCACCATCACCACCACCATCATTGTATTCTGTATTTGAAGTTTCTTTATCTAGCTGCTGAGCCCCTGAGCTAGAATTTGAAGGCATCTCAGATGTATCAGTTGAATTTGTCATCGTTGTGCTGATAGAAACCTCATTTGCAGAAGTAGTTACAACTGTAGTTGAAGATGTGTAACATGAAGGTCTTAGCTCAAACCTTGGATCAGGATCACCTGGAGATAAAATATTTGTAGATCCTGAAACATTATCATAAGATTTGTTAAAACAATTGGTAACTAAATCAAGATCAAATAGCCAATCAGGACTAGAACCAGCTACACAGGGTGTGTGTTCATTGAAAGTCACATTGGCTGACTCCTTAACAATTCTACTTCTGAGATTGTATACTCTATAAGTCTTAGCTTGAGAAGAGTATCCAATGAAGTGTCCATCATCTAATTTCTCAGCAAATTTGGCAATTTGATCTTTGGTATTCAAGATGGTGCAAGGCATCCAAATGGCCTGAGAAAACCAATGAAAGGTTTCCTCTTATGCCAAAGTTCATATGGAGTCTTTCCATGAGCCTTAACCACTAAAACTCTATTTTGCACATATCATGCAGTGTTGACTACCTCTGCCTAGAAGGTGATAGGTAGTTTAGAGTCGGACAACATGGTTCTTGCAGCTTCAATCAGTGTCTTGTTTATCCTCTCAACAACACCATTTTGCTGAGGATTCCTGGGAGCATTGTATTGTCTTGTAATACCTTTTTCATCACAAAATGTATCAAGGATTTGGTTCTTAGATTCAGTTCCTTGATCACATCTTATGGTGTTCACCTTATGATCACATTGATTCTCAATCTTTAAAATCAAATTCTTCAGAATCTCAGGAGTCTCATCCTTAGTTTTAAGAAAAAAGACCCAAGTGAATCTTGTAAAGTCATCTGTGATCACCAAACAATAAGAGGTCCTTCCTAGACTCATTACACTAGTGGGGCCAAAGAGATCCATATGTAACAAGTATAGGGATGTAGTGATGGAGTTTTTCTCCTTAGGCTTGTGAGATACCTTATGTTGCTTCCCTTTCAGGCATGCAACACAATGATCATCACTTGTAAACTCTTTCTTTGGCATTCCAGATACTAAATCATTCTTAATCAGTTTATTCATGTGTTTAAAGTTTACATGGCACATTATTTTATGCCAGAGGAAGGACTCATCACTATTAGCTTTAGACAGAAAGCATGAAACTTCTACTATGGGAGATGTTTCTTGCAAATCCATCTTGTACATGTTCCCTCTCTTGGGGGGTCTAAGCAGGATATGCTCATGAGGAATGATCAACCCGGGCTTGGGAACAATGCACTCATGTAACACCCGCTTATTTTAAAGTCCAAGAAAAGAATGAATAAAGTGAAAGAAAAGAAGGAAAAGAAGGAAAAGAAATAAAACCCAAGTCTAGGGGTAAAAAGTGTCCAAAAAGACAAAATGTTTGAAAAGTGGATGTAAAAGGTGGTATGGCCGCCCATATGTCACACACACCACTGATTTTTGGGTTTTAAAGAGAGAGTAGCTGGGAGCAGCAAATTCTTGGCTTTGAAGAAGAACAAGAAGAAAGAATTCAAATTTAAGGTAAGAATTCATACTTTTATGGTGTTCTTAACTGGTCATATCCTCAGGTTTATGCTTATGTGTGTTTGAATGTGTTCGGGTATGTTTTTAGTGGGTTTCTTAACGGTTGAATTCAATTTGCAAATGAGTTTGGAGGAAGCCAACTAAAGAGCTGCAAAGGTGAGTTCTAGGACCCCTCTTTTACTGGTTTTTAACTGATTTTGGGGCTGAAAATGCATGAATATATGTTTTCATTAAACTAGGTTTCAGACCCGTATGCTTGAATATGTGTATAATGATGTTATGATGTGATGTGTGACTATGTTCATGCTTGATGATGTATGATTGTGTTTCTAAGGCTTAGAGGGTAAGATTTAAGCTTTAAACATGATGATTGGTGCATGGAAATTGAATATGATGTTTTAGGCTCACGTATTACATTTTTAAATCTGCCTAAGTGTTGGAAGTCAATGTGGATGGTAAGGGTTAATGCGGATGAACATTAACCATTGAGTAAGCCAATGCGGATGAAGTCAATGCGGATGAAGTCAATGCGGATGAACACTGACTAAGTGCATAAAATGCGGATGAGCATGAGACTAAGACTGGGAAATGCGGATGAGCATTTGACTAAGACTGGGAAATGCGGATGAGCATTTGACTAAGTCTGGGAAATGCGAAGAGATGTGTCAATACAGATAAGCATTTGACTAAGTACATGAAATGCGGATGAAGTAAGACAAATGCGAATGAACTATAACAAATGCGGATGAACTATAGCAAATGCGGATGAACTATAGGAAATATGGATGAACACTTAGAAAAATTCTGACTTTTTGAGAAAAAGGAGTAATATAGGCTTTGACCTAGGAGATTCCCGGGGGTTATGTAAGTTGACTTTTGGGGTCATAGATGGTATGATGGGCATGTAATGATATGTGCTTGATGCTTATGCATGATGATGATGATGTTGCATGGCTATACATGATGTATGTTATGTATGTATGATGCCCTGCATGATGATGTATGACTGATATGTTTATGTTCCTTTTGATGATGTATGATTATCTTTCCTATGACTTTACATGTTATGATAATGAATGAATAAAGTATTATGTAACGTAAAGTGAAAGATAATGAAAGAGGAACATGATGATGAATGCATGCATTAATGAATGAATGAATGTAAGAAAGGCTTGCTAGCAAATGTATGGAGGTGCACACCCATTGTAGGTGTTAGCTCAACGGTGTGCGGGTTAGCTACCCCAAAGGATGCATATTGGGGTCCTTCTTTGTGATTGACCATATGGATGAACCATTGTTGCGTGTCTTAGGTACTGTGATCACTTGGTGTTGGGCACCACCGATGAAGGTCTTTTATAGGCTTAGGTCCAGTATCATGAGCATGAAGGGCATAGCATATGACAATGGTATACCTGGACTTTACCTTAGGTACTATGACCACTTGGTGCTGGGTACCACCGATGAAGGTCTTTTATAGGCTTAGGCATAGTATCACGAGCATGAAGGGTAAAGTTCATGGTGATGATGAAAGTAAGGAATGAAATGATGAATGAATGAAAGTATGAAGGAAAGAATGACGAAGATAATAATGATATTATCTGTATGTACGTACGATGTATGATCACGAACGAATGTAAAGTATATTATGTTTTGAGAAAAAGAATGGTTTTACAAATGAAAAGTATGTTTTATCATAAAATTAGAACTCACTTAGCAACGCTGACTTTTATGTGTTTCCAGTTGGCAAGTAATGTTGCTGAGGATGGCACGAGGCAGCCGCTCAGCTCTTTTGGATGGCATCCACTTATATAAAGCTTTTGTGATGTAATACAACAATGAAATCCTGTAACCGACAAACGATGCATTATTTTGGAAAAGTTTTTATGATGAAATAAAATGCCATTTTTGAATGTTTCCGCTGCGATTGTTTATTTAAAATAACTGTAAATATATGTTTTATGTACAATGGTTGACCAGCTGTAAGTTTCCCGGGAACGGGGCCTTACAAGTTGATATTAGAGCCAAAGTTTGAGTGAAGTGGGTAAATTTTCAAAATAAACCTTAACTTAAACTGAGAATGGGACGGAAGGGAAAGGGATGCCAATCTGAGTAGTTGCGTGCCATTAGGTATTTTCGTAAAGATAACTGGTTTTATGTGCGCATGGTATGTGGTTATGTGTTGTATGTAGATTTAAATACTGATGTAGTCAGGACAGGTAATGCTTGGGGTATGAAGAGTAAAGTAAGTGGCTAATCACAACTGGCCACTGTAATTAGAGACTTACTATACTTGCCATAAACTGAGCCGTTTCCTTGAATGACCGTATTAGTGTTTAAATCTTTCAGTGTGAGTTAGAGAATGGCCGGTGGTAGATCATCTAAAGCATCGCGTGGTGGCGGACGTGGTGTTGAACCACGAGTTACGAGAGGAAGGCCTAGTGCCGAAAAGGTGGTTCATGAAGAACAAGAAACCCCTTATCCGGAGGGCAGAGATGAGAGTGCTAACCTGAGATTCTTAGTGAAGGAGGCAGTTGTGGAGGAAGTGCATCAAGTCATGCAGACGATCCTACCGTCTGTGATGACCGAAATGATAAAGGCAGTTAGAGAAGGGGAGAGAAGGGAAGGAGTAGACCTACGGGCGAAAGAATATAGCCCGAGACGGAGATGGTTCCGTTTGATGAGGAAGAAGAAGAGGAAGAAGCAGAGCCTGTGTAGGAGACGGTACGAGGCTGTAACTACGGGGTGTTTATGAGATGCAAGCTCCCTACTTTTGATGGTAACGGCACTACTGCTGCTGCTCACTGGTGGGTGAGGGAAATGGAGGTTGTACTTGATATTAGCGAGTGCCAAGAGGACCAGAAAGTTAAGTTCGCTATCCACTCTTTTGTGGACTCGGCTCTGTGCTGGTGGGACAATATAGTCCAAGCCGAGGGTAGCAGGGCCATTGGAAGAATGAGATGGTCTGAACTAAAAAGGTTGGTGATTGAGGAGTTTTGTCCTCACCGGGAATGGACAAGGTCGAGAGGGAGTTTCTGCAACTGGAGGCGGGAACGATGACCCACTATAGTACACCACCAAATTTAACGAAATGGCACGTTTGGTGCCGGATCAAGTGGCACCTATGTCTCAAAAGATCAAGAGGTACATTCAAGGATTGCCAACGGATATTCGCAGGCACATGATTGCCGCTCGACCGAGCACGTATAGGTCGGCAGTGGATTTGGAAGGAAGGTTATATGACAAAAGGGGTGTGGTGGTTAGAATGGGAAGAGATTTGGTCGGGGTGATGCCTCGACGGGTAAAACGAAAGCACGGGTGGACGACTGCCGTGTGGTCATGTCGGGTGCGGGTACGAAGAAGTGTGGTAGGTGTGGAAGAGAGCATAGTGGGGAATGTAGGTTTGGGTCAAACTTGTGCTTTAAATATGGGAAGGCAGGGCACATGGCCAGGGATTGTCGTACGGCCCGGTGCTTTAACTGTGGTGAAGAGGGTCATATGAATAGGGAGTGTAAGAAGCCAAGGGCCAAGGGTGCTGGGGCGAAGAAAACTGGGGGTGAAGGACCAAGGGCGAGCGCCGGAGCATTCACCATGACACAGGAGGAGGCTAGGACGGACCCTGACGTTGTGTCCGGTACGTTTCTAGTGAACCAAACTTTAGCTTCTGTGTTATTTGATTCGGGTGCCAGTAAAAGTTTTATTTCTGCTGCTTTCTGTGCTAAGCTGCATGTTAGTAGTAGACGTGTTGATGCGCCCTTTGGTGTAGAAACTGCCATAGGTAAGTCTACCAGGATTTCCGAGATGATAGAGAACTATGACGTGGAACTCGAAGGTCATAAGTTTCCCGTCAGACCGTTTGTGATGACCTTAGGTGGGTTCGATTTGGTTCTTGGGATGGATTGGTTAGCAGACTTTGAGGCGAACATTGTGTGTCGCAAGAAGATGATTCAGCTATCAGCGCCTGACGGGAGTTCGGTGACGGTTATGGTGATCGGGTCACGATAATTCCGAAAGTGATTTCGATGGCGGTGGCGGGAAAGTGTATGAGGCGGGGATGTAGCGCCTATTTGGCATATGTAAAGGATGTAGACACGCCAACACCACAACTGTCTGATGTACCGGTTGTGTGTGACTTTTCAGACATGTTCCCAGAAGACTTACCAGGAGTGCCACCTGACATAGAGATTGAATTTTAGATTGACTTGACACTGGGTGCCCAACCTGTTGCCAAGGCACCGTATCGACTGGCCCCGACAGAGATGAAAGAGTTGATGGAGCAGTTGCAAGAGCTGCTTGATTAGGGGTTCATCAGACCGAGTATCTCTCCTTGGGGTGCTCCGGTCTTGTTTGTAAAGAAAAAGGACGGTAGTATAAGGATGTGCATTAACTACCGCGAACTGAACAAGTTGACGGTGAAGAACCGATACCCCTTACCAAGAATAGACGATTTGTTCGATCAGCTTCAGGGTGCCAGTTGGTTTTCAAGGATAGATCTTCGATCCGGTTACCATCAGCTCAAAGTAAAGGAGCAGAATATCCCTAAAACAGCTTTTCGTATGCGCTATGGTCATTACGAGTTTCTTGTCATTTCTTTTGGTTTGACCAACGCGCCGGCTGCTTTTATGGATCTGATGAATCGGGTGTGTCAACCGATGCTAGATAAATTAGTGATTGTGTTCATTGATGATATCCTGATTTATTCAAGGAGTGAGATTGAGCATGTCGGTCACATTCGAGAGGTTTTGGAGACGTTGAGAAGGGAGAAACTGTATGCCAAATTCTCCAAGTGTGCATTCTGGTTGCGTGAAGTTCAGTTCTTGGGTCATGTGGTGAATCCCGACGGGATTTTGGTGGACCCGGCAAAAGTGGAGGCGGTTATGCAATGGAAGTCACCAAAGATGCCATCCGAGATTCATAGTTTCTTGGGTTTGGCGGGCTACTATAGAAGATTTATCCAAGACTTCTCTATGATTGCTTCTCCACTAACTAAGTTGACCCGAATAGATGTGAAGTTCGTATGGGGTCAAGCTCAAGAGAAGGCATTTGAAGAATTGAAGGCGAGGTTGACTCAAGCTCCTGTTCTGTCATTACCCGATGGGAGTGAAGATCTAGTGGTTTATTCTGATGCTTCCTACTCGGGTTTGGGGTGTGTGTTAATGCAGAGAGGGAAGGTTATAGCCTATGCATCCCGATAGTTGAAGGTTCATGAGGTCAATTACCCTACTCATGACTTGGAGCTGGCAGCCGTGGTCTTTGCATTAAAGATTTGGAGGCACTATCTGTACGGGATGAAGTGCACCATTTTCACTGACCACAAGAGCTTAAGTACCTTGAGCAGAAGGACCTAAACATGAGACAAAGAAGATGGTTGGAGCTCATAAAAGACTATGATTCCGAGATCCACTACCATCTGGGCAAAGCCAATGTGGTGGCGGATGCCCTTAGCCGAAAGGAGAGACCCGAGCCGATTCGGGTGAAAGCATACCAACTAATCATGACCTCTGATGTAATGAAGCAAGTCAAAGAGTTTTAAGATGAGGCACTGAAAGAAGATCATCTTAACTCTGAAAGGATGAGAGGTCTGGTTGGGGAATTGGGTGAAAACACACTTGGTGTTAAAACCCGATTTGAACGGGTGTGTATTCCTCATTTTGGGGATCTACGGGTAAAGATTTTAGATGAAGCTCACAAGACTCGATACTCCATTCATCCAGGTGCCATGAAAATTTACCAAGACATGAAGAAGGATTATTGGTGGCTGGGTATGAAGCGCGACGTGGTGGAGCATGTGAGTAAATGCCTTACTTGCTTACAGGTAAAGGCCGAGCATCAAAAGCCGTATGGGAGGATCCAACCTTTGGATATACCGGAATGGAAGTGGGAGCATATCACCATGGATTTCGTTACGAAGCTGCCATGTACTCCAAAGGGGTACGATGCCATATGGGTGATTGTGGACCGTCTGACGAAGAGTGCTCACTTCCTACCGATTCACGAGACATATTCATCCGAGAGGTTGGCTGACCTGTTCATCAAGGATATTGTAACTTGTCACGGTGTGCCGGTGTCCATTGTGTCTGATCGTGACACCCGGTTTACATCTAAATTCTGGAAGAAATTCCACGACGCAATGGGGACGAGGTTACACATTAGCACGGCTTATCATCCCTAAACTGATGGTCAGTCAGAAAGGACCATTCAGACGTTGGAGGACATGCTCGGGCATGTGTGATTGTTTTTGGTGGAAGTTGGGATGACCACCTACCGTTAGCCGAATTCTCATACAACAACAGTTATCATGCCAGCATTGGTATGCCGCCTTATGAGATGCTATACGATAGGAGATGCAGAACACCCTTCTGTTGGGGTGATATTGGTCAAAAAGAGTTAGGGAGCGTTGAGGTAATCGAGGCTACAACTAAGAAGCTTGAGAAGATCAAGGCCTTCATGAAGGCAGCCAAAGATAGACAGAAGTTGTATGCCGATAAACGACGTAGACCGATTGAGTTCCAAGTGGGTGAGCAGGTTATGTTGAAGGTCTCACCTTGGAAGGGTATCATTCGTTTCCGAAAGCAGGGCTAGTTGAGCCCGAGATACATAGGCCCTTTCCGAATCATTGCTCGAGTAGGAGAGGTAGCCTATAGATTAGAGTTACCCGATGAGTTAAGTGGAATTCACCCGACATTCCATGTATCTCATCTGAGAAAGTGCTTAGCTGATGAAGGCATAATTGTTTCCCTAGAGGATATCAAAGTAGACGAACGCTTAATTACGTGGAGCAACCGTGGCAATCATAGATCGAAAGGAAAAGAGGTTGAGGAATAAAGTGGTTCCCCTAGTGCGTATATAGTGGAAGCACGAGAAGGGATCCGAGTCTACGTGGAGACTGAAGATCGAAAGGAAAAGAGGTTGAGGAATAAAGTGGTTCCCCTAGTGCGTATACAGTGGAAGCACGAGAAGGGATCCGAGTCTACGTGGGAGACTGAAGAAGAGATGAGACAGCATTACCCATAATTCTTTGAGGAATAACAGGTTTCGAGGACGAAACCTATTTAAGGGGGGTGGACTTGTAACACCCGGTTATTTTAAAGTCAAGAAAAGAATGAATAAAGTGAAAGAAAAAAAGGAAAAGAAGGAAAAGAAATAAAACCCAAGTCTAGGGGTAAAAAGTGTCCAAAAGGACAAAATGTTTGAAAAGTGGGTGTAAAAGGTGGTATGACCGCCCATATGTCACACACACCACTGATTTTCGGGTTTTAGAGAGAGAGAGTTGCTGGGAGTAGCAAATTCTCGACTTTGAAAAAGAACAAGAAGAAAGAATTCGAATTTAAGGTAAGAATTCATGCTTTTATGGTGTTCTTAACTAGTCATATCCTCGGTTTATGCTTATGTGTGTTTGTATGTGTTCGGGTATGTTTTTAGTGGGTTTCTTAACGGTTGAATTCAATTTGCAAACGAGTTTGGAGGAAGCCATACTCAAGAGCTGCAAAGGTGAGTTCTAGGACCCCTCTTTTACTGGTTTTTAACTGATTTTAGGGCTGGAAATGCATGAATATATGTTTTCATTAAACTGGGTTTCGGACCCGTATGCTTGAATGTGTGTATGATGATGTTATGATGTGATATGTGACTATGTTCATACTTGATGATGTATGATTGTGTTTCTAAGGCTTAGAGGGTAAGATTTAAGCTTAGAACATGATGATTGGTGCATGGAAATCGAATATGATGTTTTAGGCTCACGTGTTAAGTTTTTAAATCTGCCTAAGTGTTAGAAGTCAATGCGGATGGAAAGGGTTAATGTGGATGAACATTAACCATTGAGTAAGCCAATGTGGATGAAGTCAAATGCGGATGAAGTCAATGCGGATGAACACTAACTAAGTGCATGAAATGCGGATGAGCATTGGACTAAGATTGGGAAATGCGGATGAGCATTTGACTAAGACTGGGAAATGCGGATGAGCATTTGACTAAGTCTGGGAAATGCGGATGAGATGTGTCAATGAGGATGAGCATTTGACTAAGTACATGAAATGCAGATGAAGTAAGACAAATACGGATGAACTATAGCAAATGTGGATGAACTATAGGAAATGCGGATGAACACTTAGAAAAATTCTGACTTTTTGAGAAAAAGGAGTAATATAGGCTTTGACCTAGGAGATTCCCAGAGGTTATGTAAGTTGACTTTTGGGGTCATAGATGGTATGATGGGCATGTAATGATATGTGCTTGATGCTTATGCATGATGATGATGTTGCATGGTTATACATGATGTATGTTATGTATGTATGATGCCCTGCATGATGATATATGACTGATATGTTTATGTTCCTTATGATTATGTATGATTATCTTTCCTATGACTTTACATGTTATGATAATGAATGAACGAAGTATTATGTAACGTAAAGTGAAAGATAATGAAAGAGGAACATGATGATGAATGCATGCATTAATGAATGAATGAATGTAAGAAAGGCTTGCAAGCAATTGTATGGAGGTGCACACCCATTGTAGGTGTTAGCTCAACGGTGTGCAGGTTAGCTACCCCAAAGGATGCACATTGGGGTACTTCTTTGTGATTGACCATATGGATGAACCATTGTTGCGTGTCTTAGGTACTGTGACCACTTGGTGTTAGGCACCACCGATGAAGGTCTTTTATAGGCTTAGGTCCAGTATCATGAGCATGAAGGGCATAGCATTTGACAATGGTATACCTGGACTTACCTTAGGTACTGTGACCACTTGGTGCTGGGCACCACCGATGAAGGTCTTTTATAGGCTTAGGCACAGTATCACGAGCATGAAGGGTAAAGTTCATGGTGATGATGGAAGTAAGGAATGAAATGATGAATGAATGAAAGTATGAACGAAAGAATGACGAAGATAATAATGATATTATCTGTATGTACGTACGATGTATGATCACGAACGAATGTAAAGTATATTATGTTTTGAGACAAAGAATGGTTTTACAAATGAAAAGTATGTTTTATCATAAAACTAGAACACACTTAGCAACACTGACTTTTATGTGTTTCCAGTTGGCAGGTAATGTTGTTGAGGATGGCACGAGGCAGCTGCTCAGCTCTTTTGGATGGCATCCACTTATATAGAGCTTTTGTGATGTAATACAACAATGAAATCTTGTAACCAACAAACGATGCATTATTTTTGAAAAGTTTTTATAATGAAATAAAATGTCATTTTTGAATGTTTCCGTTACGAATGTTTATTTAAAATAACTGTAAATGTATATTTTATGTAGAATGGTTGACCAGCTGTAAGCGTCCTGGAAACGGGGCCTTACAACTCATGCTCAGTAAAGAGCATGTTATGACTCTAATCACAAAATTAGGATACACTTAGAAGATTGTACCCAAGCTCCTTGACAAAGTTTACCTTCTCAATGCTGAGCTTACCATTTGTGACCTTGCCCTTTCCATAAATGTAACCTCCTTCATCTCCTCCAAATGAAACTAGCCCTCCATCAATTCTTTCAAAGTTTTGCAGTAGTGACCTATTACCTGTCATGTGCCTGGAACAGCCACAATCAATGATCCAGATAGTCTTGTTTGTCTCGAGTTGTTCCTGCACAAAGAAAATGATTAGTTACATTTGGAAACCCAAGCCTTATTGGTCTTGGGCTCATCAAAAGATGTAGAAGGTAATGAAACAGTAATAGATCCTATAGTTGTGCTTTGAGGATCTTTTTCTGTTGTTGATCGAGAACCATCAGTCACTTGGTCTTTCTTTAACTTTCACACCACCTTCGGAAGTTTGGACTTGACCTTCAACACTTTGGAAGCTTTTGAGACTTTGGAAGTTCTGATGACTGGACCTTCGGAAAATCCTACTAACACCGCAGCAAACATCGGTGCTTCGGAAGTATTCCTTTCTTCCGAGACCAATTTTTCTTCCGAAGGCAATTTTTCATTTGCCTTTATCTTCACTTTGGAGCTTCCAAAGGAAATTGATTTTCCTTCCAAAGCTAATTCTTCTTGGAGCTCTTGGAAGTCTCTTTCTTGGTTACATGAAGAGTACCTCTGGGATTGTATGGACAATCCTTAGCAAGGTGAAACGTACTCTCACACATAACACATTCCATCTTTTTCTTCCTAAGAGCCTTCTTCTGAGAACCAGGCTGACTTTGATCACTTCCCTTCTCCACCTTCATCTTTGCAGATGCTGAGATAGTCCTTTTGGGCTGAGAACTGTTCTTGGAGTTGGATGGTTTAGGCTGTGTAGCAGTGGTACACAACAAATCAGCCTTCTTCTTGATGTTGAGATGATTTGAACATGAACCAGAACTCTTGATAGAAGAGTTGAAGTTGATGTCTTCAGTTTTAACCATTTCAAACCCTGTAGAGATAAAGACTTGTTTCTGCTTAGAGTCAAAAGTGGCCTTGATCTCTTGAGCTCTCTTAGCTTTTCTCTTGATCTTTCTGATCAAGTTCTTCCTCATAGACTTGGTTATCACAGGCTTCTTGCTCTCCTCAGAAGGATAGTGACCCTTCTTAGAATCCTCCTCTTCACTATCACTTCTTCATCCTTTTTACTCAAAGGGTCTATGAAAGGAAGCTCATCTTCACAAGTTCCACTCCTAGGTGATCTTACAAACAAGATTGTGTGTGGAGGAGCTATCTCACTAGATCCCAGTCCCTGCTTGTTTTGATAACAAACTTTTGCATGCAAGGATGAGGATATGATGTTCTTGAAGGTCTCTTCTTCAAGAACACAATTTTCTGCCCTGGCTTTGCTGATCACAAGCTCAGCCTGGCATTCAGTCAACTTAGTTATGAGATCCTTGATCTGAGTCCTATAATTAGTATGCTCATGTTTTAGAACTGAAATGGTTTCTCTAAGTCCTCTATCTTTAACTTATAATGATTTTCAGTCTTTCTAAAATCAGATTTTAAGATGTTCAAGGACTCAAGATCAGATCTCATCTCTAAGTTATAGGACCTGTATCTATTGACTTTAGCAATACATTCAAGAGTACAAAGATGTTCCAATGCCTTGGCTTCATCATGGTCAGCCATCAATGCTTGATTGGGAGATGCATCTTCCACCTGAAAGCTCCAGTCAAAGCCTCTTTTTTCAACAGCAACTGCAGCGTTCTGCTTTGGCTTTTCATTCTAGGTGCTTTATCAATGTAGTTTGGTCTGGATTGTGCTTGGCCAGCACTTGTTCTTGGTTCTTTGCACTCTCTAGCAAAGTGTCCTATCAAGTTACAGTTGTAACACTTAACTTTGCTCTTATCCAACCCAAACTTTTCACTAGTTGTATTGCTGGGAAACTTCCTTCTTGTTCGCTTGTAGAACTTCTTGGCTCTGTAAGTGAGAAGAGCCATTTGTTGGACTATCTCCATATGCTTCAGAACATCTAGATGGATACAGTCTAGGTCTTCAAGGGTGAAAGAAAGATGCCACAACTTTCATCAGAAGACACAAAGGCTTGAGAAGAACTTGCCTCTTACAATGGGCTTCCTTGAGTATAGTTCTCCCTTGGTGTCTCCGGGATGGTGATGAAAGGACCCTTTTGTGAGTTGTCAGGGTAGCATATAAGATGATGTTGGGGTTCTATGCTATCCCTTTCAGTCACATGAAGGGCTAAATCCATTTGATTGTTATAGTTACTAGATGAACCTTGCCTGCTCATCTCCATCTGGTATCCACTGAGAATGCCATACAACTCTGTCAAAGTAAGTCTTAAGGTTCTCAGTCCTCTTGATAACAACACAATAATATGTCCATTTCCTAGGAAGAGAGGACATGAACTTCCTTACAATATCCCTGTTCTCAAGAGTTACTCCAATATCCACAAGAGTATCCACAATCTCAACATACCTAAAGTATTGTTGAGTCATGGTCTCACCTGTTTTGAAGGTGAAATTTTCAAACTGCCACTTCAGGAGATCCTTCTTGTTCTCCTTGGCTTCAATGGAACCCTAATACATCAGTTTCAATGCATCCCACAGCTGCTTAATTGTTTTATATTTCTTGAAACCTATGTATACAGAGTTTGGAAGAGCTGTCTGAAGGGCTATCATGGCTTTTTGATCAACTTCTACTCTCTTTCTATCTTCATTTGAGTAGTCAGTCACAGCCTTAGGGATCATACCACCTCCAGCAGCAGTTGAAGAGGTGCTTCGTATGTAAGTCCAGTGATAAAAGATTCCCACATTCTTGAATCTAAAGACTTGATAAAGCCTTTGATTCTTTGGCACCAGTGTCAAAGTCATCAAGAGTGATCAGTGGGGACTTTGTCATGGTTCCAGTTTCCATAGCAGCTTTAGAGATAGCTGCCATTTGAGATGTTAAGTATTTTGTGTGTGTGTGAGATATCTTAAGATGGTGAGATCTTATATCAAGAGCCTAGAATGCTTTGATACCAAATGCAGGACCGTTGAAGGGTGCTTGCTTACAACACAACAACACAAAGAGGAGAGTGTGCACAAAACTTAATAGATCAAATGGGGAACTAAAAAACCCAGTTAAATGAGAGCTAAGAAACACAAGTGTATAAGAGAAAGAACAAGAACAACACAAGTAGTTGGTTTTCAAGGTTGATGTATATTGCTCTCTAGTTCCTTACAAGTGTTTACAAAGTTTTGATAATAAGATACAAGGACCAGAGATACTTATACTACAACCTACAACCGGCCATACTTGAAGGCCAGCTGGATACATGATCTAGACAACAAAATCAATGTAGAGTCAAAAGGCAGATTGCCTTTGGACTAGTGACTATGACATGCCATAGCTCACATCCTAATATATTACAGAGAGGAAAAGTACATAAAGTAGAAAGTTACAGACTCAAGACCTCAATGTACAGTTACCAAAAGCATGGACGTTTCACCAACTTATGTAAAGTCTGTATCTTATCAGATTTACAACGGAAAGGGGTCCAACTTTATGGAAAAGGTACATCAGATAAAGCATGTATTCAAAAGTCTTCGAAAGAAATCTGTCTTCAAGTGTAGGCTTCAGGAGACGTTGTTTTTGAAGCTTCGGAAGATATCGGTCTTGGCTTCGGAAGATTTCACACTTAGAGTATTTTCTAAGGCAGAGTGTGAAACTTCCAAAGCATTCCACTTCAGTACACTTGTGCATGCATGCAGGAGAAACTTTGGGTGTTTGGGTTGCATCAGCCTTACATGTAAACCTTACGGGAACACTTAGGCACATGGGGAACTTTCAGGCACATGGGCACTATTGGGGCGTATGGACAACACTTAGGCGTTTTAGGCATATTTCTAGGCGCATGGGCACTATGCAGGCGTATGAGTGCCTGGGTGCATGGGCTTTCTAGGCGTCTGGAACTTGGTAAATTTCAGCCTAATTCTAGGTGCATGGATACTATTGGACCCATGAACTTTGCACGCATGGGAATACTTGGACATTTATATTGTTGGGTGCATGGGCCACTATTTAAGCGCATGGGCAGTCTAATTCACACTTAAACACTTAATACAGTCCCCAATCATCATCTAACATGTTCTAAGTTTAAACCTTACATACTAAGCATTAAAACAAGAACATGGCAATATCATAATATCATATCCAGCCCTAAATCAGTTTAAAACAAGTAAAAAGGGGTTCTAGAACTCATCTTAGCATCCTTTTGGGTATGACTTCCTTCAAAACCCATTTGCTACAAGTTCAACACCTAAAACCCACCAAAAACACACACAAACAAACACATAAACACACACAACCAAGGCAAAGGCCGGTTAAGAACATCTCAAAACCATGAATTCTTACCTTAGATCCGAATTCTTTGTTCTTCTTCTTCAAAACCCAAAGCTCTGCTTTCTCTCTTAAGAAAAATCTGAATGTAAGTGGTGTGCAGACAACATGGGTAGCCATGCCCATTTTTAGACCAAATTTTGATATTTTTTGTCATGTTGACACCTTTTACCCCTCAACTTGGGTTAAATGGTGTTTCATTCTTTTGAGCCTTTAAAAATAACTAGGTGTTATAACCCCCAAAACATTCCAAGTCTTAGCCTCTAACTCTATTATCCCTAAAATTTTAGAATATTTTCTAAGGCATTTAGGCACATAGGCATTATTTGGGTGCATGAGCACTATGTGGGTGCATGATAACTATTCAGGTGCATGAATTTTACTTAGGCGCATGAGCAACTTAGGTGCATGGGAACTATTGGGCACATGAGCCTCACTTAGGCGCATGGACACTTGGGCGCATGGGCAACATAGGCGCATGGCAAATTTGGGCGCATGGGCAACTTAGGCGCATGTCAGACTTAGGCGCACGGTACTTGTTGTATTCTTTATGCCTAAGAAACATAGAACATTGATATGGTTAGTACGTTATGATCCAAGTCGGGTCATACCCAATAACAAGCTTAGCAAACACCAATGAATATTTAATTGATGATATGATCATGCAATTAAATAATTACACCAATTTAGAAAATAGGTTTTCTAAATAAATTGTATATGAGATGGAACACTTATAAGGATATTTTGTTCATGATTATTATTTGTAATGTTATTTAAGTAAGTTAAATAACATCAAATAATAATGGAGTGTATGAGTTATACAATTAAAAGGTTAATTATATAACTAAATTAGTGTCTAGTTACAACTAAATGGGTGATTAAAATTTGGGGGGAAACCCCTTTTGAACTACCTATTTCAGCCGCCCCTTTCTTTAGGGGTTGGCGCATTTTGTGTCTTGGTAGAAGACACTCTTAACTAGCAAGACACTCCACCTCTTTCTCTCTCACAAATGCAAGAACCAAAAGAACATACCTCTCCTTTTCTTGAAGAAACTCAGGGCTGGAAGGTAGTTCCAGCAGCTTCTTTGGTTTTTGGTGTACAAATCCTAGCAAGAATGGTCTTTGCTTGATGCTTGTGGGTATGGAAGCTTGAGGAAACCTTTCCTTGGTGTTTTGGCTGTTCAAGAACATCATCATCTTCATCAAAACTCATGTTTTTCAGCAGGTCCTGAAAGGTAGTTTCATGGTTGTTGTTTTGGATGTTATCTCTTCTTGATAGCTAGTTGATTCACATATATTTGATCCTATATTCTTGGGTTTGTTGTTATTATGTTATTAGCCTTAATTTTCAGATTACAAATCATAATATTAAGGTTTTATTCCGCTGTGTTTGTCATGTTTAAATGGTTAAACAACTTTGATTATGGTCCAACAAACCCAACATTGGCATCTAGAGCCGGTTATGTGGATGACTAGCTTCATTTGTCCTTGTAAAATTGGTTTTATAGGACTTTAACAACCTTGAAGGGATTGTTTTGTGATGTTATGATGAATCCCCAATCTTTCAAGGTTATATCACACATGCTTATGATTAAACCTTGAAAGAAAGATATCAAATAGTTGATTGTATTTTGTTTGGACAAAAACCCTAAATTCTTGGTTTATGTTGGCTGAAAATTCAGGGTGAAATGGGGATTTATTTTGGTTCTTGTATGTTGTTTCATATTGGTGCATAGCTTAGCCTTGACCTTGTGTTGGTTTTGTTTTGAATGGATGTTTGTTTTGGTTGGTTTCATTCATAGTGGGTTGTAATATTATTCTTTTGTGCTTGTATTTGGATGTATTTATTTATTCATTCAATGATGATGTAATAGATAGATTAAGTGTATTTTCTTTTATTAGAAAATTTGTATTAGGATATAAATTTTGTAAAAGAAGATGCACAAGTTGGAAGCACAAAGGGAAGACACAAAGAGAGGGACTTGAAGCATTTGGATGCAAGTTCAAGTGAGGGTCTTTGGAGATCTCATATTTTGTATTGTGTTCAACCCTTAGGAAAGACCAAATGACAACACTTGTGATGGCAAACAAGTGTCGTCAACTTAGTGGCTATGGTTATGCACTTGTGGTTGTTTGATTATGCTTGTTTGGTTGTTTGTTATATGATGGTTGTTTGATATTTAGATATGCTTACAAACTAATTAACCAACATTACAAGCTAAAAATTTATGGTTCTTAATCATTAAGTGACTAATAAAAGGTTATTAAAAGGATTAATGATTTTAATAAAAAGGGTTTTTACTAAAAAGAGGACCATAGGGTGCCATGTATTTGAAAGCATGCAAATACAA